>CM042431.1:17699589-17834589 GCA_023631565.1 Gymnocephalus cernua
CAAAAATTATGTATGTGATTAATTTAGATTAATTAATTACAAAATTTTATCGAATTAATTACAGACTCTGTGATTAGTCTGTAATTAATTCGTTTAAATTTTGTAATCAATTGACAGCCCTAATATATATATAAATATATATATATATATATATATATATATATATAGAGAGAGAGAGAGAGAGAGAGAGAGAGAGAGAGAGAGAGAGAGAAAGAGAGAGAGAGAGAGAGCGCATGTCTTTACCTGTCAAACTCTGAGGGACAGGGGGTGACCACCTTACCCCCCACACACAGAAAACTCAAAACAAAGCAATTCATATTCACACACACACACACACACACACACACACACGACACACACACACACACACACACACACACACACACACACACACACACACACACACACACACATACACACACACACATGAATAACCATCTTCACCTGAACTTATGGAAATGTACATACTCATGCATTAACGACCAATAATAAAGTCATCAGTTATGTCCCTGCTGTTGTTAAACATTGTTGACATAGTTGCTGCTTGTGCACGAATGTTAACATATTTTAACATCTAATGTTTTATTGTTTGCATCTTAAACACTGTATTTGCTTTAACAATACTATGTGTCAATATAGGCATGCTATAAGCCTCTTTGAATTTGACTGACAGAGAAGGAGAAGTCAAACAAATACAATAGAGTCCCTTTTTTATGAGTCATTTAGCGGTCATGGGATGCCTTCTCAAGATGTCATCACTACAACAGAGGGATCATTCACACACATACACACACACACACACACACACACACAGATATGTTACAGGAACAACTGAGAACAGAAGGGGGAAAGAGGGGAAAAAAAACCATGATCATAACAAGACCAAGGCAAGATGGATCTGTTGTTGTCTGGATGAAGACATAGCACGGCAAACTTTTTAATTACAAATAGATTAGACCACTGTGATGATGTTGTGTGGTCTCTGTGTAAACTCCCTCAATATTTTGTTTTGAGACTTGCGTGGATTCCTTCCCTTTTGTTTGTCTTCAGGAGACCCAGGAATCTCTCTCTGCGATGAGGGCCAGCTCCACTTTGTATACAGAAAAGAATGACAGAGAGAGAGAGAGAGAGAGAGAGATAGAGACCGAGAGAGACCGAGAGAGGGGAAGGTGGGTCAGTGCCTGGGCCGGAGTGCACATGGATCCTGAACTGCTTTTTTGAGTGGCAAGAATTGCCAGGGGTGTTACACTAACTGTACACTTAAGCGTTGAGTAAGGCGCCAACAGCAGTTCCAGTCATTTCAGAACCACAGTTGAAGTGTCAGACTGGAACCATGCAACAATAACAGGGCATTCACCCCCCTACCTCGGACTGCCTCTGACTTGGGCCCAGCTCCCAGGGCTGTGGGCTGATGTTGTTATTGTTGTTTTTCGTGCTGAGAACAGGAGTCCCAGCCAAAACAGACTCCTGTTACAATAACAAGACCTAGAGGGCCCCTTCTCTGCTTTACTAAGAGCTTTATTGGTACAGGGGAGCACCAACAATGATGTCTGTGGACAATCAACAACCAATTTGCTAAAGGGCGGGATGGGAGATCAGCCAGAGACTGTTCTTTTTCTTTGTTTTTCCCCGAGCGCCGAGTCTCTGTCACTGTTAGACAACCATCTCTGATCACTTCCTCTTGTGTGTCACTGGCCAACACAAGAGGCCACAAGGAGATGTTAGAGGCAATCTAACATGTAAGCGAGAACATTGTGGCTTATCTCAGTCGTAAACATGAAAATGTGTAGGGAAACCCAGACGGACTAAACAGACTTATAATGCAACAAAAGCTTAATGTGGGATCGGGGCTCATACACGACATGTGTACTCATTGTACATCAACAGATGTTGTAGGTATAATGATGTGCAAAATTCACAGTCTGATGACTTAAGGGTCAAAGTTTGATAGTGTCAGTATGTCAATGAAAAAAAAATGTTTCAACGGAAATATTTTTTTATATTCTAAATTACAAATATCAGTGGAAAACGTAAATGTGGAAAACTCAAGGCAAACATTCGTAAATGTATGACAACCAATGTAAAACAAGGAGGCAATATGTCAGTAATAGCATAGAGGGGTCAAGTCAATTTTATTTACCGTATATAGCCCAACATTGACCTCAAAGGGCTTTACAATTTGTACGGCATACAACACCCTCAAAAGTTAATAATCAGATAGACCAGATACACTACATGCGATTGTTTGTGTGCACCTGCAAGCTTGTCTCTGCAAGATCGTTGTTGGCTTACAAAACATCAGCAATGAAACACTTCAACTATCCTAAAACACCAATTTTATCACGTTCCCCAGACTGGGCCATCCTAACTTCAATACCGTGTCTACTTCTTCTGGCTGTATGATGCATCTGGTGTGCATCAAATAACACAACACTACCTCACGCAGCTTGTGTGAGTTGAACTTCAGTGTCTGACTAGTTAGCCAACCCCAACATAGACTGTAATTGTGACATATTAAACGTTAAGCCCTGTACCGAATGCTTTGGTCGACATACATACACCTACACCTCCAACAAAAGCACAGGTGTATATAGGCGCCTCAAGACAGTTACAGTCCCACAAGCATGTAATTGGTGGCCTGGCACTGCAACATGTTATGTGTGGATACATAACTGTTGGGGTAACTAGAATAAGTGCAACCTTTCTGCTTACACGGTTGACAAAGGGGTTACTGATGCCGAGAGTGGGGATTAAGATGGAAGTGGAACCCCTCAGACCCCACTATGCCCCCACATACTGGGGAAAGCCCACTCATTCCAGCAAAACTATTTACATAACTCCATGGAGAAAATTGGCCTGTAGTAGTTAGCTTTTCCATGTGCGCCACACAGTAAAGACGCTGTTACGATAATTGTCCTCTTACACGAGCAGAGGGCATATTCAGTACAGTATTTACAGTTAGAAACTAAAGACAGGAGAAATAGTGAGAGAAAGAAAGGAAAAAGGGAGAGAGAGAGAGAGAGAGAGAGAGAGAGAAAACTGCTGATCAGGAAAGAGAGTGGGGTTCCACAGATATTCCCCCAACACAAACACATCCACTGTTGATTTTTGTCATTTTCTTGGCTCTGTGAAGTACAGTAGTTGGCAGAACAGTAGGCTCTCTGATGGTTTGTATGACTGGCTGTCATGGTCTCAGAGGTGGCTTCCCGCTGCCTCAGCGTATGCCCCTGCCCTCCCTTTGTGGTGACCCTCGCCTCTCTTCTACCTACTCTCTTCCGTACTTTTCCTCATTCACACGTCTGCTATTTCTTCTCTTTCTCTCCCCTCCAACCCAGTTGAAAAAACAATCAACAACTGCAGGCAGCAGTTGTGCTGCCTGCTACACCTACTGCCCAGCTGGCATCCATTGTTTGCAATTAGTTCCAAGGCATGTGTTTGACAGTATTTGTATTTGTATACGTGCAAACTTGCTCGTACGTTTTTTCAGGCATGCACATGCGTGTCAGGGCGCACATTTCTTTGCACATTTTATGATCAACAGAAAATCAGGCAGCCTGGGAAAACCATGGAAGGACACAGGTCTTAGCAGGTCCAATTATTAAGAACAATCCATCAATATGCAGAGCAAGTCCTGGAGAAGGCTCAGCAGAAAAACATGGCAAAAAAAGTGAAAGCAGAAAAAAATGTGGTTCTTACGAGGAGGGAGAGAAAAATCTGTCTTTACAATCCCCCTGTTTCGGCTTGCCAACTTTCTGCTGGCTGTTGGTAGTGCGGAAATGAGAGCGTGCTAGATTCTCCCCTCCAGAGAATAACACAAACCCCTCAAAGCTCAAATCAAACACACAATCCACGTCACAGGAAACCATTTTGAAGCGTAAAACCTCCCAATGGGAGCTCCATTTGAATGCTGCGGGTATGCACTGCCTTGCTCGCCCCCTGCGCTTCCCCCTCTCTCCCCTCCCGCTCTCTCAAGGCTTCAACCACAACCTAACCCGAACCACACCACCTCTCAGACGACAAGACTCCCTTTCTCTCACTCCCTGTACATTTCCCCCTTTATTCCTTCCTTTCCTTTTTTTCTTTGTTGTTCTTCTTTCCATCTCTCTCTCTCTCTCATAAAAATTATAATTTCATCATTAACCATAAAAATATAAGACAGACAGACAGACAGACAGATAGACAGATAGATAGATAGATAGATAAATAGATAGATAGATAGATAGATAGATAGATAGATAGATAGATAGATAGATAGATAGATAGATAGATAGATAGATAGATAGATAGATAGATAGATAGATAGATAGATAGATAGATACAGACAGACAGACAGACAGACAGACAGACAGACAGACAGACAGACAGACAGACAGACAGACAGACAGACAGACAGACAGACAGACAGACAGATAGATAGATAGATAGATAGATAGATAGATAGATAGATAGATAGATAGATAGATAGATAGATAGATAGATAATGTATCACTCAGGCACATAGTTTAATCAGGGTCATGAGCCAGCCCTCTCTGTTGCACTCTCCCCGCTTCTCTAAACCACCTCTTCCCCTCACCCCTTTTTCCTCCTATTTGCCCGGCAATTGAAACGCAGAGGTCAGGGGGGCATATGGGAGGCAATCACAGTAGTTTGTTTTGGCTCTCTCACCCCCACACCAAGTCTTTGGCTGTGCAGGAGCAATGCCGCCACCTTGCCTGCTTGCTGCCTGGGAAACAAACACATCCTTAATCACCCAGGGCCTGTATCCGCCAAGGCCACACTAGTTGAGACCCGTCTGACAAGCTCAAGCCAAAAACCTTGGACTCCATCTGATGAACTCAGGCCATACAAGTCAACCCCTGTCTACTGAACCCAGACCACATTAGTGGCAGCCAGACAGTCAAATCCAGGTCGCACTAGTTGAGTACCCTTTGTTGAAACAGAGCCAGTGAGGACATACTCTTCAAGCTCAGTGTCTACTCAACCCAGGCAACTCTAATCAAGCCCTAATGGTCAAACCTAGGCCAGGGAAGTCGAGCCCCATCGAGTGAATCCAGTCCACAAAAGTCCAGCCGCGCCGGTTGAAAATCGAGCCAGAAAAGGCTGATATATCTTTGTCCGAGTGAGCTGTTCTGCCATTATGTTGGATAAGTGTTGCCTAACAGTGGGATACTCTGACGTAAGCACTGCGCAGCTGAGGGCTGGCAGTAAAACGAGATGTAAGACAGAAGAGAAGACGCTTTAAGAAAGAGCCAGTGGCCAAAAGCCATTTAGACCAGAGATGAGTTTGGCGAGTTGTCTTACACCATCCATCCCTCCCTCCTAATCCCCAAAATCTCACTCCATTTTTCTCTCTGCCCATCTGTCTCTCACCAGTTCACCTTCTCAAATATTTTCCTAACTACTCTTCCTAACCGCTTCCTGCTTTACCGCACTTCACTCATCTCTCATACGTCCCTTGTACATCAGTCACGAACATGCTCAATGTGAATGACCAGGATCAACAAAATAAAGGCCATTCAAGTCTGAGAATGTGTTTGTGTGTAAACAATAGGGGCACTAAAACCCGGGCAGCATTTTTGAAGCTCCTCCACTAGTGTCAGTTTGACAATGAGAGCTAAGGTGGGGCCTAAGATTTATGTTATACTGTAGACCACAACATTCTCAGACCTTAAATAATCTCCCTTTTGGGATATCTTATTAGCATGTACTGGGTTAGCCTTATACACACATACACACACCATCGCCACCACACCCACCTTGCTACGCTCTGTCTCCATCAGAAAGTCAGACAATTAATCTCGAGGTTCTGGTCCCCACGTGATGAGAAGAGACTTGTGTTAAAGTACAGAAGATCTCGTTGCTTGGAGGAAATGAACTGAACAATCTCTCAGGCTCATTGTTCCCATGGTCTCTCCTCTGTTCTCTGAACCGTGTTTCAAGTCGGAGTGACCTGCAGGCAGGCGCAGAGCAGCGATAGACCCACTGATCCCCATCCAGCCCACCGTGCAGCCAGGTGGCAGCTGGAGCACTGAGCAGGTACACGAAGTGCTGAGACCAGCCGGGACTTCCAGGAAGTTCAGCATCAGGGATCAGTCTGTGTTATTGACTTGGCACAGCCTCCAGCCAGTATGATTCCACCAGCGAGGGGTTCGCTAACTGCACTAGTGCACATATGTGTATGTGTGTAGATTCAGTGCTCTGTAGTCCAGATGGGTGGCCAGGCCCCACTTGATTCCTGTTACTCTGTTATGACAATTGAACTCAACCATTGAAACCTTCTCTTTCTCTCCCTGAAACACACACATGCTGAATGGACCAAACCAACTCCCCTGTCCTCCTTTGCTCGTCTTATGTACGTATCACTGTTATAAATGCTAATGTATGTGTTGAACAGCTGGCCAAGACAGGGACCACCCAACCAGCAGAGGAGCATTGTGTTGATAGAAAATAAGATGAAATGGAGTGTCAGAAGAAATTCCTCCCCTCTTTCAGACAGATGTCTGTGCGTAAGCCTCACAAACACTATGCCACAAAAAAAAACAATGGCCGATAGCTCCTCCCCCTCTTGGTCACCATGAACAAATCTTTCAGCGCAAACACAGATCAAAGACCCAGCTACAGCCCGTTTAGTGATGAAGGCTGGCATGTGCCATCTTCTATTGTTAGGGCTTCTAATTGATCCTAATTGATGTTGTGACAGGCAAAGAGGGTAAGGATCTCTGGAGAAGCACAAAGTTGGAAAACACCATTGAGCTTTTATTAAGCCCAGAACTGCTGAAGAAACCAGAATAAGACAATACTGGCTTTACTGATTGATCCTTTGTGTGGACAAGCACGGAAGCAAAAAGATGCTTCACACAAACTAGACCAGGATGTTGACAAATCCTAAGAACAATCAGTGGTGGAAGAACCATTCAGATCTTTAACTAAATTAGAAATACCAAAATTAAATGATAAATTATTTTTTTTTAAATGTCCCCATTCATCATGTTATTTTATCATATAATGCAGGTATCCTCAGAGTCAATGCAGGGGGGCCTCCAAATTATTTTTCAATTTCTTTTTTATTCTTTTTTATATTTAAAAAGTCCTAACATGAATCCAACATATTATTAGCAAATATGAATCCACACTGCTTCTTGGCCTATAGTCAAGGTAGTCACTAAGGCCATCCACAGATGTGTGCCACATGTATGTTTAACATTAAAACAGGATTTATAAAATCATGCCAACAATTATTAGGCTATGCAAAACAAAAGGCATGTATAAAGGCTCTAGTCCACCCTACAAGTTATTGTAGGCCCAGTTTAATATGCAACTTCATTTTATAAAATATATGTAATAGGGGGTCCCTGCTCCTTCTCTCTTTCAGTTAAGGGCTCCTTGGCTTAAAAACATTGAAGACCCTTGATATAATGAATAATTATTGATGCATTACATATAACGAGCATTTTAACGTTGCAGCCATTTGAGATGGAGCTGATTATAACTACTTTATATCCCCTTAAGGTGCGTCAAAAAATGACCATATTTTTATTCTACTTTATATTTAAGCTCCACTACTTTTCAGTGGCAAATATTGCACTTGACTACATCTGACAGCTATAGAGATTTTACACACAAAATCTGTGATAATCTTATAAAGTACAATGCATTGTTATTGATTCTTCAACCCAAAAGAATATTAAGTGTTCAGAATTTGCACCTTTTTTGACATGCTACAATAGTAAATTGCTGTTTAGATGTTAATGCATCAATACTAATAATAATAACAAAATAAAATATATAATATATATTTATCTAATACTAATTACTATATTTATTATGATATAATGCTTCTGATATCTAAAGTACGTTTTGCTGATAATATGTCTGTAGTTTTACTTAAGTAATGATTTAAATGCAGGACTTTTTCTGGTACTTGAGAATTTCTACAGTGTGGTATTGCTATTTAGTAAAGGACCTAAATACTTCCCACACCACTGTACTCAAGTAAAGTACAAGTACCTCAAAATGATATTAGGTAAAGTCCTTCAGACACAGATGAGTAAAAGTACTGTCAATTAATGCAGTTTATTGACAGTCAGCATGTGCAATTACAATCTAAAGGCTAATTATGATTTTTGAAATTGCACAATTGCTCAGTGTGTTTTATGTATACTAACAATAGAAGCTCATCTGTCATACCTTCCAAATATTAGAAAAGACTTGTTTAAGAGTAAAGCATTCTAATTCTCTGTAATCCAAGCAACAATAAACAGCCAGTCCACATGTTTTCTACAGCATCCTCCTTCAGTTGTTGCTCCTGGCTCTGAGCCAACAAGTGTATAGATGTGAGTGCAGTATAACCACGTGTACACACAGAGGGCCCACATCAGGGTACATTTTAAGTATGTGTGAGTGGTTAACAATTGGGCATGAACACAAGCATCATGTGTGCATGTGTGTCTCTGTGTGTCTCTGTGTGCTAGTTTTTGTGTGTGTGTGTGTGTGTGTGTGTGTGTGTGTGTGTGTGTGTGTGTGTGTGTGTGTGTGTGTGTGTGTGTGTGTGTGTGTGTGTGTGTGTGTGTGTGTGTGTGTGTGTGTGTGTGTGTACATTTTTGGAAAAACAGACAATGTTAACTTTTATGCAAGGGTGTATACTTTACATGGACTTACACTGAAACAGATGCACATATGCACATAAAGTACAGTATATACACACACACTTAAGGGGTGACAGAGTGCATTGGCTGAGCTCAGATAAACCAATGGCAACCTGGGGAAGGAGGAATGTGTATGGCGCTGGTCCAAAAGAGGCCGTCAGAATCCTCAGCAGGCAACCATGGTTGTCTTAGTGAACACAAGTGTGAGTGTGTGGGAGTGTGTGTGTCTCCACAAGAGGCTGGTAGGGGTAGTAATTGTGTAGCTATGAGACTGTGTGTAATGTAACAAACAGTTAGCGATGAATTGTGTGAATGTATGCAACAAAGCCTTCAATTTAAACCGCTATAATAAGTTGAAGCAGACTACAAATATGAAGCTTTCCCTTTCTTTCTTGTATACAGTCAAGCACAGCCATAGGGCGGGCCCAATAACCACGTAATAATGAGATAAAGTACAGCATCACTTTATCAGCAGTTTTATTGTAAGATACTTGATCTAAATTCCTTAACAGGATCCAGTGGAGCATCCGTAGGTGAATAGTTCCCTTGCACGTGGGCAGTTAATATAGCCAGCAAAGAGGAGATCTGCCCCCTAGGGAGACTAAAGAGAATGAGGTAGGACACTCACTATAGCGCCACTCATCCCACCAATCCCAAAAATACAGCATGATGTCATGCAGATTCTAAGCGTGGACTGCAGTAGCAGAAACAGGGTCATGTGTGCACTTGACTAATGCACAACCGAGCAAGAAAAAAAGGGAGAGAGGAGTATAGAGGGAAAAAGGAGAGTGAAGCGCAGTTTAAAATATTCAACCCCCCTTCCATTAACTAACCGTGTAGGGATGGGAACACGACCTGCACTGTACATGTCATGAGAGAGTAAAAAAGAGGGAGAGAGAGATGGTGCGCTATGGGAGTAGACCTCTTTCATCCAGGAGCCCTTGAATACAGCTCAGCATTTTCTCGGTGATGTCATCTCTTTTTCACTCCCTTCACTTTCTCCCTCACCTCCATCTGCTCTCTCTCACTCCATCCTTTCTGGGCTTTCTGGGTCTCGCACGCACATGTTCGCATTCCCCTCCCTTCTGCACTTACACGACGTGTGGTGCATTACAATATACGATGCATCTTGTTCAGCACACATAGATCCCTATAAATCTGGAACTACCTACAGTCATCCCAAGTTCAGCTGGAATAGGATGTGTGGGGCTCACTCGTTTCGCCGCATTCCTCTCCATCCCTCTGTCGTCCTGTTCCTTCACACTCCAGCCATGCAGCATCATCTGACAGGCAGAGAAGAACACTGTGTTAACAAAAAGGGAGATGGCTGCCAGCTGTATGGACAGGACCGGACAGGGGGGGCATTGTGCTCGCAGCATTGTTCTTGCAGCTTTTTATTGGGTATGAAGAAAAGGGTGAGGTATGGGGAGAACATGGAAGAAAGGAGGGCAAGAGGAGAAGTGTATGTAGCTCAGACAGACAAAAGAACTGTCTTTTAAGTAGTCATTCATTTTTACAGCAGTGGAGTTGGTTATTTACAGTGTAGACTGGGTTGGCTCTACTAAAGAAAAAGAAAAAAGTTCCAAAAGGGAAAAATGTAAAAACACTGATGAGTCTGCACTTAACTTTGTGACTTTATGTTTTAAGAGACAGTGATCTGACCGGTCTCTGCCAGCAAGGACTGGTCTGATCTGCTCTTACAGGAGCTCCAAACATCTGCTTACATGAACTGTAGCACCTCTTTTAAGAAATCCATTGTATGACTGACATTTTTAATCTATTTATTGATAGTTTATTATAGGCATTATTATACTCTAGGAATTCAACCATGTAGTTGCAATGTCATTTGCCTGTCATCCCCCTCTATATCCCCTCATTTGCCATCACTTCGCTGTCAAAAATGTCAAAAGAAAATTACAAAAAAGTGCATTTTCCCCTAAAGAATAGTTACAATCCAACTCAAACTCTACCACACCTTCATAAAAAAGAATCTCCTGGGTCTTGTTCGGCATTTTCTGGATCTAACACAAAGGACAATCAAGTGCATCAAAGAATCAGGGTAGCAAAACAATTCAAATGTTTCAGGTTTTCTGACTAGGATGTCCTCTGTGGAGTTCTGCAGAGTCTGCCACACAGTTCTCACATCACTTTTTCAGAAAAGATCTTAAAGTCAAAAGGCTGCTACATAAAGAGACACCTGATGGCCCTTAAGGTCCAGACACAGAAAGCCGATGGCCGAACGTCGGCAGAAAAGGCAGTCGGACTGATCCCCGAGGTCCAAAAAGTGCATCGGAACACACCGAAGCGACGCCAACTTGAGCGTACGTTCTGCACATGCGCGAGACGTAATACGTCTCCATAACAGCAGGCGGCACAAATCTGTATTGTCGCCCAAAAAATTAAAACGGAAATGACGGAACATCTCTCCAGACCTAGTAACAGCCAGACTGTCATGGCGGCTTGTTCAGGAGATGATCTCATATTTTACAAAAATAGTTCACCGAAACGTGTTTCTGAAATCATTTTAAGCGAGAAATAGGCAATGCAGTTGCTGAATCTGTCTTTATTTCAGATCGACAAAGGTCAGTTTAAAAGATTTCTGTCAGATTTTGAGAGACTGTAGTCACACTCATCCCGCTCATTTCCGGGTTAGCACTCTACCAAACAGATTGGTAATTTGAATATATATATGTATATATATATATATATATATATATATATATATATATATATATATATATATATATATATATATATATATTTATATTAACATATAAACTGATTATGTCCACATTTTTAGGAATGCGATTTGGCTTTTATCCTACCTGAGGTTTTTTATGTAAATGTTGAGTTTTGAGGTCGACCTGTGTTCTGTTCTGGAAAGAGAAACAATCATCTGTTTTATTCAGGTCCAAACACTACGCAATTTACGCAGGTCCTCCACAGATGTTATCACTTAAAAATGAAAGTCTGTCCTTCTTTAGCTCATGTAACATTGTTATTGATTATAATAATATGCAAATTAGATTGTCAGTAAAAATCATATCATGTGTATTGATGATTTTGAGAAAAGCATTACTTCCATAAAAATTTTGTCACTCAGAAACCAGTCGGCAGAGAGAATATCATGTTACACTGGATGTCTCAATCTGTCTATGGCTTCATTTATTGTTTCACTCCTTCAACCTCCATATGTTTTTCTTTTCATTAGTTGTTCTCTATAAAGAGCTAAAATGACTAAGAGACATTTATCTGCGTGAGCAAGAGATGAGCTCATTAACCATGTGTGTCTCAAAGTCTGTCTGTGAACTAGCAGTATCCATAATGTCCAAAACACTACATAATCACTAGTGTCAGCAGGCCTTAAAGGAACACGCCGACTTATTGGGACTTTAGCTTATTCACCGTATCCCCCAGAGTTAGACAAGTTGATACATACCCTTCTCATCTCCGTGCATGTTGTAACTGTCTGATGTCCCCACCGTTAGCTTAGCCTAGCTCAGATCCTGGAGGTAACCGGCTCCAACTAGCCTACTGCTCCCAATAAGTGACGAAATAATGCCAACATGTTCCTATTTACATGTTGTGATTTGTATAGTCACAGCGTGTACAAATAACAAGGTCACATGAGACACAGCCATCTTCTAACCATATACATACTGGGAACTATATTCTCAGAAAGGCGAAGCACTGCTACTTCTGCTACTTGGGCGAAGTGATTTGCTTGCAGCACCTGAGAAGCCCCGTGGTGAGGAGCAGAGAGTAGCAGTGCTTCGCCTATGTTTGTGGGGGCGCCAGACAGTTACAACACGCACGGAGATGAGAAGGGTATGTATGGACTTGTCTAACTCCCAATGACAATGTCCCAATAACTTGGCGTGTTCCTTTAAAGGTCCCATAATATGCACATTTTCAGGTGCATACTATTTATTTTGGGTTAATACTAGAACATGTGCTGTAATGTTTAAAAAAAAAAAAAATTCTCATACAGTCTGGCTGAAAATAGCTATATTCTCCCTGAAACACTCGGTTTAAGCACCTGCCTCTTTGAGGAAATCTCACTTTTTAAAGAGTAATATCAGCACCTCAATGCCCGTTTACAGTATGTATACACACGTGTGTGTATCTGACTTTAGAAGGCACAGGGTATGCCCAGTACAAGAAACAGGAGGAGAACAGGGACAGATTATTGCTTGGCAAATACCAGAACTTAATTTCTCAACTTTCATGTGGGGTCAGTTCAGGCGAGGAGGAGAGCGAGAACAGGAATTTGGTTCTCGGTTGTCTCTCTATTTAGTCTCTCTGTTGGTTAAGCAGCTGTTTCTCTGGAGGTCCGGGACTGGGAAACAGAGAGAGAATGAGCAGAGAAAGAAGAAAATAAAAAGTGAGAGTGAGGCAGACAGAGAAAAAATTGAGTGGCTGTGTAACAGGAGGCTTGTTTTGTTCCAAATCAGATTGCTTTATAGCAATGCAGGGGGTGAGTGGTTCCAGGCAGCAGACAATGGGCCAACAGGATCAATATTGACATTCTCCTTAGTGATAGCTGAGTTGGCTGGGTAAGGTCAGGGACTGAACCTTTGTATTAGCCAGCCAGCATTAGTGGTCACGGCTGGGGGACACTTACTGTAACCTTAGCCTCTCAGCATAATGGAGGGTCTGAGCGAGCCCAGGAGAGGTCCCTCCCCTTTATGGGCCTTATTACCGTAACAGAGCTCAGTCCTCCAGTGGCCCGATTCAAACACAGATCATTACTTTGTCAAAACAGCTACCAGACCACGTTGGCACACGTGCAGGCCAGCTTGTGTGGCGAACAGCGTCTCGAAGTGCCAGTTGTTGAGCGCAGCAGCCATGGGAGATGAGGCGAGGAGAACACAAGATAAAGTAAGCAGAGCACTTTTGGTGACCGTTTATTAGTTCTTATTCCAACAGCACTTACAATTAGACAGATTCACTGGCAAGTCCTGCATGCTAGGCAAACACTGGGTACACTCTTTTCTCAGTTATGGCAAGAGGTGCTACCACAAAATAATAAAACACTCCAGCAAATTCCATGTTGTTGCTTTGCTGAAACAACATCTCAATTGTTGTTTACCTAAAGTGGTCAATTAATCCAAGGCAAACTCATAAAAGAGGAAAGGATGTGGGTTGTCCAGGTAGTCTGATCCAACTGGCTGAGAGTCAGAGCAACTAGGGATGCCACAATATACCCTGCCACAATTCCCCAGCGTGGCAGAGGAAGAGGAGAGTAGGGGAGGGACAAGGAGAAAGAGGGACAGCAGAGGTGACAGACGAGAAAGAAAGTAAACTCCTGAGGAAAGAGGAGTCAAAGGAAGAAGAGGTGCAGAGGTACTGGTGCCAAAGAGGAGGGGTAAAAGGAGAATGAGGTGAAACAGGAAGTGTGGGAGGAGGAAGGAGAGGAGGTCATCTGAGGTGATGGAGATTCTGTACGGTGGGCTGGTTTCCTGAAAGAGCCACTCTCCTCCTCCTGTGATTCTGTTCTGTTCTTGGGTTATTGGACCGTAGCTGCGCAAACTCACTCACTCACTCTCACACACACACACACACACTCTCTCTCTCTCTCTCTCTCTCTCTCTCACACACACACACACACACACCAAACACATGTCGCCAGTCTCCCACACACATGCTCATTCTCCTTTACTAGTGAGTATTTCTTACAGAAATAGAAGTGACATCACAACAGTCGCGTTGTAAATCAATACATCATGCTCCCAATGAAACACCCACGCCACACCATATGAGCACAGAGGTCCCGGTCAGTGGGCTGTCTCAGAGTCCGAACCACTCCGTGACCCCTCCTCTCCTGGGGTCGAGTTTCTGCCTCTGCTTCTCGTCCTCCATGAACTTCTCCTGCATCTCTTCCATGGAGCCCTCCGCCGGCATCCGCTCTTTTTCCGGGAAGATGTCAGGGAAGGTGAACGTCTGGCCCTGGGCCTGGGATGCAAAGGCAAAAAAAGAGCTAAATAAGCTAAGAAACCATCATGTCAATACCTAATAATAAGATTAGTTTATTTTCTACTTAAAATCATTTCACAAACTGCAGTGTCAAAATGCATTTTCCTTAAACCATTTCCCTTTTCTTTGCAGAGAGAAGTGAGATACTGATTTGGAATTCAGGACACGGTTTCTCCCTCTATATTCCTCTTCCAGTTACACAAACGCTCGCTTTTACTCTGGCGTTCAATTTCTCCAACTCTCTCTCACATTTAATCTCTCATCTCTCTGGTCTTGATTTATTCAGAGGGAAAGGATGGTATCCATTATTTATTCCATACCAACCCATCTTTGGCCATGGCTAATTCATCACTGGCCCAACCGTAATCTGTCAGGCCGCCGTACAGTACAGTACAGTACACACACGTGCATGCCTGCACACCCAGGCACAAAACAAATAACAGGTCAGTGGGTGCAGGCATGCACACATATCCATAGCCTATCCCTTCAGCCTCGCCCATGGACACCTGGCAACACAAATTTACTGTTATCAGTATCAGCTGGAGCCAAATCATTGCTGTCCTCACATGACTCAACTTCATATGAAGCCGGATCATAACTTTTGATGATGAAACGCACTTACATGTGTCATTTTTATCTCTGTGTTTGGATTTTGTGCAAACTGCTAATCCTAACAAATGTTCCCAAAGTAAATAATGATCACTAACATTGTAGTTTACACCAAACAACAGCTTCCAATCCATAATGACAAATAGTCAAATGTCCTAATGTGACTCAAACTTCTAAATTATTTTAAATAGAGGCAGACCACTATAAAATGAATTGCTTCCATGAACACAATTGTCAATCAACTATTCTGTTTAAAAATGTGAAGTATTTTGTTTGGGGTCAGTGTGTAGGCGTTAAGGAATGGTCTGGCTCTGATGTGAATGTTACTTTGTCTGTCTCCAACCCCCAAAATACCAAGAGAA
Source organism: Gymnocephalus cernua (assembly GCA_023631565.1). Classification (NCBI taxonomy): domain Eukaryota; kingdom Metazoa; phylum Chordata; class Actinopteri; order Perciformes; family Percidae; genus Gymnocephalus; species Gymnocephalus cernua. The sequence continues at coordinate 17,715,182 of CM042431.1, forward strand.
ACATGCATATAATTACCACATAGCATGGTTTAATTCCCAAAGGGGGAGACAACATGAAGCTCACTCAGCCAAAGATACAGAATGGAGCTGGCCTCGTCTACTCCATACCTTGGGTATCATTATTGTATGCTTAAACTTGTGCATGTGTAAATGTGTGTGCTCAGGTGCATGTTTGTATGTGTTTTGTTATGGTATGTTATGATCAGGTAAGACCATAACAGCATCCATAGTAAAACAATAAATAAAAATAAAGACTAATAAGGACTGGATACACATTAGAGCTTTATAACACACAAACAAGTTATGAGATGCTCCTTACTTACAGTACATATGTTGTACTTACGTACAAACATGCGTATACGCACCGAAATGAGCTGCACCAAATTTGGCTTAGGTAAAGCTTATTATTTCCGGTTTAACCAAGTTTCACAGGGAAAACCAACAGATTTTTAAAAGCAGCAGACTGGTTTGAAACCCTATTTTGTCTTTAGTTTTATGTGCATCCAACATGCGTAGTGTTTGCTGCTGCCAGAGGACACTGTTAATAGCAGAGGCTTTATGCCAAAATGACAGCATATAATATGCTTCTAATAACACAAAGTTATGTAATGTGAAGTAATGGGGAGAACATGCAAATGAGCTGCTGAACATGTGCCAGAGTCCCTTAAAGTTGATTCAAATACAGCAATAAATAGTTAAACTACACAACGCTAATGCTGCAAAAATTATTTTTAGTTCCAATTTCGATCTAGATTTTTGTAATGTGTCATTTAAAAAACAACTACAATGAGTTAGCTTTTTTTCTATAAAAGCCAAAAACAATGAGCTCTAATAAGCCACTGTCTATTTTCTTTTTATTTGTTGGAGACCACAGTCCACCTTCCACAAGCATTTCTTAGTTACTGACTAATCCTAATTAGAGGTTTTCAGTGAAAAACAAGACAGCCTGGTGGGAGAGACTGGCTGGGACTTAGCCTACAGAGATCAGGAGGTCATTGCATTAAGACATTAACCACAACCCCAGTCTTTATGTGTGTGTGAACTACAATCGAGCCTTACATGTCCATTCTGACAATACTGGCGTGACCAGGCGTCCAACGACATACAACCATCCAAAACACAACTATTATGGAAAGTACTATTTTGGTATGATACTTAACACAGACTTGAATTCGTGTTACTCTCTAAAACCTGGCCATTTGGGTCTCTGATACCAGCTTTGAGGAGCAGCTAGAGCAAAACACGCACAACCTTCAATCAAAAGAAAAACCATCCTGGTTTTGTGCTCCTGTCTTGCGGCAACGCCTGTATTGCAAACTACAGGAGGTTTTCTAGTGAGTGCAGAAATGCAGGATGAGAGACAAGAGTGCAGACCCAGTGAGGAGAGGGCTTAGTCAGGCACAGGCAAAGAGCTGCCAAACACCAAAGAAGCACCTGGAAACCGACTGGCCTGCCAAGGCCCTCTGTGTCTCTCTGCACTCGCACACACTGCCATCGAGGAACGCATAATCCAGAACATAAACACTGGTCCAGGCCAAGGGAAGTTTGCTGCAGGAGAAGGACAAGGAGGCAGCAGGGAGAAAGATGGGTGTAGACGATGTGAGGATGTGACTGGGGAGGAGGAAGAGGAAAGTAGGGGTGACTGAGAAAGGGGTCTACCACAGCGCTATAAACACCAGACCTGGCAACGGAGGGAAACAATGAAGCAGTGAGCCAAACAAGACTTCCCCTAACTTGAACCAAACCTTGTCGCATGACAATTCCTAGTTATAGGGCTCAGCACTGGACACCTTGTGTATACACGTGTCGAAGATTAATACCGGCCTCAGAGAGCACGATTCAGAAAAACAAAGCCCTGAGAATGAAATCAACAAAGCGCTGAGACTCATTAAACAATGTGTCAGGCGTCTGCAGGACACATTTCAGCAGTGAGAGAAAGTGCTGGCAGAGAGCATTCTTATTTTTGTTTGAAATATATACATCGCACCTAAGCAAAGCCCATGTCCCCTCGGCCTCTTTGTGCTCAGAGCAATGTGCTGTGTGTGTGTGTGTGTGTGTGTGTGTGTGTGTGTGTGTGTGTGTGTGTGTGTGTGTGTGTGTGTGTGTGTGTGTGTGTGTGTGTGTGTGTGTGTGTGTGTGTGTGTGTGTGTGTGTGTGTGTGTGTGTGTGTGTGTGTGTGTGTTAGAGTGTGTGTGTGTGAGGGGCCGAGGGCCTGGCCAAAAGGGACAAAAGTGGAGCAAGACAGTCAGGCATTACGTACAAGGGTTTTCTTTCTTTCTGTTACCTACTATGCATCCTACACGACATATTGCAGGCGTGGATATGTTTCCTCGCTCTGCCATCATATTCACCATGCTCCCAATTGAATCAAGCTGCCTTTCAGGAATATTGGGACAAGGCCCAAGACTGCTAGTGATGTTAACATGCTCCTCTTACGCACATGAACAACCCATTACACCCACAGTTTTCCTTTCAATGGGAAAAGGAGAAACATTTTGGGGGGGGGGGGGGGCAAATGTTGTCATTGACTCACTACCAACCCACCTCACTTTTCCCATCTGTGTGTATGTGTATGTTTCCTTATTAAGCTCTAATTTAATGTCTTGCTCTGTTCCAGGAAGTGTGTATGTAGGGTGTTGGTCTGCACTGTGTCATTTGGGGACCACTGTCGAGACTTTTAACCAGTTGATTGGGGACATCTGTCAAATTAGGGACAGCTGGTGTGCCCGTATTGTTTTCACAGCAGGTACATTCCGAAAATGGTTTGTGGTTTGTCGCACGCGCACACAATCGGCAGTCAAACAAACATCAGTGATCCGATGTCTTTTTTATAATCTACCCGTTTGTCTTGCGGTAGCCTTTCTACAATAAGCCGTGCTAAAAGTTACTATAATCCGTTAAAGGAGTTGATAAGCAGACAGATTAGCTAGCTAGTTGCTGTTGTCTAGGCTATGAGGTCGACGGGTGTGGCGATGACATCATTGATACGCATGTATGTGGTTTCGCCGTCCAAACGAAACCAAAAGGGAGCTGTTTTCGAATTTTTTCACCCTGGGACCAGGTTTAAAAAAAAGTGCGTTTTCAGGCAGTGCGTGTACAGGATTCGTTTGGACGATCGGCCCAAACGGTGCAAAACGTGCGTTTGCATCAAAACGCGTCTCCGTGTGGACGGCCCCTTACACAAACCCTAAGTAATCCTGTTTGCAGCCCCAGAGGAAAGAAGGGAAAGAGGAGAGTGAAAAGAGAGAAGACCAGGTGAGAGATGGAAAGAGACACACAATGGACAACTGTATTCTGAATGACCTTTGCTTCTGATCTGTCGCATACAGTTGTAACAAAACAAAAAAAGTCGTAGTTTGGGGGGGGGGGGGGGGGGGGGGGGGTGTCCGGCAACCTTGGAATGCATGTGAAAATCAATACAGGGAAAATGTGAAGGTGGTGACTCTTATTATTCATAAGCTTAGATTTAAGTAACAAATACGAAAGCCATAGTTGTCCTGGCTTGATGTGTTAAAATGTCTTTGATAAAAACAGGAAGGTGCCGGTGCACAGTGCTTTTCCGACCTGGAGCTGAATAAAACATTATGGCACAGTAGGCAACTGAGGACACAAAAGGCTGATTCAACCTGCTGCTCTGAGAGTTAAAACATACGGGACATGATTCACCGGACTGGACCGGACCAGGACCAGACACCGCCATGTCACATAAGCATTTAAATGCCTCTGAATGGGCTGCACAATAAGCACAGAGAAAGAACTATGCTACAAATCTGAACTTCAAAGAAAAAAAAGGCTTTCGAACAGGATTACTCGACCCCATTGTAGTAGGTTTGACTTCATTTTCCAATATCCTCAATCCACAGGACAGCCTCCATGGTATCCGATTTTATGTGCTCTGGAATGAAATCAGTTTGGAGCAACATTTTATTACTTTGAAGACTGTTTAACAGCCGTAAAACTCTTGAGGTCTAATGGCGACTTCCATTCAGATAATGTAGACAAAAAATTTAACCCATCAGAAAAAAACATTCTAACCACTCTTTTATGACCTGAAATCAGCCTTTCTTTTGTGCTCTCTGGAAACCTCGAGCACCTAGAGTTATTGTGGAGCTAAATAAGATGTGACTGAAGGGTGGGGGCCACGTACACCGACTTCTTAAATGACCACAACTGAACAAATTAAAGAACAGAGGAGCTCTAAATGTGGTCACAGAGACTTTAAGTGGTCTGGAAATGTGAAAGTCAGCCATTTACACCAGCCAGTCAGACTGTCAGACAAAGTACATATCCTTTTTATTGATGAGGGACAATCCAGAAGGCATCAGAAGATGGAGCCATTCACAAAGCAGTCAATACAAATCAAACAGATGTTGGCGGCTGCCATTAGAGTACAAATCTGGACCGCACACTGAAACGGAGAAGTGTTGACGATGCGGTGAGAAATCTCATGAGGCTGTGGCTCATGCGGTTGTGGTGGCAATGTGGTGATGTGGTGGGGTAAACCCTGGCAAAGCTCAGAGACAACTTGAGCAGTAGTAGTAGGTGTGTGTGTGTGTGTGTGTGTGTGTGTGTGTGTGTGTGTGTGTGTGTGTGTGTGTGTGTGTGTGTGTGTGTGTGTGTGTGTGTGTGTGTGTAAACCATGTTTAACTAGGGAATTGTTGACTGCAGCATGCTCTTTTTCGGCAACTCATGCAGTTGTCCACATCGACACCTGAAGCTGTGAGTTGCTGATTAAAAGAGACACCATTTTGTTTCTGTTGGCCAGTAACCAACTCCACTTGACCAGTTGGAGGAGATTAGGCGCCTTGCTCAAGGGCAATTCAACTCGAGGAAGGAGCATTTCCTACACTCCCAAAAGGCATTAACAGCCACACACAGACTGTGGCTTTTAAAGGTGTGATCACACCTTTGTGAGCCTGTTTTCTTTGGTCTTAACCACAGATGAAAACATTGTTGCATTTTTCTTTTTGGTTCATTTAAGTTCACACAGCCCAATTACAAGTGAACCGGGGCTTGTAAACGAAAGTCTGATGGACTCACAAGCAGCTTGTTTATGGGACAGAGTTTTGGCAACCTGTCATCCTGCAAGGTTACAAATTTTGGAAGCCAAGGAGAGAGAGAGAGTGTGTGTGTGTGTGTGTGTGTGTGTGTGTGTGTGTGTGTGTGTGTGTGTGTGTGTGTGTGTGTGTGTGTGTGTGTGTGTGTGTGTGTGTGGGCATTGTGGACTTGTCTGCACTTTTGCCATAATCTCTGGTCTTCATACCAGATAAGAAGGAATTAGCTGACTACAGTGATCAGTACAGGCTGTGGTTTGCCCTTGGTTCATTTTGTTATACTAGCCTTTCCAAGCATGAGTAACTGCTGGCTATCCAATGTCAACATCCATTTCCTTGTACCAATAAGATCATATGAAGAAATGACCAAACAATGGACAACATGTTCATGAAAATGGTTCTGGGGCTGTTTCTTGTAATTAGTTCACATTACATTCCCTGTTAAAAGTGGACCTACCAGGTTTGCTTTGAATTATACTGTAATAAGACCTGAACAAACCAACAGAACTAGAAGTAGGAAGGGTGTTTTTCACAGCCAGTTGAAGAGGTCTTCCTGACCCGGGACAGTTTTTCCCCAAGAGTTAGGTATGTTTGGTGAAGTGTGAAAAATCAAACGTGGTGCAGTCTAGGCTTGTGCCGATTGCCGATCAGGTCGTATATCGCCGATTGTAGAAATGATCGGTGATTGGGTTTTCCTACACATATATTAAAGCGATTTTAACTAACTTACTATCAGAACTATAGTACCTAGAATCGGCGCCCTACTGTTTATTTTCTGGTGGAGCGGTAAGACCGCCCGCTGAGCCACGTTAATCAGCACAAGTGAATTTTAAATCCTTAACGTTAATTACAAAGGAGTTTGCAGTCTTTTTTCCATTCATCTGACATCTGATGGGCTGTGCTTCTTTCGGACAGTCACCCAGCCCCCCTGGCTTCCCGGCTGCTGCCAGGGGGACGGGAGCTAACGTTACATTACGTTACTGGGGCCTAAGATACAGCAGTTAACGATCGAGTTTCCCTGGTGCTGAGCTTTGCCTCCTATAACTACAGTTATTACATAATTATCACATTAGGAGGCAGAGGAACAGCTAAACATTTGACACGCTGATCAACAGAGAGCTGGAGAGTGAGAGAAGCCACCGCTAACTGCTAAACTAAAGTAGTTAACAGAGCGAACACTGTGTAAATAACAGTGGGATTAGCGAGAAAGTCACTAATAGGAGATCACTATGAGTGCTTGAGAAGACTAGTGGAACCTTAGGTTTAAATGTAAAGTGGATAATTAGCTGCTGTAATGAAGAATATGACAAAAATAACTGTGTCAAGCTAGCAAAGCAAGATGCTATCAAAACAGAAGCATGTCAGCACGTCACCCAAGCAGGAGGCAGGACAGCCGAGCCGGTGTTGCCAGTTTCATTGATGAAAGTGAAAGCCACTCAGCATATGCAAAATATGCTATGTCCAATTACGTGTTCAATGTAGCCTATCGGCAATCTCTTGTAACCACGACTGGATGATTTGAAAATATTAGAGAATGTCCAAGCCTAGTGCGGTCTTATAAAGTGGTCTTGCGTCATGTATACTAACAAAACCCACTGTAATAACTCTCCACTCTGAAAGGCTAAAAGACAGAAACCTCGGTTTGCACTCAAGTATTCAGGCCAAATCTGAAAACGCCCTAAAAAAAGCTACAGAGATCAACTGTATCAGTCCACTCCAACACAGTCCCACTGTTGATCTTAGGTTAGATACCCACACCTACAGAGAATCCTGTGCTCATATTGTGGAGCTCTACTCTATAGTTTCATAGCCCAATAGTGCATAATCTATGGGTGCTTTTTTATCTGCAATCACAGAGAAGAAATAGTTGAAGAAAACTGGGAGAGGCAGGAAAGACGATTGGAAGAGGAGAAGAGATGATGACTAGCCTGATGACTGTAAACAGCTCCGGCTGCCAGGCCCCTGGGTGGGCCACACATTTACTCTCACTTTATCTCATTGAGACAGACACACAGACACACAGACACACAGACACACAGACACACACACACAGACACACACACACACACACACACACACACACACACACACACACACACACACACACACACACACACACACACACACACACACCTCTGCGTTGTTGTTCCTCCGTCCAGACCTTCTGGTACAAACCATTCCAGGAACAAGAGTGAGAGAGAAGGGAGGGTGAAGGCGTGAAGAAAGTCAATACCACAAAATAGACAAAACTGGACTGCTGTTCTCTCAGAAAAGGCAGTGAGGTAAGAATGATTCAATGAAGATGTAAGCTAAAACAATGAAAACGTTAATTAAACAGGTTAGAAAGTCAAATTGTTGAGATGAAATGAGAGCCTGAAAGGTATTTAGCAAAGTAACAGCTGAGAGAAAGAGCAAAATTGCCCTGTCTCTGTAAAAGACAAGTGGCCGTGAGAGGAGAACACTGACCAATAGCATCCTGCTGTGGGTTTGTTCAGGGTCATGACCCCGGCCCTCCCTCCAATTACAATGACATCTCCTCCACAGCTCAGCAACAGCCAAATAACTTGGTCAACTTTGGCTTGCAGCAGTGTATGTTTGTGTGCGTTCCCATGTCGTTCACATTAATGACAATGGTACGCATGACGGAGACAGACAATATTTTGGACAATGTTTACAGAATGTTTTGTGTGCATACATGTATATGTGGTCATGGGGAAATTAACTGCTTACTGTGTGATTATTGATTAAGCATTGATGCATAAAACCTCTTAAATCAGAATTCAGAGGTTTACCCCAACCCCTGGGGCTGGGTAAGTAATCACTAACTAGCCTCTGACTGGCAGCTTCTTTATACTTTTACTGTGTATACCGCCATAAGATTAGATTTTGTGAGCAAATGTTGGAGTCTTAAGCCGCCTACACATGATCCGCAGTAAAACCGCTGTGCGCTGGCTGTTCCATTGTTTTCCTATAGGGAGAGCGGTGCCGCCCAACTTGGTGTCGCGCAGCGCTCGGAATTGCCGCCAAGCGCTGTGCTCAAAGTTCAAATTAATTCAACTTTGACCTCGTTGCCGCTGACCTTTCAAGGCGCAACCAATTCCAGAAGCAATGATGATGTATTCCTGCTCTGTGCTTTGCCTCTCTGCTCTCTGCCCTACCTCGCGGTTTTACCGTGTGTAGGCGGCTTTCGGGGCCATTCTGCTAATAGATCTAATATATTTAACATTATGCTCTGCCACAACCGCACGTTGACTGAGACAAAGTGGCCTTTTGGGATTTTCCTTCCATCCAAATTGACAAATTTTGAATTTTATGAAGTAGATAAAGAGTTGGAAGTCATTTTTTTGTAACCACATTGCATATATGGTGGCTGCTTCACAATGAAAGCAGTGTTTCACCAGTTTAATGCTTTTAATTTGAAGTAGTTAAAAAAGGAAAAAATATGTTCCGTTTGCATTAGCATTAACTAAATACAGCTCTGCTTTGATGTAAAGACAGTCAACAGTAAACAGCAAGGCTGTTATCAATTGGACAAAATTGCATTGGATTACATGAACGCATTGTTTCCTGTGAATCCCTCATACTTAGGTAGGCAATCTAAATCCATCACGGGAAATGGTGGAACCACTGCATTTTTTTTTATTCTTACAATATAATTACGATACAAAACAACATATGAGCACAACCCTTAAATAAGGAGGCTGCATGAACTTGTGCCCACTTTAAGCAAAGAAGCGATGTGTAGATAGGAACATCCTAATCAGTTCCATGCACTGAGCAATTTTCTTTGAAATATTTCTAAAACGTACTGCATTGGATTGGTATTGATACCTTATCTGAGTGCCAAGTTAGGGCTGCTCGATTATGGAAAAAAATATAATCACGATTATTTTTGGTCAATATTGAAATCACGATAATTTAACGCAATTACTTGCTGACTTCTGTAAAGATCTTGCAATTATTGAACTTAAAAAACAGTGGCAAGAATTAAATAAATCAACAGTAAAAAAAAAAAAAAACACAGAACTGTGAAATTTGCCTTAATACTTTTCCTATTTAAACTTTATTTTTTTCATTCAGAACATAAGAGAAAATAAGAGTTTACTTGCAAAACGCAATGAGCTAAATAACTGTTTTTCTCAATTTTTCTGTTTTTGTGATCATTGGGAGCCAAAATCATTATCACGATTAAATTTAGATTAATTGCACAGCCCTATACCAAGTTATATCAGATTTGGCTCTGTGATTTAATCCCTGTAATGGAAGTAATGCCAGTTCATCTGACACATTTATGATAAATATGAACAATTATGTTATTGTTAATGTGTTAGAAAAAGTACGAAGTACGATGCATCAAGATGCGCAGAGACTTATATGTAATTGTGTGGTACCTAGAGATCCCCAGCCCTAGTGTGTTTGTGCTTTGTGGGACAAAGAGCAGGAGTCAGGCAGGTCGGTGAACACCGGCTCTGAAAATACTTTAAGATCTTTTGCAGGGACCCTCTGACGTACTTAGTGCAGAGCATCCAGTGATACATTCGCACATACTTCTGCCCAGAGACAAACCGAGGGTGTGTGTGTGTGTGTGTGTGTGTGTGTGTGTGTGTGTGTGTGTGTGTGTGTGTGTGTGTGTGTGTGTGTGTGTGTGTGTGTGTGTGTGTGTGTGTGTGTGTGTGTGTGGTAGTTTTCATGTCTGGGCATGTCTGCTCCTGGCCTACTACTGGAGACATTGGACCCTGGTAACAGAGCTCTGAGTAAAAGATCATCACCATCTAAATACACACCCAGCCACCCACAAAGACGTTTACATCCATCTGGTCTTGAACTGGACACTCGGAGGATAACAACAACAATTACAGCCAAGAATAACACGACCAAATCTGTCGATATTAGTAAAAACAACAAACGGTGAATAATATAGCCTTCTGTCTCAGACGTCAACCCAACCTCTGTACCTTAGAGCCAAATCACACCTAAACCTCGCCCGTCTCAACCACCCACCCCCATTACCCACAAATACACACACATAAACAGCTGTTCACTATCATTATCCCCTCCATCTATGTCATTCAACGACCCCCGCCCCCCAACCCCCACAATGTACCCCATTTCTCTCTCACCAATGCATGTAAACAACCCTCACATACCCCCCTCCCCACCCCCCCAATTTCAAGCATTTCCTCCGCCCCCCTCTCGGGCCCCAGACCCAACTATCTAGGCTAACACACACACACGCGCACGCACACACACACACACACACACACACACACACACACACACACACACACACACACACACACACACACACACACACACACACACACACACAAAAGCATAAACATCCAGGCAATGCCTCTGCCCCCTCCCTCACTCTGAGGAATGTGGGGACCAGCTGGTGGAGAAAATAAAAAATGAAGCAATACCAAAACAGGAAATGCATCAGCAGGGGCCTATCAGAGGACTTTATCAGGCCAGTGGCAGCCCCACTGAAAACCTGGGTGGCGCCGCATTGGTGATTGGCTGATCAAAGTGGCAGCTGTGTCATTACAGGTCAAGAGGTCAGGGGTAATCAAGAAAGGTTACAAGCATGCACTCATGCATATGTGCGTGTGTGTGCGTGTGTGTGTGTGTGTGTGTGTGTGTGTGTGTGTGTGTGTGTGTGTGTGTGTGTGTGTGTGAGTGTGCGTGTTGCCATGGCTACCTATAAAAAAGGGGAACCTGGAGGAAATGTGGGAGGAAATGAGGGTGATGAGAAAAGATGCTGCAGAGAGAGACAAAGAATCAATTGAAAACGACAAAAGGAAAGACGGAGAAAGATTGATGTTACATTACTAGGGGTGTAACGATATATCGTGGTAGGATTTATCACAATGCAAAAATGTTACGATATGTATCGTAGAGGTATGGCGATTTTTTTTTGTATTTTTCTTTTTTTTTTTTTTTTTACTACCACCATATATGTGCTGACACACATACCAGACGGCCGACCATCGGCAGAAAAGCCAGTCGAGATGATCAGTTGCATCCCCGAGGTCCAAAAAACTGCCTCGGGACACATCAAAAAGACAAGAGGAGACGAGACGTAATACATCGCTATAACAGCAGGCGTCGCTAATCTGTATTGTTGCCCAAGAAATGACAACCGGCAGCTGATTGGACGAATGCGTCACATGGGTTTGTTTTCTCCGGATATTCAAAGCCAGACTGTCAGTGCGGCTTGTTCAGAATACGATCTCATATTATACTAAAATAGTTCACTGAAACGTGTTTCTGAAAACATTTTAAGGAGAAATAGGCCATGCAGTTGCTGAATCTGTCTTCATTTCAGATCAACAAAGGTCAGTTTAAAAGATAGAAGAAGATGGATACTTGAACTGAGCAGTAGCAGGGCAAAATGAGTTCGACTTCGACTGAAATTGAAATAGAGGATGCCCCGTCCACTTACAAGTCCGACGTCTGGCAGCATTTTGGTTTTCCAGTTACTCAACAGGAGGATGGTAAAAAAACAGACAAAACACGAACTGTGTGTAAACACTGTAAGCAAACACTGTTATACACAACGTCGAACACAACAAATATGATGTGTCATTTAAAACGGTACCACATTGTACATTCTTTAAGTTGTATGTATAACAAGACAGTTATTGAACACTGTTAATGTTAAATAAATCTGTAATTTGATTTTCAGTTGAATTTTTGCATTTTTTTTTTCAAAATATCGTGATACATATCGTATCGTGAACCCAGTATCGTGATACATATCGAATCGTGAGCTGAGTGTATCGTTACACCCCTATACATTACACTAGATTTCTGTACTGTTCTGCTTTTCAGACGTTTTTCCCGCTTTTCCTTCTTTTGTTTTGTCTTGATATAAATGTCTGATAAACATTTGCCGTGGCAATACATCTGCCGCACAGTCATGTCATTAAAGCTTGTATCATCTGAACTAAATTAGGCGTGAAGAGTCAAACGTGAGAGGAAGAAAACAGGGAGCCTCGACTGAAGCCGTTCAAAAAAAGGTTTGCGTGTGAGATTCCAAACCGGATGCTTAAGACCCTGCTCTGTTCTCTATAATTCATGTTCTCTCTCCACTGAGCTCTTATGAAACCTACACATGCACTCTCACACAGCCACACACACAGGATTTTACTTAGGGGTGAATTTTCCAAATCAGGAGACACATAGGGAGATGGTGGGCCTTTCAGCGAAGCTTGATTGCCAAGAAAAGCTTCTCCTCTTATTAGGCTCGCCACCAGCATACATGCATGCGTATGCACACACGCACACACACACACACACACACACACACACACCACACACACACACACACACACACACACACTAATTAGTGTATCAGTCCATTCCTTCCTTCCGAAGATCTATACGCCTAGAATGCTGACAGATACATTTAAGTGAAAGTAGGGCTGCATGACTGTGGATAAAAGGAAAATCATGACTTTCTCACATAGAACTGGTACTACAATTTTCTCTCCCAATTCTCAGTAAAAACATGTAACAAAAATGTTGCATTGTAATGACACTGGGACTATAAGAGCGCACTGGGCATAGTGATGCACCGAATAAGGCTCTAGTTTGGCAGTTAGAGAGCAGAGGTTTTCTGTTAGATCATCTGGGAAAGTTTACTTGGCCTTGATAGCTTCATCACATTGTGTTTTGTGGTGATAATTGTGGTGATTGTATAAATATGTGGTGTTTTACTGTGGAGCAGAACATTGTGTGTGAACATTGTGTGTGCAGTACAGTATATGCTTTTGACTGTCAGCAGCATCATTATATTAGTGTAAGAAAAAAACAGAACAGAATATGACCCTTTATCAAGTAGGAGCAACATTTTGCTAGAACTGGGGTTAGATAAATGCTCTTTGCATATTTATTGATTTTAGACTTTTTTTTTATTTTTTATGTTCCATGTGTTTGTGCATTTTGTCTAAATATAACTGTCCAGAGTGGTTGGTTAAAATGAACACCGGATATTTTACACTATAATTCTACCTATAACTAATTATACCCACAAAAAATAGCGTAAGGGGACGCCTTTTGCTGGGAAAAGTAGAGTTTCAAATTTCAACAACAACAACTAGTTACTGTATTCTAAGCTACTGAAAAGCAGCCTGGCATACAGGAGAAACATTGTCATGTAAGAATTACTAGTGGTATGAATTGAAATAGCATTTTTCATATGATGAATCGCCCAGCCCTATCTGAAAGACAAAAGTGAGACAGACACAGAGGAGAAGAAAGCACTGGGGGAAAAGTGGCAGAAGTTAAAAATGTTAATTGGCGTGATAAGCGAGGGTGAGGCAGCACAGGGAAGGGAAGGAAGCAGAGCGGCAGGCAGACAGACAGACAAGGTTGTGTGAGGAAAGCCTGTGTTTGCGTGACAAGGTGGGAAGGAGGAAAAGGGAGGGAAGGAGAGTGGGAGCCACAATGATCCAAATAGTTGAAAATAATAAAATTCCACACAGATAAGCAAGATTTCCCCCTCGACCCGACCACCTGATTCAGCACCTCCAGCTTCGCTCAGAGCGGAGAACATGAACAGGAGGAGGGGTGGGTTCACAGGGATTTGCACCCCCCTATCCTGTACCCCTCTCCACCACCACCACCCCCCAGCCCAGCCAGATAGACACAGTCACACACACCCTAGAGGGTCTATTGTTAAGCAACAAGGAGTCAATAACAGATAGGAGATAAGAGGAGGCTAGAGAGAGAAGCTGTACAGCAAAACGTTGCCATCTAGTGTCAGTCAAACAGACAGGAGAGCCAGACTTGGCCACAGCTTACCTCTCATAATCACTCTCAATCCAGCTGTTTCTCCCTCTCTCCCCCCTTTTTTTTAGCAGTGTCATAACTCCTCCATGTTTTCCACTCAGTCTCTCCCTCTGTTTGTTTGTTTCTCTCTGTCTCTCTCCCCATTCTCTTCGAGTGATGCCTTCCCCGTGGATCAGGCGGGGGTGGAGAAAGCGACAGAAAGAAACACGGGAAATGAGCAATTTGCAAGAAGCTACCACTTATTCTACAACTGTTGGTCCAACCCCATATCTTGTTTTGTTCTGTGGTCGTCAAGTCGGGACACTGCTATGGGGAACTGAGCAATCTGACTGGTGCAACTGGTCTGCTGCATTGCTGTCAGTGGCCAGGCCCCTGGAGAGAAACCCTGACACCTTATTTACTAGTTTTATGATTATTGTTTTTTTAATGAAAAAACAATAATAGGAAATAATAATGAAAAAACAATAATAAAGAGCCTGCTAGTGGCTAAATGAGCAGTTTCTGCTGTGTGTGTGTGTGTGTGTGTGTGTGTGTGTGTGTGTGTGTGTGTGTGTGTGTGTGTGTGTGTGTGTGTGTGTGTGTGTGTGTGTGTGTGTGTGCACAAGAATAGAAAATGTTAAAAAGTAGTAGTTTAAGTGTTTAAGTTTGATTGTAACTTAAGGAAGTAAATACAACCTCTAAGCATTTAAGATATGTGTAACTGGATCTAGGTTGTCCTCAGATGTGGAGAATAAAATCGTGACTACTATCAAAATAATGACATCATTGGTTTATGTGTTAACAAAACTAGCTACTCACGACAACTAAAGGTCGGCATCGTGACAACACCTTGGACCATCTGTGTGCCTGCTCTCCCTTCTGCTGCAGTTTTCCCTCATCATCTACTTTCACTACTTTCGCCCTTATTCAGACTCTCCTCTGACTATATGAACTGAGCTTTTGTCTACAGATAAACTCAGTTGAATGGAGCTTGTGTGGGAATTATGCTACCACACCTCCACAAAAGGACAGACTTACGATGATGCTTACAGAGAGCCCAGATGACTGTTGATGCGCATGGACTTCTAGTCTCTATGTGATTTGTTTTTAGAAACAACAGTTAACTAGTGTAGATTTATTTTGTTAAATGGTTGCAAGCATCCCACCGGTGCCTGGACATGCCATGCGGAGCTCAACACAGAACACAAACCACTGCTCCTTAATATAGTTGTAGTAGGAATATGTTCCAAATGTAATTTTCAAAATATTTTCAAAACGGTTCCCTTTAATGCAACAGAGGTTCAGCCACAGAATTGCAAATTAAATTAAAAATAATAAATAAAATCAAAGTTATTTTTCAAAAATCCTGTAAGCAATGGTAAAATAGAGCATGTTGTCAGATGATCAAACTGACCAGCTGTGGACAATCTGCTGACTGGACATCGTTCCTTTTATAGCATGCATTTGACATTTACAGCACAATGTGGCACTAAACGGGATCATTCAGAAATGCTGAGACTGGTCAGGCATCCCATTCATATATTCACAGCGTCAACCACCGGGAGCTATCAACATGCACTCTGAGCACTCTGGCACCAGCCAGGAAAGCTCGCTTGCAAACTAGCTGCCACTCCAAAGAGAGAGAAAAACTCCTCCTCTGACCAAAACTCACCACAGCCTTTTCATTTGCATGCCAGGCAGAGAGTACTTTATCGTAAATGTTTCACTGACAATAATGTTGCCGAACAATGACTGAAAACATTCAAAATTACTGTAATTTCAGAGTTGGAGTGCTTTCTCTTTTATGAAAAGCACCAGATTGGGTCTAACCGGAAATGGTGGCACGGTGTACTTCAGCTATGAGATGGGCTAAGAGAATTTAATGAGGGTAAACCACACTGACATGCATTATAAACATGATACGTTGCAAAAAAGCCTTCTCTAGCAAGCACATTCAAGTCAACTATGAAAGAGGAAATGCTACAGTTTGTCCTGATAATTAAAGGTGATGAGACTTGCTTTGTAAATACTAGAATATTCTTAAAAACCTGAGAAAAATGGCATTATACAAAAGCCATAGTGAACCAGACAAGAAATGTAATTATACCTACTGTACATGAAGTAATGTCTACAACAGAGGTCAAAAAGTGCAATGCAAAATTGGATTTTCCAAACATTAGCCCTTTACATCATCAAATAGATGGAACAGTATGAGTTCACTGCGAAAATCGGAAACAAGTGTTACCCTGAGCGTAGCGGTTAGAGTTAGCCCTTTTAGACTCAGCTAGTCCTAGCGGTGCATGAAAGCAGTCTGACTCTATACACACCAGTCCCATTGGTGTGCAGCCAGATCTAAAAGCAGTCTGATAAACTCAAGATTTTTCATTTTCTACTGCTGTTTTTGTCACACACACACACACTCTCTCACACACACACACACACACACACACACACACACACAGCCCTGATCGCTTTGCCCTGTCTCTGGACCTCCCTGCTCTGGCTTGACTCCAGCATGCCCCTACTCACCTCCCCCGTTACTGGGGTCCCCCCTAAGCTTGAGGAAAACGGCCGTCACGGAACCCTGCTAACGGGAGGCCTCCACTTAACCACAAACCAAGAGTAAGGAATGAGAGAGAGAGAGAGAGAGAGAGAGAGAGAGAGAGAGAGAGAGAGAGAACAAACAATATTACTGCAATATTAGCTGATGGAGGGAGCAAGGGAGTAGAGGGGGGAGAGGGAAGGATGAGGGTAAAATGGGGGGACCGCAGTGTGAGCATCGACCCACAGAACACTCTCCCACATGTGGAGTCAATTAGGAACAATCTTGTTTTCTACCCACCGCTGCAAAATAAAGGAGGGTTTTCTGGGGCTCTCTGTGTGTGTGTGTGTGTGTGTGTGTGTGTGTGTGTGTGTGTGTGTGTGTGTTCACAAGAGAGAGTGTGAGGGTAGGAAAGGGAGTTGAGAGAGAATGTTTTTTCCAAAAACCTGCCAGAGAAATAGGCCGGATATTCGGTTTTATATCAAGCAATTTTAAGCACGAAGAGCCTGCATTGAGTATATCTGCCCGCTGTTCACCGTCAAATGAGCATGACTTCAGACAACCGCGACGTGATTGCGACTACAGAGCGAATGGCAGTCAAGGAAAAACAACAGGCCTCTGGGGCTGTGTGTGTGTGTGTGTGTGTGTGTGTGTGTGTGTGTGTGTGTGTGTGTGTGTGTGTGTGTGTGTGTGTGTGTGTGTGTGTGTGTGTGTGTGTGTGTGTGTGTGTGTGTGTGTGTGTGTTGTTCTGCATCCTCACACCTATCATCGTTGTGTGCATCTGGTGAGACAGAAGCATCACTACTGACTCCGCTAGGAATTCCAGACGCACACAAAATCACAGGCCATGTCCTTGGTGTCAGACAAGAGGAAGTTTCCCCTCTTAAAGATTCATGGCTGCTTCAATTATGTATCCTCTTTCAAATTGTCGTGTTTAGACAATTTTCATTATTCATCCGTTCCTAGATTGATGGCTCCCAGTCGGGTGGGCGGCGCGGCGTAAACAAGCGTCTACACCACTGTTGATTTATCTGGGCAAGATCAAAACGGCAGGCACAAAACAAAGGCCCATTGCTTTTCACTGCCGCGTCAAAGGCGCATTAAAACAGTGACTTTTTTGACATTTTGGAGGGACGTTTGTTTGATTTCAAAGAGGAACAGACTTCAAACATTGGCAAGATGTGCAGGAAATGGGCCTCCCTGACCCAAAGCTTACCTCAAACACAGGTGTGAACTGCTGTGATGCAATGAGAGAGTCTGGGCTGACACACCACCATCGGGAGTGTCCCCTCAAACACACGCACACGCACACACACACACACACACACACACACACACACACTATTGCTCTAGAGCTGCAAAGATTAATCAATCAACCAACTGTTTTGATAATCAATTAATCATTTGAGTCATTCGTTATGAGAATAAGAGTAAAAATTTCCTGATTGCAGCTTCTTAAATGTTTCTAGTTGCTTTACTCCTCTATGACAGTAAACTGAATATCTTAAAGTTGTGGACAAAACAAGACATATGACGAAGTCCTTTTGGGCTTTGGAAAACACTGATTGACATGTTTTTATTCATTTTTTTTACAACTTTCTAACATTTAATATACCAAACAACTATTTGGTTAATCGATAAAATTATCAGCAGATTAATCAACAACGAAAATAATCTGTAGTAGTTCCGTAGAGTGCTCACATCCCATCTATGGCACACAAGCACAGATAGGAGACCTACGCCAGATGACAACCATATCTCAATATTTCCTGTAATAAGTCTGGCATGTAACCAAAGACGACCTTTCACTCTCAGGCCCTGCGAGAACCCAGACTGCTGCTTTCTCAAGAGTGCAGCCAGAGTGTGTGAACCGCACAGCAAGGTAGGGCTGCATGATTTGTGTGCATCTACGTATTTGTGTGCAAGAGAGGCCTTCTCATGAAAACATTTGAAATGACAGGTAAAAGAACTTGTTCTTGTTAATATCTTTTTGGTGCATTTGTGCCCACTGATGTTCATTTTTGTTGTGCTTCTTTTCATGCCTGCATTTGTGTGCGTGTGAGTGAGTTTGCGAGCTCAGCTTCAAAGGCTGCCTGCCCCTCAGGGCTCTATGCGGGAACATCAACTAACCCGTCTCACCTCTCTCACCTGGCGAGTGTCCCTTTCAAAAATAGCACGTGACACAAAAGCTGAAGGCTCAAGGCCCCCCAAAATGCTCTTTCCCCCCTGGGATTTGAGTTTAATAATGCAGCCACAAAAAAACACAGATGGCTGAGTGGAGAAAGAAAGAGAGAGACAGAAATTTATTGTGGAGGGGTCTCCACCTCCCACTGTGTACGGGACAGGAGTCAATGAGCTAATGCCCACACAAACAACACACCAACCAGAAAAGACTGAAGCCCTTTCCCAATTCCCAGTTTGTGCATCCCCGATTCCTCTCCTTGATTCCTCTCCTCGCATCGCAGTCCCGCCCACAGGAGATCCGAGCCGAGGAGTCGAGGAAGAGCCTCGAGGAGAGAGGAGTCGAGGCAACAGGCATTTAACAAACACGAGACATCTCTGCCTCGGAGCCATCGTTAAAAGCCACGTCAATTAAATATGACGCGGAGCACAACTGCATCCACTGGCCATTGTTTTGTCATACGCTGCATTTTCTGATCTCTGTCAGAGGAGCAGAACAGTGTTCATGACATCTTCTATATATTTCCTTTGAGTTCAATTCACAACGTGGCAAAATGTGATAAGAATGTACGGGGGTTGTACATTTTTATTTGTTGTATTTAACACACACACACGCGCACACGCCTATATATTTATAATTACCTATAGCCTACATACACAATAGGGCTATAGCCTTTAAAGGCAATTTTAGTGTAAAACACTACAAATGTTTGTATGAAAAGAACTATACAAATAGAAAGGCTAGGCCTATATTATATACACACAAACACACTCTATTATTAATGCGTGGATCGGCTTTTTATCCAAATCCGCCTGTAAGCTTATCATCTTCCACCTTCCACCAACCTGACTTTCTCTGATTTAGGAACCCACATGGACGTTGAACTGGCCCTCGGCTGCTTTTTAAATGATGTAGGCTGTTGTATTGATTTAGTTTTCTATAACGATTTAGCTTACTTTAATGATTGTAGATGCTGCTTGCAAATGCTCACAGAAATGTCACTGCAGCTGATAGGCCTATCGTCGGACATTTAAGCAGCAAAACTAACTGTAGTTATAAACTGGACAGAGGAAACAGAAAAAGACCTTTGAATTCTGAAATAATCCTAATAAAGTTGCTGCTGTTTCTCGAGCATCTCTCAGACGCACTTACAAATAAAGCTGTCTGTCCGACAGCAGCTCTGGCACGTTTACATTTTAGAGAAGGTTAATAATATTTTCCTCGTTGATTGTGTATTATTTCACCCAACTGTTATTTTTGTATGATCTTACCGGCCCAATCCCTCTCTCCCTCTCTCTCTCTGTTTACATGCCACGGGTGAAAAGCCTTCCGCAAAGGATACATTAGTGTATCCTCGATTATAACTCTTCCGAGGTGCCTCATCGATGCTTGATCCTCACTCCTTGATGTGCATTTTAGGAATCAGGACATCCTTCAACATGACACGCTGGGAATGATTTCCTGGTCACAAGCCGGAGGATCGAGGAGTCGAGGAGGTACAAATTTGGTAATTGGGAAAAGCCCTGAGTTTTGGGGAATGAGTGTATATGTTCATGTACAGTGTGTGTGTGTGTGTTTGTGTCTTCTCACCAGCTGAACGTAGGCTACTTTATAGTCAGGCTGCTTAACCTTCTGGTTTAGATGATTCCTCTTCTTGTTGGAGCCTGAGAAACAGAACAGCAGGAATGCATTTGTTGGTAAACAGGAATGACTAAACATGAGCAAATTCTGGTTGTGAGACAGCAGACAGTGGGACATAGTGATGATGGTGACATTTATGAATATGGTCGGAGTAGGGTTGGGCAATATGACAATATACCGTGAAGACGAAGGAAATTTGTCAACTGGTAGAGACTGCTATACTGCTTCTACTGAGGTAGCTTGCCCTGTAAAAACTCTAGTTGTATTGGGTCTTGGTGGGCAATGTTACAAATGAGTGAGCAGGACTGCTTCAGTGTTTTTTGCATCAATGTAATGAAGTACATTGATTTGCAAGGTATTGAATTCACATTTTTTTAATGACTAGTACAATGCCCGTTCAAAATATGCCTGTTTGGAATGGGCCATTGCTTGGCCTGTGGTATTGCTGCTTCTAGCATTCTCCAGAACCAAATTGTACCCCAAATTACTTGCAGAGGAAACCCAAACCACTTAATATGCAACTCCACTGTTTAGCCTACTACTGACTTACAGTGTACTTCAGAGGAAGACATTGTACTACTACATTTACCTGACAGAGAACACTGCCGATTCAGAATGTAATCACAAAATATCACAATTAAAATGTGTAGTGTAATCAGACATTTGCCTCATGGACTCATGGCAGTGTGCTACCCACCTGGCCGTTATGAGAGACAATCAGCACATATCTGCGTTCATCAACCACCAGAACCGGACCGAGTACAGAGACAAACTCACATTCAGCTGGCTCCAGAATGTGAGATTGTGTGTGTGTGTGTGTGTGTGTGTGTGTGTGTGTGTGTGTGTGTGTGTGTGTGTGTGTGTGTGTGTGTGTGTGTGTGTGTGTGTACAGTGAGAGCGAGAGAGAGCAGGAGAGAAAGAGAGAGAGAGAGAGAGAGAGAGAGAGAGAGAGAGAGAGAGAGAGAGAGAGAGAGAGAGAGAGAGAGGGGCAGAAGAAAAGGTGGAAGGCAATGCAAATAAAGAGTTTTTGTTCAACTACATTTTAGTGTTGTCTTTTTCATCAATGATATTGCATGTTGATATTGCCACAGTTGTTATTATCGTTAACTAATTTCACACCTCAGCAGAGGTGTTCATTTCCAAGCAGGCTTAGTGGCTTGATGGTTAACGTTGAAGAATGGATTTAATTGTGGGTGTATTTTGCCCGGTCAGATTGTATTTACAGCTCACAGCAACTTCATCGATTAATCAAGAATACAACCGTCAGATTAAAGTCCATCCCTAGGTGACAGTTAGCAAAATGACTAAAAGCACCATCCTGACATCAGCAATTATCACATTATGTTCCATTCCAATCTGAACAACAGACACTTGACTACGTTTTTGTTTATTTCCCTGTAGAATAGAGAATATTTTGTGTGTATGTGTGGTAGTGCAGAGCTTGATTTTGTTGATGGATGGACGGCAGGTTAACCTCTTCCCCAGCTGGACAAGATGATGACATCATCCTCTCTCCTGTCAGACCTCTCCAAGTCTGGAAGACAGGGGACTCTGGGATCTGCTGAGTGTGAGTATGAGTATGAATGTGTGTGTGTGTGTGTGTGTGTGTGTGTGTGTGTGTGTGTGTGTGTGTGTGTGTGTGTGTGTGTGTGTGTGTGTGTGTGTGTGTGTGTGTGTGTGGGTGTGTGTGGGTGTGTGTGTGTGTGTGTGTGTGTGTGTGTGTGTGTGTGTGTGTAGGTAATTTTACTAAACTTGCAGGCACTTCACACAGGTACCTCAATCTTTACGTTACGACGAAAACTCTAGCATCAATGATGGATAACAAGCACAACATCAATGGTTTCATCTCGGCCTCAGAACTCTTATCTCAATGAGACCCTGGTGGTCAAGTCAACAGGCCCGCTGAGTAACTGCCATTGCCATGGGAACGGTTTATGACATGAAAAACAAGGGAAACATTCCGCTGTAATGAGTAATTTTTGTGTGTGTATGCGTGTGTGTGTGTGTGTGTGTGTGTGTGTGTGTGTGTGTGTGTGTGTGTGTGTGTGTGTGTGTGTGTGTGTGTGTTTTTCATACGTGTAGCTAGTAATCACTAGCCAGGCAGCCCACTGCTCAGGGAAATCCCTGAGCAGGGTTGTAAAACACCCCCCTTCACGCACCCCTGGCTAACTGGAGGCCCCTGTGTGGGTGGGAGACAGAGGTAACGAAGAGTGTGTGCCTCTGTGTGTGTTGCACCCTTTGAAAAGGTAAAAAGTGTTTCTCTGAATTCACATAGCCCTTTCCTAACACATACAGACATACAGACAGAGCTTTCATTGCAACACTCGCAAACGCAAGCACAATTTCTCCCTCTTTGAGATTGCGGTTTGGCAGCCAGCTATCACGTTACAAATCCCAGGCCGGAGGGGTAACCATGGCAACTCCTTCCAAAATACCCCTGCCGCCCATGGAGGAAAGAAAGGGTCGTTTGCGCCCCTCGCTCTCCTCTCCCTTCTGCCTTCTTTACGCTGCCAATGGAGTGGAACTCCTGACGCAGACATTGATACCTTCTCTGACGCACCTCGGGATCACAGGGGGCCCTGAGCCGCCCTTTCTTCTCTGTCCCCCCAAAGTTCACTGCTTTCCTTCCATCCACCCTCCCGAGGGGCTTTCCCTTTCCCCTTGCTTTTAATGACACAACCCTAATAAACACTGTTAATGGGTTCTCCAAACTGTAGGCTAGGCTAAGCTAGACGCCTCTCTCCTCCCTCCCTCTTCTTCCCAGTCTCTCCTCCAGAGGTAGAAGGGGCTCCTGGTGGCCCTTCAGGCATAGCACAGAGGGAGCTAGTGCCTCCTCTTCTTAGCATGTCCATCAGCATCTCTCCAACTTCAAGCCACCCATATAGCCTCTATTCTGTTCTTCCATGAACTTGCAAATTCCTAAACTTGTAGGGAGCCCCCAAATCAGTCCATGCAAACTTAAGCAGTTTTCTCCACCAATAAAAAGTCAGGAGGATTGATGATTCATAACTCTTGGCTTTATTATCATCCTTAATAAGGGGGCAAGAGGGGGACTTTGGGGTTGGGATGTATGTGAAGGGGATGGTGCACTTGGGGCCCTGAAGCTGAAAGTTTGTAAGTGTGTGGAGGGAACGTGGGGTGTCCTGGGACAGCTGGAGGCTGGAATGCTGCAGCAGCAGATTGTCAGATAAGCAGCTGTGTGTGTTAGGGGGAAGGAGAGCCAGGCACGCTAACCACTACCGCAACCAGACGTTGGAAAACACTCCCGCTGCTGCATGTGAATGGGAAGACCGTCAACATTGCGAGCTGAAATTGCTAATCACACTAACCACCACTTAGAGTCTCCAAAACAAAATCAATTTTACTTTATGCTTCCTAAAGTTGAAGCCTTCTGTGAATTCCATGGACCATGAATAAAATTGAATTTACAAAATCGTCAACTGATTAAAAAGGCTATGAGGGACTTCTGGTATGGCACAGAGCTGATCAGTTGCATCTTTTTTGCTCCGCTTCAAACTTGAATTTAATCCTGTAAAAGTTAAGCTTTAATCTTTAAGTGCCCATAAGGGCAAGTTTATTTTATCGGCTTCCTTTACTTACAATGCCGACTAAGAAAAGTCATTCCAAAAAAACTGATTCTATAACTGGCAAGCTGCATACTAAATGTGATTCATATCGCGCTATTTCACTTGTGAACTCAGACACTAAGGTGCTTTCTAAGGCTATGTTCAGACTGCAGGCAAAAGTGACCCAAATTTGACTCATATCTGATTTTTTTCACGACAGCACATGGCATCCGATTGTTTCCAGTTCTAATTTGGGCCACTTTCATATAGTCCAAATGCGTTACAGGTTGGATATTTTAAAAATGCAACGTGAGTCTGGACAGTCAAATCGGAATTCATGCAACTCTGACGCCACTCTAGAACGACCATCGTCACAATTCTGCGCCGAAAACAGCAAGCTCCCAGGAACAGCGCCAGGCTTTTTTTCTGTTGCTGTGAGTGCTGTCAGTTTGGTTTTTGGTACTATTGATTATTAGGCTATGTAAACCATACTTAATATGATTTCCAATTTGTTTTCATCCGGACAAAAATGTTAATAAAACATTTATTCCAGTAGGTTTACAACCAATAAATCAACAAACAAATAGTTTAGGAACAGTCAAATTCCTGCATTTTTAACATCCATCAAAAAACTTTCAGCGCCTGAACTTTGTATTGCAAATTTTCTATAAAATGAAATGAACTGTAAGTAAATACGAAATATACACATACCAAAAAAAGTAACAAAATAAATACCAAAGGTGTCCACATTACAATAATAATGTTGACACAATTGTATTTTTGTGAAATTGTGAGTTTTTGCAATAAGGGGATTATGCTGCAGGAGTAGTTTGAAAAGTATTAACTGATGCTTTGATACTTTCTTCTGCTGTGAAAAGTTTCTTTCGCTGGAATCCACTATAACATAAATTCCACGGCTATTTAGAACTCTTTACAGTCATCTTTCATGCCTACAGATAGCGAATGTTTCATACTTTAAAGACACATTTCAATTAGAACCGAGGCTATACAGATTACACTTATTTTACAGTACATACATAATAGTGGGCTGTAGTGAGTTGTCTTGAATATCACTGTATACAATTATGTTATATGAAATTCCAACACAATATGACTTACATGTAAATGTATTGGATAATAATTATTTAATGCAGGAAGTTAAAGTACCTATTTATATACTTTATAGTATTTGCAGAGGCAGAGTTAAATAGAAGTTAAAAGCTTAGCATGCTGAGACTGTGTGTGTGTGTGTGTGTGTGTGTGTGTGTGTGTGTGTGTGTGTGTGTGTGTGTGTGTGTGTGTGTGTGTGTGTGTGTGTGTGTGTGTGCGAGTGCGTGTGTGTGTGCGCGCGTGCGCGCGTGCGTGCACCATTTGCTTGATTTACTCACAACAGCTGCAGTGCAACGTTAGGATTTTAATTTGGATGAAATGCTTGTGCGAAGCAGTGAAGACACTCACCAAACTGTATCCTGGTGCGGACTGCTCCTACAGGGACGTTATAGATCTTCTCCAGGTAGTTCTTTACGTCACACTTGGTCATTCTGTCCAGAACGAACAGAGGCGAGAAAAACACACAAATGGGGGGGGGGGGGGGATGGAGAGAGAAGAGAACCGGGGTCAAACAAGGCATCCAGCATCAGTGTTTGCATGGGGTAAGGATTTGTTTGAGTGTGTTTGTGAGATGGTAAGGGAGTAAGGGAAGATGTCTGAGGTTGCAGTCCAGGACTTGCATGGTAACATGATGGATCGCTGTCCATCAAACAACACTACATTCACTTAATTGACACAGACATAGAAATTATACAGCCTATTTCCACACTACACTACAATAAATTCTGCTGTTATATTACCTACTGTAACTGACAGGTCAGTCTACCCTTTAAACCCATATTCAGCTTTTATTCTATGGACCATAAAGTGGAGAGAAGAGAAATGTGAGTGTCAGTGTTCATCCAATTAGCTGTCTGCATGTATTGATCGCGCACTGTGAAACCCTACACAGGAAGTAGACCTGGCACCAACTGATCCGGTGGGCCAGTCCTGCTAAAGCTAGCCCACTGGGCAACATTTGGAACGGATTGCTCTGACCAGAGGAAGAAAGGCTTTTAACTGCTAATCAATCTGGCCAATTGGATTAGCATGGTAGAGAGCACTTCCCAAATGCGTCTGACAAAGTGCTTAATAGCAACGCTGTGGTCTAACATGAGTGCCTCGGATATGGCGTTTTCTATCACCTCATATTTATGTAACAGGATAATGTAATATCCACTATTTTTCACAGCAATCAGCACAATACCATGAGCTGCTGTAACAATATTTGGTGAGGCAAACTTTTGCATGAGAAAATCCCATCCGTGAACACAAAGACTCTTTGTACCTAAGAATGACGTAATATATGTTTCCATGCTGTACAAACAATTGCCTTTTCCACTATAATACACTACATTTTGGCAACAACACTGATGTAGACCTAGAACACTTCTATTTGACCCGCTAAGTTGTGTTTATCAAGAGAGGTAAGCTTACATTTACGATACTGGTAACTATTTCCACATTTGATTCCACCATTACAGAAGCAGGATGGTTTGATGTGGTGACTGTTGAGTATGGTAGGGTTTTTATACCAAACATCAACTTCAGACAGCTGCCTTTGAGAGACGAGAGAACTAAGCACTGAGCTCTGCCTCTCAGACCCAGGACCACTGGCGGTGTTAGGGCGAAGGAGTCCATCACTGTGTGAAGAAAGGCATAAAAATGTTTTTGTCAAGGACCCTTTAATCCTATTTGTCTCCCTTTACCCAGTCAAGAGGAGAGAAATGTGTTTCTGATGTGGCATGCAGATGTGCCTTTCTGCTCCATTTCCACACATCTCTCCCTATAACCCTCATCTTTGTGTGTGTGTGTGTGTGTGTGTGTGTGTGTGTGTGTGTGTGTGTGTGTGTGTGTGTGTGTGTGTGTGTGTGTGTGTGTGTGTGTGTGTGTGTGTGTGTGTGTGTGTGTGTGTGTGTGTGTGTGCTGGAAGGCAGTGAAGCAAAGCGGACTCACCAGGAGTACTTGAGATCAAGAGAGGAAGAAAGAGAGAGTGATAGCGATGAGAGACGCGTTTTCCTAGAAAGCAGAGGCGGGGAACTGGAAGAGAGGGAAGTGGCTTGGGGACTGCGAGGTCTCCTACGGATCATTAGCAGAGGGAACACTGATCCTGATTAATGGGGAGAATCTAAATCCTACTGCTTTAAGCACTCAAATTATCCAGTCACCGCAGACATAGACATAGCATATATGAAACATGCACAAGCATGGTCATGTCTGTTACTGTGCACAAGATGCCTGTGCATGTACAAATATGCTAAATGAACGGGGATTCGCTGTAACACAAAGTCAAAACAATTGGAAAAAGAAAACCGGGAACACACAACAAACTAATGAATGATCATTTATCAAAATCAGCAATCAATGTCAGTAATAATCCAAATGGAAAATGTAACAAACACAAAATGATGTGTACATAGATACCTATTCATTTACATATTAAGACACACATATCAACATTGAACACTAGATTTACATGGGTTATATCATGAGATAGCTGTTTATCTCTGGCCTGAGTCAATACATGACTCCCATTTCATCTAAAACTGGAATCCAGTCTGAGATAAAGCCTTGGGCTGTAAGCTGAGGAGAAGATGTCAAGTTAAGTATGTACATAAACAAGGCTAAACTTAGACAAAGGGTGTGGTGTCTCCAATAGCGATGCAGGCAGCATCTGATCATCATCCCAGTATAAACACCCATCTGACTCCACAAGCTAACCTTTCACACCTCTGCCTCACAGAAAGAATGAAAACCTGCCTCCAGCAACTGCCAGGGCTAAAGGCATCGTTCCTCAGCAACTGGTATATATTTATACGCAAACACACATGCTTGAAGATTCCTCGCCCAAGATGATGAAAGAACTCCAAACACATAACCCAGAAGGGCATCAGATGACGCAGACGGTGGATTAGGTTCAATTATGATCCGTTGTTGCAGAGCAGGTTCAAAGCAGGCACACTGGCATCATTGTCAGAAAACAATTCAAAAGGTTATATTGCTCTGCATTGTTCACGGAGAGGCTCAAAGAGGAGACATAAGACCTAAATCTGATATCAAGTAGTGCTAAAAGAAACAGGTCTCTGAAGGGATGCAGGCACTGATATAGAAACAGGGTCAACTTGATGCCTTTGTTTTGCCCCGCTGTGACATCGTTGTTTGTGTGTAAGAATATAACAGATTTGTCAATCTGCAGATTAACCCCCACACCTCTATCAGCTGCTCTAAAATGTAATTCTTCCTCTGCAATGAATCTCAATGCTCCTGTATATTTCCTCAAATTCTCAAATATTCTCAAATATGGGCTAACACACACTGAGCCAAGGAGATTGTAAGTATCAGTTCCAGTAGTTTAAGGAGGTCCGTTTACACCTGTGCCCTGAAAGCATATATGAGAAATAGGTGAAAGGGCACAGTTGGAAAAGTGCAAGACTGGACAGAGGCAGCTTTGACAGTCTTTGACGATGTATTCTGAAAGCTCAGAGATTACTGCATGCTACTTGTCCATTGATGCGCTGGTGATAAAAGAACATCTGCCAGGTGAATGGGAGGTGCCTCTCTTGTACATAAAGGATGCCCTATACAGTCACCCACTCACAATGATCTTTAACACAAATAATACACAATACTGACTAAAACTGGATTGTTTTGGTTGAATATTTGTAGAGGCTGAGAACTCTCTTTAAAACCGATATTAAAAAATACAAGAAATTGGGAACATTCTAGTGGTCTAAAAAGGTACCACGAAACCTGGTTGGATACCAGCTAAGCACCTCTGGTGCATGTCATTCCCCTCTTCTTGAAAAATAAATCAGCAACCAGGACTTCGGTATTGGAAATTGCTGAACAAAAAATGCTGGAATCATTACCTCTTACATACTTTTCATTTTTGTTTCCACTAATTTATCTCCCAACCAATATCTTTTTAGGAAAGAATACAGAGTTATACTGCAGTGAGGAATATATTTACAGATGAATACTTGTACTGACTATCAGCATGCTTATAAAGTATGTCACTCAATTGTACATGTACTGCTTTCACTCAAAAGAACAACTCAGGGAGAGTATAAATTAGAAATTAGTAGGGCTGGATTCGAATATCCGAATATTCGTTCGATGGGCAGGTATTACATTTTCAATTTTGGGATTCGAATTTTCGTTGAATATGGCGAATATTTTTTTTAAACGTGCATGTAGTCTGAAAGTCACTGTGGTGTTTTCTCGGGATTAAGCTGCTTGCTAAATGTCCGCTAGCCGCTGGCTAATTAATGCAGCACTGTCGTCCATCTCAGCCAATAACGGAGAAATGTGTAGTTACAAGCGAGCAGTCTGATGTGTGTAGAGGTCTGTATGGTTATACTGTAGCAGCCTGGTGTCATCTTATCTTTGATAAAGGTAAACATAGTAACAACTTAGTTACAGCCGTGCATAATGCCAATACAGTAAGGCACTGGCTGGCTGAGCATTCATTCACACACACTGTGTTGGTGTCACTCATCAGACAGCCCAGTAAAAACGCAGTTCTGTTTGTTTTGAATGCCTGCTGCAAAAAGTAAGGTCCGAATCAACTTTAGGAGAAAAGCAACTCGACGTCAACCTGCTGTGTACAATCATGTAATGTTAACCTGCTATCAGACTCGTCAGCCGCAACGTTAGGCTACTGTAAAAAAGTTAACACTGTGCTAGGTAAAAAACGAAAAACAAGCACTGAACTGCCCTGGAATTTGTGTAACAACAGGTGACTATGTCCTGCAATAACAAAGCAGTCACTTCGTCTCTCACTTTACTTCAAGTGAGGTCAGAAATGTTGTTTTCCCCCGCCGCTGCTGCCGAAGCGTTGATTATTCGCTGTTGAAAAGCAACACAGCTTCGTAGCTCAAAAAAACGGTATTCGGTATAGCCATAGCAATTAGATGATTCATCTATCTACATATAATGTTTAGGCTAATGCAAAAGTCAAGACATCAACTAAATCTCTATGTATGCAGACAACTCAGCAATATATATGGCCACATCCAACAGATTCATTTTGTAGTGCTTTACAAAAAGAATTGCAGTTGGTGTTGAAATGGATTGTAAATATCAAAATAATTCTAAATGTTTCAGTAAGGGTTAATGCCCGACGAGGTGTCCACTGTCAGGTATTAATGGACGAAGGCGAGGCGTGAACCGTCCGATTACGCCAAGTTTATTAATACCTGACAATGTACACCTCGAAAGGCATTAACCCGCTTATACAATGTTCACTTGCCAAATAACATGTTTTTAAAACACTAGTTTATATTTTAATTTGTTTTACAATCGAACTCTAAAGTTTTTCCAAACAGTAACTCGGTTTCCCTGGTTACGCCTGAGGGTTTGACCATCCCATAAGGTTCTTATGCAATGCAAACGTTCACTCCTTCAGGGAATAGAAAGGACCTTAGATACAACTTGCCACCCTTAGCAACGGGAGATATTTAGAACCCTTCAGCTCAGCTACGAGCCAGAAAGCTAACGCTATGCTAGCAAGATTCAAAGTGATTTCAATGGTGAAAAACTAAAGTAACTTTTTACCCTTCTAACGGTATATCGTTTTAACTATTTACTTTAGCTTTTACTTTACAAGAGCCAGCTAAAGGAAGCTAATACCGGTGAATTAGCCGTGTGCTGCCTTTGGCCATAACTGGACACCGCTGTAAACACTGGGCACTGCTGTTTTTTCTGGGGTATTAATTACCATCAATGCTGTCAAAACTACCGGGATCGTTCACAATAAAATGACATGCTTCAACAACTCTGAATTATGCAATAAAACCTCCTTAATTTCAGTAAAAATATTAACTTTCTAGAGAAGGGCTCGTTGCCCGAGCATCTCCCGAGCATCACCCAAGCGTCGCCCAAGCGTTCTAACTACTTTCCCTCATCAAAGTCACTTTCATATACTAATAAGACATGTAAATGTCCATGAACACATATGAAAATTCATACGTAGATTGTTAGATGGGTATAGATCAATTCCGCTAACATTTTTGTTGATGATTCGGAAACGTAAAGGACCGCGAAAAGACCAGAAAGTGCGTCAGGTCAGAAGTGTCTGAATTTGGCCAATAGCTGTGAGTGGTGTCCGAACGTGGACACAGTGACGCTAGGTGGTAACAACATTAAGTGGTGAAACGTCAACTACAACATGGGGTAGCCCATAACGTTATGGGCAGATTAAATTGTGACGTTATAATAACAAACATAATGATAGCCTAAACTGTTATGATTAACGTTAGTAGCTGTTAATTAAGGTTGTCTAACCCAAGTCTGCTGCCAGCAGGTTGGTCATCCTCTGTAGCGCCGCTCGTGGAAAACAAAAGCGTGAGTGTTAATCAAAATCATCATAGATATCCAAGGGGTGGAATCTATCCCGGAGAACGTGTTACCGACACAAAACAGCTGGTCATTCCTCCTCATCCTCCAAGTTATTCCACCTTTCAAAACAATGCGCCATGCCAACCAATCTTACGGAGGACTTTACACCTACTAAGTGCTTGATGTAAGATTTAAGTTGCAACTTATGCCTACGTTAGAACTACTTCAGCTGGTGCAACCCTCAAAATGTTAGTAACGCGTAAACTCCGACCTAAGTTACAACTTTCGTTCAAACTAGTCTTCGTTTGAACTTAAGCTTAGCTGGTGCAACCCAGTGCAGGGCTGTAAACCCTGTCTCTGTCTATGTTTTATTTGTTGGACTTTTTATGTTGGTTTTACTCTGTTTTATTTTGTGTTTAGTTTTTGGCTTTTGGTTCATCTTATTCTCTTTGTGTTTTAAATGTGTGTGGTTTTATTTTAAAGCACTGTTACTGTGTTTGGAAAGGTGCTTCAGTTTATATAAAAAAACAACCTGGTTCAATGTTTCACTCAAACAACTCATGAGGCAGCAGATATCTTGTGTTTGGCAACGTAATTAAATGTATGTATGTATGCATGTGTACGTACGAACACTTTGCTGCTACTGTTGTTCTCAGTGTATTGCTGCCATCTGCAGGTTTGACCCAAAATGACCTATAACTTAGCTATGTGAAGACATACCGATGTAGACCCTTTTACCAGGTTAAGAACAAAACTGTTTGTTTAGCGGTGGGAACGTGACTAACTGAATAAATGTTAAGTGAAAAATGTAAATCTGGTAGTTCAGTTTCATCTTTGGGTAGGATTAGTGGTCATCATGGTGAGTCATGTTTCAAAAATGGTGTGTGTACTCCACTGTGTAAACTGAATGTCTTGCCACACTCCTTGTAAATGAGTAATCGCTATAACAACATTTGATCCAAAGAATGGGGGCGTTGCTGTTGTCATCTTGTTTTAGGATGAATATTACTTTGTATAGGGTGATTCAGTGACCATCATGCTTCTTGTGGCTACCATGAATCCTCCTTGGAAAGGTTGCTTGTTTTAGCAACTTGACTTGGCAAACCACTGGAAAGCATTTAAAGTGGTTCCTTGTTTGATAGAAACTGGGCTGTATCTACATTTTGGCTTTTTATAGGGCCTTTTTGGTTGGCTGATCAACTTTAAGTACAAGGGAATGGGAAAGAAGAGGATGCAGCCACACATAGAGGTGATGCAGAGTTGCAGACGACAGGCACTTGGTGCAGTTTGGAGGAACCTCAATCCTTCAACACGTCATCAACTATATGGCCCTCTTTTTTTTCTGTATGTAACTTGCCTTATGTTGCTTCGAAAAAATATTTTATAAAAATGGTGATGGCCGTACCTCATTTAAGGCTGACACAGATTTTATTTTCTGTTTGAACTGCTCTTGTATCAGCTAATACAGCTAAATTATGAAATGGTATAAGTGGAAAATAGAAAGACAGGACAACTTCAAACTGTGGTCTCAAAAGACCAGGACCATTCCTCAAAAATAAACAACTGAATTGTCCCTCTGACATGTTAACGTTGTGTATAAGCCTCTCAAACTTTATTTTATGCGTAACCTTTATTAACACAACATACAGTAAACATCCAAGGTACACCAAACAGTCCATACATACACACATGTACACTAAGGGTGGTACGGTTCATGAAAAAACATCCGAACCGTACGGTCCGCTTGTCTCGGTTCGGAACGTGTGTGCCGTACGGTCCGACGCATGCGCAATGTAGCCTTGTGCCCGTCAGGTGCCAGTATGTGACCTCTTTCTCTTTGCGCGAAAAAAGAGATGCAGACAAGTTAACAGCAAAACTACAGCGAAAGACCATGCAAAACATGTCAGACCGTCCTGCCAACATGTATACATTTTAACATCAATGTACGCTGTAACGTTTTTTCATTCTAAAATTGCTGAAGCGGCTGCTGTTTCCTGTCGGCTCTGCAGCGGGCGGGGCTGCTCCGTTCCCCCCGCGACTGACGCGCACACACACACAAAACACACACGGTGGATGCATGCAGGAAAAACCGGAGATGAGACGTGCAGGATGACCTAAACTGAGGACAGTTACGTTCGTTATTGTAAGTGCAATGATATAGGAATAGAAAATCTCAGCCCAGAGTAATTGTATTCGCCCCAAAACAAGTTTCCTTTTTATTTTTAAAGAACTATACAAAAAAATCTCAACTTTTTCTTGTATGTTTAACATATTCTTACTTATTCAACAGAGCTTTAAGAGTTCCTCCGAAATTTTTGTAAGAGCTACACTGAAGTTGGCATTAGTTGTTGGATAAATGCAAGTTATTTCAATTGATATTCTGTAATATTTCAATCTTCGTCTGCTAACATAAGTTCGTGTAGATGGCAATACATGTTCTCCTTTTATTGCCAAATAAATGAAAAGCTTGTTGAAATCATCAATGTCTTCCCTCTTGCTGTATCAAAATCGCACCTAGCTTTTCTCAGAGATGGTCCCAATAATGTGCTTAAAGTCAAGTCAAATTCAGTTTGTGCATCATTACATGATATAACAAATTTGTAATACTGTATCCTACATTGTGGATAATTAAGCCATATATCATATGCTTAAGTATATTTCGGAGTGTTAAAGATTAAAAGAAGAAATAACAACAAGAACCGTACAGAACCGAAAACCGTGACCCTAAAACCGAGATACGAACCGAACCGTGGATTTTGTGAACCGTACCACCCCTAATGTACACACACACAACATCAAAGCACATTGTCAGAGCAGCTTAGTGGTGAGAATGAAACAGGAGAGTGGTTTTCTACGCATATGAAAGGCAAAGAAAGCCGCTCCTCATTGTTAGCCTGCCCCATTGTCAAATTTGGGTCGAGATATGCAACTCACTACTTCAACCCTCCCATCTACAGAGACAATACAAGCACAAAAAAGTTGCTCAACACTAAGTATCAAGATCATAATAGCAGACTTTGTTCAGAGGGAAAGCCATTGAGGAACCTGAAACTTGGGGAGAGAAGAGACAGTTGAGAAGTTGAGAGAATAAGAGCAGCATGTGAAGGAATATATTTATTGTTCGGGTTTTGGTCTGACAATAGAACAAAATTAGATCAAAGAACAGGTCTCCAGGAGTCACTAAACTCCCTACAGAGAGACGGGTCAGTAAAGACTCGACAGTTAGTTACACCCCTTTACTGGCTTGCTACATGACTTCCTATGACATAAACAGACGTTAATTAGTGTGAAAAATAACCCAGTTTCCAACTTGAGCCATGTGTTTATGAAGTGGAACGAGTGAACAGAAACAGAGTGATTGCCATGGCGATCATAATATTGTTGGATCCAACAGGTACGGAACACTTGTCAGAGTGGAACGACCATAGATATAGAACAATATCTATGGGAACAACAATGTGAGCTGCTGTGTAGCAGTAACACTTGTCTGATTACAGTGAGAAACCGCAGCATGGTCTGGTTTCATAGTTATATGACTGTATAGTAGCATGAAATAGTGGCAGACCAAACACAACGTTCACTGTTCTTTTCTTTGTGTGTGTGTCAGCGCTGGCCTCTGGCCATGCCAGGTGAGGCACAAGAGGTGTGTGGGTGGGTGTAAACCCAGAAATTTGATGATCTTCCTTCGTGAGTGGAGAGGAAATAAAAACAAAGCACAAAAGGTTGGAGAACAATCAGAAAGACAAACAAATATGTCCCTCCAGCAGGTAGAAAGAGAATTATGAGAGAACACAGCCCAGGTGTCTCAAACAACAAGTTCCAAAGAGGGATTGGTTTTGGACGCGTTGCAAAGCGTTTAAGAAAAGCACAATAAACAGCAGAGTCCAGGGTGGGACAGAGAAAGACATGCGCAGATGATAGCAAGTGAGTGATACTGCAAAAAAAAATAAAAAATAGAAACAAGCAAGAGAGAACAAGACAGACAACCGTAGATATTTGGCTCCCAGGTGTCAATGAGAAAAAGGTCACCTTGTGTTATTGTCCTGAGAACGCCACAGTAACCATTTCTCATTAACAGTTGTTTGGCACTACAACTTACCCACGCCAACACCGCCTACCCTTGAGAGTCATAAATACAACAACTTTCACTGCCGTAATGACTCAGACTCATCAATAACACGGGAGTGGGAGTGATATTTGGTTTGTGTCATTGTCTCTCCATGTGTGTCCATTTATTACATTGGGTGTATAAAAAGTAAAAAATAACGGTGTTTCAAGCACACACTGAGGCCCCAGCAGCATATCAATCAGCCATGCACCTCTCCCAGGCATCAAAGACTGCAAGGAAAAAAACTCTTACACACCCTTATAAAACACACATGCACCCTGCACTTACCCACTTTTGTGCATATATATACACAAAGACACACAGAATGACTAACCCACACTGACAAGCGATCACACAGACACACTCACACAATTACATAAGCACCCTAGGAGTTTGGCAGAGAAGAGGCAAGAATCGGAGTGGGGGGCCAGGCACCTGGATGAACAGATTATGGTCTAAACCCAACCAGAGACACATAGATGATCTGCCTTAAACTTCAATTTTTTTTTTCTCCCCAGTGTGGACCCTAGCCCTCTCATCACCTGAGGAGCACTGCTAACCTCAGTGACCTTGGCTCGCAGAGGTAGTCAGAATCAGCTCAACACTACTAAGTGATGACTGGTAAGGACCTCCTGTTGTATTTTATGATGGAATACGTGTTGTCCAAACCCACCAAACTGAATAGTCATAAGACAAGAAACAACACATATTCAGTATGCACGTAGCAAAGGAGCGTTTATATGCAAAATGAAAGGAGAAATCCAGCACAAAATGAACCTAGGGGTTAATAACACATGTACCAAGTTGACCGTTCTCTGGGATATGTTATTCATGCTAATCGAATGTGGCCAGTTTTATCGCAAACCGCTAATTAGCTTATAACGCTAGTCGTAGGGTAAAGTAAAAAGAAATCGCTATTTCTATACCATTAACAAGGCTCAAAATAGCACCACACTTCCACGGTAGCATAATGAGGGTCCCTACATATAAACCGAAGCATTGAGAACTTTGTAAGTGTACAGAAAGTTTATTAAAAAGATAGTTTATAAAGACAGTACCGTTCACGTATACAGGCGGGCGCCATCTTGGGAAAACAGTCACGCCCAGTCGAACAACAAACGCCGTGCTTGAGCTATGTTACTGGTTACTGGTTGCACGGCGTTCATCGTTCGACTGGTCGGGACTGTTTTCAGTACACATGTGTTATTAACCCCTAGGTTCATTTTGCGCCGGATTTGTCCTTTAAGAGGCAGTAAAGTGGTATGACATATAGTAAACCAAATTGAACACGAGTTTTGGAGGTTTGGAACGATCAAGAACATTTCACTTTGGATATTAATATTGGCTCGTCGAGATGACTAATGTTTGACGTCTCGCTGTCTACAACATGGCCTGAAACTCCACTGCAGAGCCAAGTAAAAGCACTTTTGAACTCACCTCCCACCCAACTGCCCATGTCAGCCTTTTACAAGTCATCATTGCAAATGAGCTCATTAAAGACCGCCATAATGTGGTAAGAGCTGTCTATACTGTTGAGGACTGAGCCACCGATTTTTGTTCTTGAGGCTGTCACGCCACCTGGTGGCCATGATGCCCAACTCCAGCTGCATTACACTAGTCCAGCAAGACTGCTACAGTGCCAGTAAACCCAATTTATGGCAGTACAAAACGTGAAACATATGTTCATTATATAATAGTTCTGAGTGACACTGAACTACTACTATAGTTTATGTTTATAGTTTTTTTTAACAAAAGTAATAGCCTCAATTACATTTGATCCCAAATAAGATTTTATTTTCATAATAGTAAAATGTAAAGCCCAAACAGGGCCTCAGCTTGTTATATTTTTATTCGTAAGAAGCACTGTACATTGTGTTAAAACAGTTGGTATAGTTACTTTATCCTCAAAGTCCAGGTTCAGGCCCGTGTGATAATTATCATCCAACCTGCTGAAAACACGTGGTGCTGAATCCATACCAGCTCTACTATGCTGCTCTGAGGCTGAGCAGCCTGTATTTTAAGAAGACAAATATGTGCAAGTAAGCCATTTAGCATTTTAACTGATCCAAATTCACCTTTGGAACAATTCATGTTTCAAACTATAAGGAGCTGTGATTGTGAGCAGTTACAGCTTCAGAGGAATAAATGTACTGTAGTATGTATTGTTTGGCTTTATGGAGACTTGAGAAAGATGAACATAAAAGTGCATTAGATCAAATGCATCAGATCAAGTTTGACATTTGCAATAATTCATAACAATGGACATTATCAAGATAGTAAGAAATGTGTTCTAAGTTTGGTCTGAACGCTGTGAATTGAAAATGAACGACAGAAGCTGATAGTGGCCTTGCAAGTGAATTTCCCTTAGTAAGAACACGTATAAATAAAGTAGGATTAGGCATTAACAGGACAGCCACATGATTAGATGATTTACTGTTTTTACTATATGTACATCAACACAAATGTATTTCTATATCCCAGTAGTAGTGTAGTATATAACAAACAACCAATAGACTAGATATGCATCTTGGTGAGGGACATGAGGACAAACTAGTGGCATCAGAATACCAAAATGTATGTTAAAGCAAATTTTCAGTCACAGTAAACTCATCTAAGTTAACCTCACTTGTGTCACAATCCCATTTTTAATAGTAAGAAACACTACTAATTGCAGACTAATATGATTTGCTAATCATCTGCTTTTCATTGATGTTTTCCTATTCAAAGCAAAATATACATATATTAACCTTTGTGCTAGAATGTGCTGAACACTAAGAAAGTGTGCTTTTTTTACTTTAAAAAGAAAATGCTAAAATTGAATTGACAACAATGTAAATAAGTATTAATTTAGGTCATGGGGAAATGTGGTGGGCATTGCTCACTTTATCATTTCATAAACAAAATCATTCAATCAGTTAATGAAAAAGTGAAGAAATTAAGCACTCACTTTAAGCTTCTTAAAACATTTAACAAGCATTTAATGGAAAGCACTGCCAACAATGAACCTTAAATCACTATCACCAATCACCAGCTCTCAATTGCCATTCCTAATAGTAATCCTTTTGATTGAGATACCGAAGTAAGGGATTACAGTAGAGTATTTCCTTTAATGCACCTCTACCCAATGACAGGAAAGATCAAAAACTTACTCCATTGGGATGCGAAACTGGACAGTGTCAGGAGGCTGCTCTTTTCCCGGCCTCACCAAAGTCAGGAACCAGTTGGGTCTGAAGATCCTCAGCTGAGGGTTTCCCAGCTGGAACAGAGGGTATCTGAGGGCAGAGGCAGACTCTTATCATCTAGTATCATTGCCAGACATCCAGTAGTATTTCCTACAATCACACTAACAACTGGGAAGATATTAGAGCTGTAGTAATTATGTAGTATTGTGTGGTGCAATTTTAGGTTCATTTGCTATAGCCGATTGTTGTCAAAAGTTGATGAAAGCAGAGATTTAAAAAATAAATAAAATAAAAGATCAAAAGAGGGCTGTGTAATGAAAACACACAGGATGTGATCACTGTTGGTGGTTTGCCATCCAAATCACACAAACCACACGCTGTGCCTTGATGTTATGTATGTAATGACGTTTGGAAGTATTTGGGTCTTTAGCTGCTAAATGCTCCACTATGTTCACCAGCTGGTAAGAAATGTTGACTGTGTACTATTCTGTGCTGCGCAGGAAGTGTACAGAGGGTTTAGCAGAGCTTTTTCACTAAAATCAGATGGAACCTTTTCACATCTCTCGCAAGTGCCCAGCTCACTTGATAATGGCACAAAATGGCACGTTTGAGATTTTTTTTTGTCATACAAAAGTGACGCCATGTCTTTCCTTACATTTTGTTAACAAACAACAATCTGAAAGAAAAACAATAGTGCTAAGAGTTTCTTTTAAGAAAATACAAAGGTGCTGGGCCATTACTGGACAGAGGAGGAATAGATAAGCCTGCCGTTTTCCTTTAAAGTGCTCATATTATGCTCATTTTCAGGTTCATAATTGTATTTAGAGGTTCTACCAGAATAGGTTTATGTGGTTTAATTTTCAGAAAACACCATATATTTGTTGGACTACACATTGCGTGTGTTGAGCTTTCTGTTTTAGCTACAGAGTGAGACATCTCATTTCTGTACCATCTTTGTTGGGAGTCGCACATGCGCAGTAAGTACTGCTAGCTTGTCAGTTGCAGAGTATAGACGAGCATTATAATATGTGTTACAAAGTGACGTACGTTTGTCACAGAAGTAAAGGCTGGACTACAACAGAGCTGTTTGGAGCAGTTTGTGAACAGTGTTTTCTGTTAGAGATGGTAAGTCCCTTTGGGGTGGACTTTGGGCTTTTTCACTTTGTAAACCTATAACGTGCACACAAAAATATATATATATATATATATATATATATATATATATATATATATATATATATATATATATATATATATATATATAACACAATAAATGAAAGGGGAAAAGCCAAAAAGCATAATATGAGCACTTTAACTACGATATTACAGATACGCCAACTTTCAGATTTACCTCCAAATGAAGTGGTTTAGATTATGTTGTTTCACTGTTTGTTGTTTGTCAGATCATCTAACTGCCCCTAACTTCCCAGATGTAGGCAATTAATTTGGCGAGTAGCTACAATGTTATCATTGCCAATAGAAATGATAATAACTACAAAAACATATAATAACAAACTGGAGTTATCCTTTAACATTGTATCAAGCCTGCTAAGCAGTAAGAACTAGATTATACCATCTCCCAGGTCAAGATTATTGCATAAGAAAACAGCCATTGATAAAGAAGGCATGTCTTACACGTCGACATATCAAAACAGACATATTTTTTCAATCTATGGAAACTCAAATAATGTTGAAGTCAAACATGACTGAATGACTTACAATGACATTATTGCCCCGATGCAGCATGTACGTATTTTACAGTCAATGGTATAGACACAGGTGAGTTACACTATTATCTAAAAACAATTACAACCATAGATATAGCTACATCTATGATTACAACGACCTGGGTGTCATGGTAACCCGTATAGTTACTGTAACGTTACGACTCTAGCTGCATGTTTACGGCAGTTTGTTTTTAGCATAGCTGGCTAATGCTGGATCACGTTCTTGTTGCGTTACGTTAACGCCACTTAAGATTCACAGTGAGCGCATACATAACCGAAGAAAGCGCACCGACAATGTGTAAAACAAAATAAAACACCGTGTGTGAAAAGCTGCATTCAGCCATAACTACAGGGCAGGTAGCTAGAAGACCTGGACATGCTAACGTTAGCTGGATTTGCTAGTTTACCAAACTGCCAGAAACATAGATTTAATCTCTATTTGGGGCGTCCTTTCGCATATTTACGCATAGAAACTTGGATACAAAAACTCGACACTTACAATAGTCTTGTTACTGGCATCACTGGAACGGCTTTTGAGACATAAGATATCAGGTAGTTGTGTTGTAGCTAGTCTTTTCAAGGTTGTCAAATGCTACACATGCATGGATGTACTTCCGGGGACACTCGCAGAGCGCATGCGCATTGAATATGGTCCAGGCCCTTGATGAAAACGTCATAGGTCTGCAGCGTGGATGTATCATGGATGTATTGGGATGTACAGGTATTAATGGCCTGCAGCTTTTAAATACGAATTCAAGGGGGCACTGTGGGTGTTCATACTAGAGTTTAATGCCTTTCTTAAAATCTGATATTGCTGCAGCTACACTGAGTCAAGGAAGTAGCCTACATTAGACTTGTTCAGATTCAAGTTCTGTCACTGGACTTCAAAAAAGGATTTTGGGATGATATTTCTTAGTTTATAAAATCTTAATTAAAACATATCAAATGAGTCTTTAAAACCTGAAAACACTGAACTACAAAGGCATATAGCCTGCCTGTTATATAGGTAGAGAGAAATTCTAATATTTAGCACTAAATCAAAAGAAAATGGCTGAAAATATGGGACAAGAACACTAAGAGTTCAGGTTGCACACAGAATATTCAGTACAGTTTGATAGATGGAGAGGTAGATATCCATAAATAGCCATTTAGATAATGATAGTGAAACTATTAGAGCCTTGGTATGCAAAACATTTAATTGACACTTGTCAGTTATGGATC
Source organism: Gymnocephalus cernua (assembly GCA_023631565.1). Lineage (NCBI taxonomy): Eukaryota > Metazoa > Chordata > Actinopteri > Perciformes > Percidae > Gymnocephalus > Gymnocephalus cernua. The sequence goes on from CM042431.1 coordinate 17,756,608, forward strand.
AGAAAATCTGTAAAATACCCTGAGTGCTATAATTTTCCTGTAAATACATGTTATACACTTGGACCACCTCTGATCTCTTCCTTAAATACCTATAGTTATTTTCTAAATGGGTTCCCATTTTGGGAATGTCACTACCGTGAATATTTTCTTCGGACACATATGATGACAATGCAGCAGAGGGAGACCGTGTCTCATTCAAACCCTTTGCCCCGGTGTCTGACCTCACAGGCACTACAATGTGCCTACAGCGGGGGTAGGAGTGATTGAAGGCCCCCTTAGTGGAACATGAGTCCCTGGCTCAGCCTGTTCAGACCTGGCAGGAAATGGACCATACTGACAGCCCACACTATGCCAGGGTGGGAAGTTTCCATCAGTTAAGATGTGTGTGTGTGTGTGTGTGTGTGTGTGTGTGTGTGTGTGTGTGTGTGTGTGTGTGTGTGTGTGTGTGTGTGTGTGTGTGTGTGTGTGTGTGTGTGTGTGTGTGTGTGTGTGTGTGTGTGTGTGTGGACGGTGCTAGAGGGCAATTGGCATTTGATTATTATGCAGTTGTAATGTTTACCAGTTGGCACAGGTATTTATTGAGTGTTTTGCCTCAAGAAAAAGAAATGTGCATATATTCACAAAATTCATATTTACTTGTTTGTTGCTTTGAAAGTGGCTCATCTGACAGCTGATATGAGAGTGTACTGGAGATTCACAAAGGTGGTGAGGCGGAAGGCAGGGAAGGTTTCCTTCCAAACTACTGTAATGTGTACTTGCCACTGCATATTACACAGTGAAAAATTAGATTGTTCAATAAATGAACAATAAATGTTCAATGAATTATTAAGTTAAATTGAATTCAACATGACTCAAGATACATTGAGAGTGTTTATTAGAGTACAGGCCATAATGGTCAAGCTGTTCCAGTAATATTGTGTTTTTATGTTTGGCATTAGAGTAGTGGTTTGTGACTTGATGGTTGCTGGTTCAAATCCCCAGATGAGGCAGAAATATCCTTTCCCTTTCTTTCAAAATGATTGTCCCTGCAGCATGTGAATACACATACTTGTACCTGAGACGGTGTGAAACATAGTACATTCACACAGTCAGCCTACACAAATACAGTAGCCTACTGATCAATTAAGTTAATTATGTAAAAAAAAAAAAATTAATTTTTTTACAAGACTGGATTATCAACTGCCCTAACGCCCCAGTCTCTTAGGGGCCCAAAATGCCCTACAATCACTGTGTGGCAATACATATATGGTAATTGTAATAACTGATCAATATAAATATTATGAAATGAAAAGGGCCTTAATGCAATTGCATGCATTTTGTGGCATTATTACATAGTTGACACTGACAGTAAAGACATGACAAGAAATGATGAGAGCGATATAGGGAACGGCATGCAACATGCCTAACTGGATTTGAAGCTGGGATGTCGTGCACATGCATTTTTACTTAATCTTGAGACCCTATCTCATAGAGCTGACCTTTGTGTAAATGTATTTTTAAGAGATGTAATATTCAAGTTGATATGAGGCATACATCAAGGGAACACAGGCTTGATAGGGCCACCCCGGGTTATTTCTTCCCTGGGGACCACTAGGTGGGTAGTAATCCGGCTCTGACTTTGTAAATGTGTCTATGTGCTTGTGATGACATGATTTGTGAAAATGTGCCTTTTTAAAGCATCAATACATTACAGTAATAGATACATTAGCAAAAAGCCAAGTTTGATTTTACTCCATTTGTAAGAATGATCATTTAGAGGGAAAAAAACATGTTATTCTTTCAGCGTACAATTAATTATTCATCACCTATAACCTACCTATGTCGTGTGTGTTTGTGTTTGTGTGTGTGCGTGCGTGCGTGCGTGCGTGCGTGTGTGTGTGAAATGTGAGTACGGTTGATTTCCACGTTCTTATGATCCTTACCTTGGCCCCGGACCTGGAGCTTGCTGTGGTGCAGTAGCAGTAGCTGCACTCATTAGCCAGTGTTTAGCAAGGCTGCAGCCAGTGCAGACCAGGCCAGGTCTTAGGGGAGTGGAGGGGGCCAGCAACGTGAACCGGTACAACCTTCAGCCAAAAGTCCGGTCTCACACTGTTATCCAACTCTGCCATTTATAGATGTGATTTAAGCCTGTTTGTTAATGCACACAGTTGGGCTCTTTGATGGAAAATAAAAGTTAACTACATTATCTAATTTCACTGATTTCCATAAGAATAAAAACCCGATTCAAAATTAAGTTTAACTTTTATTGCTTTTCAAATGACCGGGACAAAAGCCTGTGAGAGTTCTGCTGCTCTCATTACTTTGAAATTTGCTCTTTGTGAAAATTATATATTTTTTTCTTATTATGGTTCAGTTTTGCAGAAGCCATATTCTGGTTAATGGCTTGGCCACTTACTGTAACTGCCTGACATTTATGGTTACAGTACTCAGTGTGTGACACTCAACATTCAAACACGCACACATACACAAAGCCTATCCCACACAAATGTATATGCATGCACACACATAACTTTGACCGATACTTAGTTGGACATGTAAGGTAATGTTGAGTTATATCAACAATCAATTAATATTTATTTTAATTCAGACACTTAGCAATGCCCTCAGTACACTTCCAACTAAGTGAGACTTACCTCACACCACTTTTGTGTGTGTCTGTGTGTGTGTGTGTGTGTGTGTGTGTGTGTGTGTGTGTGTGTGTGTGTGTGTGTGTGTGTGTGTGTGTGTGTGTGTGTGTGTGTGCCTGCTTGCGTGCCAGCGTGCATGCGTGCTTGCGTGCTTGCGTGCTTGCGTGCTTGCGTGCATGTGTTTGTGTGTGTGAGAGAGAGAGATTTAGAGAGAGAATTGGAATGAAAGTTCAGGTCTGGGGCAGTGGAAAGTTGCTGTTTGTGTCACAGTACAAAAGGGAGAAAGTAAGGGAGGAGGAGGGAGTGCTCTAGCAGCAGAGGTGGATGGACGGAAACTGTTCGGTCTAGAGCAAGATTGTCCCGCCTAGAGCGGGCGCTGGGGCTGCATGGAAACTTTTCCCCTCCGACTCTCCGGCAGCCGGAGGAAAAGTTGTCGGTATTGAATATCCTAGAGAAGAAAAAATGGAAACAGTAAATTGAAGATCCAGACATGAAGATGGAAAAGTTTGTCAGATGAAGTGAATAGTTGTGCATGTAACGGGACTGTTGAAGTGTTTCCGTCTGAAGCCACTTCATCCTTCCATGAGAAATACTGATGCCTTGAATCATTTTCCTAAATAGCTGCTCAGCTAAAATATGTGATAGTGATAACTTGAGTTTTTATATAATACTTTATGTCCAAAGATTGTATCAGCAGCAGCAGCAGTAGCACCATAGAGCTACAGAGAAATGGATGAAGAGCAGGTACAGGAACATGATCAAAGACAGAGAGAGCAATTAGTGAGAGTCCAGATCTGATTCAACAGCGGCCTGTTAACGTCTGCGGTCACAGGCGAGGCTCACACAGTAGGCTTGGGCTACAGTATGTTATGTGTGTTATGTACCACAGTCAGGGATGAGGCAGAACTGCGTCAGGGGAGCCAATTATTATTTTTGGCAGGAGTTGTTTATAAAACCATTCTCATTCCTCATTGACAATCTGTAGCAGATGTTTCATAGATGTCCTAGGAAGGCCTAAGTGGCTTGTTATCAACCATGGGTCACTCAATAAGTCAGTCGATCTATACTAACATACTTCACTACCCTTATGGCACGGCTCTATGAACGGTTGGCCCAACGCTTTAATCCAGACTGATATATCTCAACAACTATTGCATGGATTGGCATGAATTTTGGTACAGACCTTGCTGCTGCCTAGCGCATGAATCCGAGTGACTCAGGTGATTTTATGATTTTTCATCTAGCGCCACTAGTTGATCAAAGTGTTTTATTTATCCATTGAAATGTCTCAACATCTATTAGATGGATTGGGAAACAATTGTATACAGACATTGTTCCCAGAAAATGAATATTACTGACTATGGTGGTATCCTCCTTTAGCACCATCATCTGGTCAAAATTTGAATATGTCCAATTCTTTAGGTATGATAAAATACCTGCAAAATTAAAAGCATTCCTATCAGCTGCCTCTGTTCTTTATGTTAAGTGCTCAATATTAGCATGCTAACACACAGAACTAATTAATTAAGAAGTTTTTTTTTAAATAATTGCAACTTAGAACTTTCTCTAGCCTGGATGAAGCCGTCCACTTGACACACAAACCCATTAACCGCTCCGCCCCACACCTAATTAAACCCATGCCCCTTTGCCATCAACACAGTGGCCAGTTCAGGTCAGATTCCTCTGTTTTTTCATGTCCCATGTTCACACTCTCCGAGTGAGCGGGTGCATGCCACGCAGCAGTCCTCTGCCTATTAATAGCCGCGAGGGATGGAGTCGGGGGGAAATCTGGATGGCGTGTAAATTTAGACCCTCCCCCCTGGATGTTCCGTTGATGTCATAAGCCTGACCTCTGACCCAGGAGCATGGTTGCCACAAGGCACATGTTGAACTTGAATTTCAGGGGTCTGAATGCAAGCCTGCGCGCGCAAACACATGCAAACAGTTACCCATCTACAGTACATGTACATGCACACAAATGCACTTGTAAGATGCAACATAGGAAACAGCTTGAGGCAATGAGCTGTATAAATATGTCACTAATGATCACATGACAGCAACTGACACACTAACCGACTGTGAAGCTTCTTTGTCTTTCATTCTCAAACTAGTTGGTGTTTTGATTTGATTTTATTACGATGCAGAACATCAGCTACTCTTCCTGGGGTCCACACAAAACATAAAACATTAGAACAAACAATAAGCCGTTTTCAGACAAAAAACAACCACAAGATATAAAAAATAAGAGCAGTATAGCTAGCATTATATTTACTCACAACTATAACTACAACTACATATTCCTCTTCATATACTCCTATAAATATTACATTAAATACATAAGCACAGAATATAGAAAAGTTAAAATTTACAGCATATTTGTATACATAGAAATATTCCCATACATCAGATAGAAGCACCATATGTTTACTGCAAGAAGCGAAGTAACAACAGAATCGTCTGTCTCGTTCTATCCCGAAAGTTTGTCAGTAAGTCACCACAAAGTCACACACGATCCTGCGCTGATTTCCAGAGATTTTGAAATCAACTGCATTTGGAGTGAGGCTATTGTGCTCACACAGGTTCCCACAGCCTTATCCACTGTCTCTGCCCCTGCCAGAGTTACATGATGGATTGGAGGTGGGGGCTGACACGCATAAGCGGGGACAGGGGCAAATGATCTTCAAGGTATGTCAACCGACACTCTTGGGATAACTTGTGCAGAGCACCACAGAAGAAACCTTAACCTACAAACATAACAACATTGTTCAAGCCATGATTCCTTTTGTCTTGTTTTTTGGTCTGATAAAGTTGTTGTTGGATACTAATAGAGCCATGACCATGTTACAGTATGAACTGTGTTGAAATATATGGATAGTTATACTGGATTAAAATGAGACAACATGATCTGTATAAAGTTTAGGTTTCAGAAAGTTATGACGAAGGATATGCTTCTGTGAAAGCTAAGAGTCAATCATTGCTTTAATTGTACATTCACATACACGGACATTGAATCAGCACATATATCAGCACATATATAGTCAAACAGTAGTCCATCTATACTACGTTAACATTATAACTCCAGACACAATGGATGTTGACAGTCCAAATGCCACCTTTCGACCAATCACATCACCCCCGGCTACCCTTGAGGCACTCATAAACAACATTCCTGCCCTCAAATGTCTTCTGCACTCCACATGAGCTACACAGTACAATACACTTCACACAATCTATACTATATTTCAATATATCACAACACACGCTGAATCCATCGCAGATTCTTTTATTGCTTCACTTTTTATTTTCGTTGTAATTCCCCTAAAGCATGAAAATACAACATATTGGATACTTTAGGTTAGAGCTTTGGCTATACTAGTGCTTCAAATCATGGCGAGTCTGTCTCACTGCAATACATATTTATTATTAACAACTCAGTATCCAGTGTTGTGACATAATCAATCAATGTTCCACGTGTATCAGAATTTTATGGAAAGCAGTGTCACCATGTCGGTAAGGGAAATGCAAGAAATTTAAACTAATAGAAAGGTCAGAGAAATCTGGATTTAAAAAAATAATCGAGTCAAAGTAATCTTAAATGACAAATATAATACTTGGTCATGGTGAGTGACAGTAGACAGAACTAGCTTTCATTTGTAAACTGAGCGAAACTATACATCCAAACTGTCTCAAAACCATTTTAACCTCTACAAGTCCCTGCATGCATAACACATCTTCAAAACCAAATCATTTCTGAAATTCCTGGGACAAGTGGTATGAATCGCTGAAAATGTATGATTAACCTCTTGGTGAGTTTGATTAATGAGCCAATTAGATTTAACCGATTAAACCAAACACACATGGCATAAAGACATCACTGGTCTTAAATATTCCCTGCTAAGATATCACTACACGATCACATTTGGATAAGGCATTGCAATTGACGCCCCTGACTACCAAACCACCGGATGACAAGTCTCCACAGTCTTTACGCACGGAGAGCGCACGGAGGGTTTTGCAAGCACGCATGGGGATCCCTCCCTTCGAGGCTGTCCGTGGCCTCCTCGCACGGCGGGCAGTTCCAAGACTCGACCAAACCCCCCCTGATCCCACATTTCCCTCTCTATACCTTTCCTCTGAAGAAACAACCCGGCGTTACGTCAGAAAGTGCAGGGCAAGCAAGACAGCGTCTTAGGAGCTATTCGTAGGCATTGCTGCCAAACCCGGCTTGGGGCTGCTCACGAGCTCACTGCAGCCAATGCAATTTACAAATGAAACTCTTTTAAAACAGCAGCAGTATGTGGTAAGTCACTTATTCATTCATGCTGTTTTATTTCCTCGTTGGGATTTTTTTTTTTTTTTTGCTCACAGCTTTCTTCACATGACAGGTCTTTGTTGCTGCCACAATTGCGCAAAAAACAACAACAACAAGAGTGTAAACGGTGTACAGATACAGAGTAGGCTGGTTTGCCCTGTAGCCTCACTGAAAACACCATGACATGATGAAGCAACAGAGAGTTTTGACGCACAGAGATTTCTGCAGGATTTTTTTGTGTTTGATTCTTTGCTGATCTCATAGACAACATGCCCCACGCTCGAAATAGGAACCCTAGCCCCATCCCAGAGGTAACATGGGACACGGGATTGAAGGAGATGAACGAGACCTGGAAAGGAGCTATAGCCTGTCTCGGGGTGGCCGTCTTCTTTGTTATGACCATCGGGATCATATATTGGCAAGTGGTGGACCAGCCCAACAAAAACTGGATCCTCAGGGGGACTTTTAGCGGACTGATCTGGGAGAGAAGAACCCACTCGCTGGTCATACAGACCCTGGCGGAGGACAATACATATGTGGAGATAGATGTGGGGAACGTAGGAAACCCCGACATCGAGGTTCCCTTCGTGAGGAACCTGTGCTGGCTGAATAAAACTGAGTTCTGCTATACATGGGACTCGGTGGCCGAAGTGAAGATCTCGCTGGAGGTGAATGAGGAGACGGAGACGGAGTGCTACAGTATGACTTGGGCGCCGGTGCACTGTCATGTTGAGCTGAAGGTAGGGTTTCTCTCAATGTGCACTCAAGAGCCAGTCGCACTAAACACAGTCAGTCTTATCAAAATGGCATTTTACGCACAATGTGATACGCACAATGTGATGCGCAAAAAGCAGTTTTGTACTTGGAACTTCCATGCCTCAATTTGCAGTTTACTCAGTATTAGTTGGCATGTGATTGTGCATGGCTGTTGTGATATTGGTGCACAATGTTAAACATATATTTGTTAATATATATTAATTCAAATATAATATTTACAATATAGGCCTAAAGCGTTTCTTCTCATACAAATACAATTTCAAGTGTTTTATATTAGTGGTGTACCTACATCATACATACACCTGGTTTTTAACCACCATGCACCTGTTTATGTAAATCTGTTAAATCACAAGAGAATGCATTAAAAGTTAAATAAGTGGCTCAAAAACAGGCATATTTGCAGCAAACGTTGATGTATATAATCCAATCCCATAAATAACTTAAATGATTCAACGTGATTCAAGAAATACTGCAATTTATGTTTATTTTTATTGTAATTTTAATTTCATTTTGTTGGATTTGTTGAAATTAAATTTCTAAAACTATGATATATTATTAAATAATTTGAAAGAATCATGGCGCTTGAGTGACTCTGAGCTGACGTGATGTTGTAGACCAAAACAGTAGTTTGCATGATTCCCTCAAATATGACCGCACTGATTAGACTACATTCATGTTAAATCTGCCTTGTCACAGTTGTTACGCTTACTGTACTTTCCCCCCAGCTTAGTTATCAAAGGCATTTGACCATTGGGATGTTTGGGGAGGTTAAACTGTCCCCACTGGAACATTCCTTGCCATAATTCCCTGTCATGTGGTACGACTGCTCACATAAAATATTTCCAAACAAAATCCTTCCCAGCGCCTCTCAGGTGATTACTTGGCACCTGTTTTCAGACTCCTTAGCAGAGCCCAGATTTGCTGACATAGGCCTAAATGGGCAGCCGGTTTGTGCATGTCCCCCACGCGTAAAGACGCTTTGAGGAAGGACAAGCTTTCAATCCCTCCTGTGTGCAATACTTTTAAGACAGTGTCATGTGCCAGCCATCTCATACCGCCCTGTGCCCTGCATTTCTGCAGTGAAGTAACAATAACTTGCACTGACTGTTAAATATTAGATCCATCCACACTGTAACACATCAGATACAGGAACCATTTCAATTACAGTCAAATTCACCTTATGTCCACTCGTAAATTAAATTTACATTAATTATTTACTTTTAAGTCTGCTTAAAGCATTTGACTTATCTTATAATTCTCAATTTTGTATGTATTTCCTTTTTTTTAAAGTCAATATCAGTTTCATATGTTTTACTGCTGTCTTCGCTTTGTCTTCATGAATGTAAACCTGTCCCTACCTCTTTCCTTTTCATATGTGTCTTTCAGTCTCACACTGTTTTTGTACACATGTGCATCCTTTCAGGACTGCTTTTCCATGACCAACGTGTCCTGGTACGGCGGCGCCAGTGTCCGGGGTCAGACATGGCCGATAAACGACCAGAACGCCACCATGCAGCCTTACATTGTGAGTGATCTTAAGGACAATCCCTCTGGCTTCGGCTCTGCCCTGGAACGCTACTTCCTGGGCTCATCAGGTGAGAGGTCGTTGTTGCAATGAATCTTTTGCATCAACTGAGATTTACTGTGTGTGGGGACTTGAGATATCATTAGCAAAAGTGGAGTCATAGTTCTTCTTCACACCTTGGTCTGTTACAATAAGAGAGGCATTTTCAATTATTTCATGTGAAACATTGTCAGCTGTTTTTTTTTTTTTTTTCACACTTGACATTGGTGCAGGGTTAGCACAAGGGATTGAGAAATCTGACCCCACATCAGCGTGTATACGATGTGTGGCGTGAATCCCGGGGCGTGAGGGAAGCCCTGTGGATGTTGTGTTTTCTTACCACCCCTCATGCACGTGTTTGTGCTTGAGCTGAGAAAAATGCTTTGACCGCCTCCAAACCCAGCATCCCCAAAAGAACGCACACCACTGACTGGATAGGAGGTCCATCCCACTAATAGCGTGTAACACAATACTGTCTGTGGCATCTCAGTTTATTAATTTAGGGATTAGGCTACAAAGGGAAGTAAACCACCTTTAGCATCTTAAATTAACTCTTAGGGATACCAGGGTAATTGCCTTTTGTTTCTATTAAAAGGGAAGATTGGATGAGGGCCCTGCTGACTCTTATAACTCACTAGGTTATTTTGGGGGTGTTAGATTTTATCCTGGAGCATGGGGAGTGGGGGGGGGGGGGGGGGCATGGACCACTGGCGGATGTGAATGGTTAATGTGACTGATGAGGAACGTGTGTGTGTGTGTGTGTGTGTGTGTGTGTGTGTGTGTGTGTGTGTGTGTGTGTGTGTTTCTGTGGTAGCGTGTATTGTATTATGTAAGTTGTTTGTGTGGTTTGCTTACTGAGCTGCTGCTCATCTTTATTTTTGAAAGATTTCACATAAATATGATGATGGCATTTCAAAATCCCATTTTACACACATGCACACTGCAACATGTACCCCCCCATCCCCCTCCCCGTATTCCTAATACTGTTTATGACTGTCAGTGTGTTAGGGAATCCTGTGTATGTATGTATGCATGTTTGTGCATGCTTGCGTGCGTGCGCGCATGCATGCGTTTGTGCGTGCGTGCATGCGTGCGTGCGTGTGTGTGTGTGTGCATTGAGTAGCTAAAAATTTACCAACCAGCGTCTAGAGGGCGATAGTTGTGACATCAGTCAGTGAGGTGACACAAACAATCATCTATTATGACTTCACTGATTGTTAGCAGCAGCCTCACACAAATTCATTTACATACTGACTGAAACAAATGCACACATGCACATACACCCATACACACTTTGGGATGTTATGTAAACCAGTGGCAGGCATAAAGAGTGATATGACTTAAATCCTTTTCCACCTTGTGAGAGGACAGCAGTAATTGCCAGGGCCCTGTAACCCTTTGTTTTTCCGTTTAGCTTTGCACAGAGAGGAAAAAAAAAAGAACGTATATTTAACATGATATCTTACTTTAAAGTTCAAGGATGTTTTTGCTTGGCTTTTTGATTTACATAATGTGCCTCAAAGAGAATCGTTTTTCACAACTGTGGACGTATTGCAATTGGTACTTGGATGCTTACCTATTGCTAGGAACAGTGGAAATGATTTTAATGAGTTTGTTGGACTGTCCTTCTTCCCTCATGCATGTAGCTCATGAGTTAAAAATGAAAGAGACCTAACAATGTAGGCTGCCATGCTTCAGATTTGGCAAATATATTTCATCACCACTAACAAAGGGTTTAACCATCAGACTTGTAGGGTCCAATGTTGCATGTAGAAAAGTGCTATTTTCTTGGACTGCAGTGAGGGTTTTTCCACTGCACTCATTGCTACTTGTCTGTGCACCTCCTTAGACCACTGCATATGGCAAAAAGGTGTAACCACCCTTTATACTCAGGCAAACAGTTTTGATATACTTTGAATAAACCTTGAATATACCTTGAATAAATCATTGATGAAATCCTGTATACGCAGCTCCAGGCTCCTGCAAAATAAACACACGCATCTGTGCTCTTGTCCACATCAGACTGGTTGGATCACCATTATTTCTCCTTACCTTAATCCAAAAACATCAGAATATCAGACGGCAACAGCTGCATTTGCCATTCTCCTCTTTCCAACAGCTCTGACAAAAGTAGCACGTGAAGCATCTCTTTTTAAAATGCAATAGATGACTGTGGCTGTGACCAACAGCATGATGTGGTAGAGTCATAACTGTGTTATTGTTGTGGGACAGGAAATAATTATAGCAGCTTTCATGGAGAAAAACCATCCACTGTTATGTGGATAGTAAACAGGATCATTATGGCAAACTGTGGGTTTATGCAACCGTGTGAAGGCTTAATCAGATTATTGCTTTGTTCCTAGTTTTGGCAGCGAAATGTTATTATTTTTGCATGTAAACCAACTAAATTTAATTGAATGCTAAAAACTCTCTTACAGCACGTAAAATAAAGACAATATACAAAACTAATCTTTTTTTTTTATATAGACTGAATGTAATTTCTAACCATATTTTGTGTTAATTGTTGTGTTTCCAAGTAAAATTGTAGAGAAAACGCCATGAATGGGCTTTCAATATGTCTACCAAAGTGAACAAGCCACTTAAAATTGTCACTCTATGTTTGTATGTGAGACCTTCATCTCTCAGTCAATAATATCTCCTCTCAGGAAAAGCTGCTTTGAACACCAACTCCCTGCATTGCTTTTAACCAGATGAGAGGACCTGGTTTGATACTAACCCAATTGTAAATTAGTATTATGATCTCTCCCCCCCCCCCCCCCCCCCCCTTTCTAAATTAGTCACAGGTGTGCTTCTTCAGTGTCAGTCAGATTAAAATAGAACTGTGGTATATTCGTTTTGCTCAAAAAAGATTCATGAAAGGCACCACTCCATTGATGATAGAAAAGTAAGAGTCACCACATGTTTGATCATGACATGACATCGTGATTTGGGTAAATTCGATTTATAATTAATGGACTAACAAATTTGTGCTTCACGGGCGCCCGGATAGCTCACCTGGTAGAGCAGGCGCCCATATACGGAGGCTCAGTCCTCGACGCAGCGGGCCGGGGTTCGACTCCGACCTGCGGACCTTTGCTGCATGTCATTAGCCCCTCTCTCTCCTTTCTCATGTCTTCAGCTGTCCTATCAAAATAAAGGCCGAAAGTGCTCAAAAAAAGAATTAAAATAAAAATATATTGCGCTTCGGCATAAAGCTTGGAGCTATGATGCCGCCTTTGTTTCTGAATTGCTCTCTGAAAAACAAACATACTGCAGTTTTGGTGTGATATTAGGCTGTAATGTACTTGCACTTACTATTTGTTGTCTGGCGTTTGCACCTACAGGGTTGAAAGCACTTAATTGGAAGTCGCTTTGGATAAAAGCGTCAGCTAAATGACATGTAATGTAGCATATTATCAATGTGGTAGGCAATATGGAGCTGTGACTGACGTTACTAAGCTAAGAGGACTCCTGGGGACGGTTAAAGAGCAAGACAGACGGACTGAAACATAGAACGACAGAGCAACAGAATGACTGTGTACTGTACTGTACTAGTTGATAATAAATAGAACCAAGAAGAGAGAGCAGCAAACGGCAGCAAAGTAAAGAAGAGTTAGAAAAGTACTGCAGAGAGACAGGAGAGAAAATATATGCAGCTGTGCCATACAGTGACATTTGAGAGTGTTGCCAACTGGAGGAACTTGTCACGGCCCCACCTGTCTTTATCCATACAAAAACAACTGGGCTACTAAGCACAGATTAGATATCACTGAAGCTACATCCCGCATGAAAAACACAACAGGGGACTCTCATGGAGAAGTTGTCCCAAAGCTTTACGGGCTAATTTCTGCATTTACTCAACTGGAGGTCTTAAGGATACAATTTGCACAAGGCTTTAGTGAGCAAATGTAAGCAGAAATAGTGTAGATATAAGTACCTATACTTTGAAAAAGAATAAGTGCATGTGGTCAAATCACATGACAGTAATCAGGGGCTGCCTGTTGGCTTGATACAACACTGACTAACCATTACAGTAGTTGACAGGGACTCTGTTATGGCTCTACGGTGTTCATTGAGGGTCAGTATTTGAAATGAAATTGTCCTACAATTAGATATTCAAATAATTTAATTTACATAGGGATCGACATTTTCTCAATAATTTATTTCTGATTCACTTCATTAAATTGCAGCTATCTATTTGTTAATTTAAATGAAAAAAAAATTAAAAAAGACATAATGACATATTTACAGTGTTGATTATTTTATAACTATGTTATTGTATATATGTAATTACAAATAAGTAAATAGTTCTAATGTTTATTTGAAATGAGCGATATAACATTCGTAACCAAATAAGTCTGTCCATGTAATTTTTCCACACACAACTGACTGCATTAATTTGAATGCTGCTTTTAGATTATGCATCATCCTGTTTGAAACATTAGCACACAATGAGCAGCATTTTTTTTTTGTTTGTTGCTTTTTTACCCTCAAATATGTTTTATATTTGAAGGTAAAAAATACAAGAGTCAAAAATGTCTTGTTCTTTTAATATGAGCATTTTCATGCTCAGAGGGCCTCATTCACATGCAGATACAGTACAGATACTGTATGTTTCCATCAGACAGATAACGTTTCTGGAGAGATCCTTTTTGTTTTCACAGGCGGCTGTTGTAATAAGTGAGAGTGTAATAGCTTTAACTTTGACATCACCTAGCTCTGGATTTACTGTCTCTTCATATCTGCTTTTTTTCCATGCTAGCCTTTTATGCAGTGAGCATCAGATATTAGAATCATATCATTTTGCCAAGACTTATAAGACTTTAAGATATTAGACCATCACACACACACACACACACACACACACACAATAGTCTATATCCTTGATGTTCACTTCCGGTGCCGCAGGAAATTCCGCTTTCTTTGTGTTGGAATTTTAAAGTATAACATTTCACTTTATGAGGTTTTTTAACGTTAACATTAATATGAATTCCCCCAGCCTGACTATGGTCCCCCAGTTAACCGAGCCCTGGGTATCCTGCTCTTCCTTTGAGAAAATGAAAGCTCAGATGGGGCAATCTGGAATCTCCCTATATGATGTCATAAGGAGGAAGGTTACCTCCCTTTTCTCTGCTTTGCCCGCCCAGTGAATTTGGCCCACCCATGAGAAAGAGAGAGACATCATGGCTTGCAGACAAGCAAAGTGGCAGTTCTCTCTCCTCCTCAATAGCATTTACAGTTACAGACACAAAAATGGCACAGACTGGCTCTAGTGGCTGTAATTCTGCACCAAGGCTGAATTTTGGGAAAGAGACTTCAGATACAGTATTAGGGGACCACTGAGGCCTATATAAAAGCATCCAAAAAGCAGCATGTCATAGGACCTTTAACCTCCGCTGGATTTATAGAATGAGGACTATGGTTAACTGCTCCTCAGATCGCTTTATGGTAAATTGAGACAGCTAGCTAGACTATCTGTCCAATCTGAGTTTTCTCTCACACAACTATTTCATGGCGGCTTCGTGCGGAGCTTAGTGCCGCCCATAACAATTCTGATTGGTTTAAAGAAATGCCATTAAACCAGAGCATGTTTCTCTCCCATCCCGGAATGCTATGTGGAGTAGCCAGACCCTCCTCCGCTCTGCAGCATGTGGATGGTCTGGCAAAGCGAGACTACACACACACACACACACACACACACACACACACACGTGTAGATGTGGATACACATCACCTGGTTCTCTTTCTCTCTTTATGTCTCTGATCTCTCCATTATTCATTTAAGCATCTTTTTCCTCTTCGCCCCACCATCTCCCACCCCTTTTGCTGCTTTTCTATCTCTGACTCAATCTTTCCATGTGGGATTCAAAGAAATAAAACTTTAATGCTCCTGCATTACATTGTTGTTAGGTCTCTTGTAGGGAACCGGCCAAGCACAACACACAGATAGGGATAAAAGTTATGTAACCGTCATGGATTTTCTTCTTTCAGATAATGATACTCAATTAGCTTTATTCGATACAGAACCTTAAAATGACAAGGATGAGAGCAATAAGTAAAAATGTATTTCCATTATGGTGCTTCATGGTGGGCAATAGTGAAGAAAACCAAGATAACCACAGACAAAAGGATTTGTCACTGGAAAGATGTTTTAAAAATGCATACATTTTAGCTATTACTTTATATTTTTGGGAGGGTAATTTAGTAGGTGGACGTTTTGTCAACAGACCCAAAATGTTCACTTCTATACCTTTTAAATGCACAAAGTAAAGGCATGGTAGACACTGCACGACAACTTACTTAATCAAGGTTTATTACCAAATAATAACAGTTGGAGTGGAAGCTTGATGTCTTCTACAGCAAGGGTCTTCAACGTATTTTTAGGCCAAGGACTCCTTAGCTGAAAGAGAGACGGAGCAGGAACCCCCCACTACATAAATATACATGTAGCACAGTGAATCCTTAAGCTTAAATGTATCTGTTGATGGCTCCATCAGTGGCTACCTTACCTACAGGCCAGTAAGCATGTCATCAATGAGTAAATTTAAAAAACAAATCACAAATAGGCAGATTTATCTTTGCCAATAATATGTTGGACTCATGTTTATGTATATTTTCATACATATTATCTTTTGAAAAAGAAAGATTAAACAATAACTTGCCCCCCCCACCCCCCTCCCCCCCCTTCAGTAACTCTTGGGACCCCCTAAGGGTCCCAGACCCCCTGTTGAAGATCTCTGTTCTAGAGTGGTTTTTTTTTTATTATTATTTCTCTGAATAGCTCCTGGTTGAGTATTTCCTTAACCTTTTTTGTTTGTCTCTATGCCACCTTAAGATCACTGAGTCACACATATACAGAAATAAATGCTCGAACAATTCAGCTTGCATGTTGAAGGAAACAAAGCTGCCCCTGTGTTACTCAATAGGTCACCAGGAGGTCCATGGGCAGCTGACTCTCCCGGACAAGTACAAGCTGAAACACTTAGCCAACTGAAGCTTTGTTAAAAGCAAGCTGTCATCTCCTGTATGAGAGGGCTACTGTATATATGAGAATCATCTCGCAAGATTTTCCACAGTCAAACTCCTACCTAATACTTTCCATCAAGGACAACAAGCAAGAGACAGCAAAGAGAGAGACTTTCTTAAATGGAGCGTTGATACGACAGCGTCTGTCCACCGATGTAATGTCAGTATGCATCAGCTCGTTCACAGCTATCTTTAATACTGATCTACATTTTACAAATGATCTGACAAAAAAATCCTTGTTTTAGCAAGCATTTCTTTATATTAAATCAACCAAAAATCGAGTAATAAAGTTGTCTGAAAACATTGAAAACACTGAATTGCTTTAACTGAGACTATTAGGGAAGAGAAAAAGATTTTTATATTACATCAAAGCATTTGAGTGTGGGATCTTCATGTCTGATCTATTTTTACAGTTGTGATATTTGTACAGAACACAGCGTCTCACACTTGAAACAATGAAGCTGATTGATTATAGGAACGAAGCAGAGAAAGTCTCTTTAGTGTTTCATCATTTTTTTTTAATAAGTGGAATTGGAAATTTACTACCATGGCAAGATCCCAGTTTTGTGGCCATCATTTTCTTGAGGTTGGGCACAGAAACTAAGTTTCCATTGTTAAGGAAATGCATGCCTGAACACACACACACACACACACACACACACGCACACTTGCACGCACACACGCACTTGCACGCACACACATAGCTAGTGTTTGAATGCACCTTTTATAAACCCAGTCAGGTCTGTAAGTGTGTGCAGGTGTCATAAATAACAGTATAAATATGACAGAGTGTAGCCCATCTGGTCCACAGCAGCAGGGAGTCAGGCGGCAGCATTTTCCACCCAGACCAGACACTCTCTGAGGGCCTCAACGCCACATTAAAACCTTCCTGACCCATCAGAAGGTGCATAGGGTCACCTCCGCTGCCACCTCCAAACGTTCAGCTCAGACTGAGCGAGAGGAAGTGCAGAACCTTTATGGTCCTATAAGTCCTGCTCTGTTTTTCTTGGAAGTCTACAGTTTCCCATTAAAGAAAGTGAGTGCGAATGTGTGTGTGAGAATGCACAAATGTGTGTGAAGAGGCGATCCAAGGTTGCTCGATTTGTGCGTTCGCTCAACAGCTGTAAAAAAAATCGAGGCATGTGTGTGTCAAATTATTCAAATCTGCCCAATAAACTTCATTCGTTTTTACCTTTGCCTATCTGCTGCTCAGAAGGTGAGCTGATATGGTCGCTCAGGCATATAATTTAGCTTTTAAGAGCTAGTGGAAAATATTTCGGGGGAAGCTTGGAGTGTTTAAGGAATTGTTCTAAAAATAGGGCGTCCCCCGCTTTGCTTCCCCTTTAACTCCTGTGCACCCTACATTGGCTGTAACTCAAGGCCTCAAACCTGCTTCACTTTCTTTAAATAACACTTATTGATTCTGTACAGCTTATATAACAAGATAATAGAAGTTAATTATTTTTTTTAATCAGGAGTTCCTCTCCCGTTCTGAAAATGCATACCGGTACATGCAAAGTGCTTTGAGTAGAACTGTATAAATACATCAAACAGGATTTAGGTTAATTCAACATTCAAATCTGCATGTTTAGTCAAAGATAGAATAAAAGGTACAACTATTTTGGACCAGATTTTCCCATTTCCTTGAGGCCCCGCAGTGTCATTTCCCATAAAACTTAAATATGACTTAAGAAGTCATGCTTGCAAACTTAAACTTCACTTTCCACCCTGTGTGCACTTTGGTATAACACACTGTTTGCAGCCTGCTGTATCTGCACATCATTCTACGAGGCTGCTCGGTGTCTGGTGTACTCTGGTCGCCTCTATTTCCACTGCCTGCATTCCACTTCCATCCTTCCATAAAGCTATAACATTTTCCCCGCTGCCCCCCTTTCTACTGCACTGTATATGTATGTACATTATTAACATGCACGGCTTCATGGCACCTTTGCTTTATTAAAAATTCATTTCCGCAATTTATCAATTGTGGTTTGAATATATAATGGTGTTTGTAGCAAAAATCTACATTTATCTGCCATTATGAATCTATAACAAGCAGTTGGGAGGTGACCTAATACCTTGTGAGGGGCAGCTGAGGAGTTACCAGTATCTCTTTGACATTATCCGTTGCAAACACGTGAGAATTACCCTGTGGTCGCTGGGCTTTATGCAGTACTTGAATACTGAAACTCTGAAACTATTAATCTGATTATGGACCGGTACGTGGATATCCTGGTCCCTGCCTGCCAGAGAACAGTAAGCCCATTGAAACTAGAGAGGGTGACTGAAGTGAGCCAAGCTCTCAGCCCCAGGTCTCAGACTGCCTGCTTTGGAAACAGGTCTTGCACCCTAATCTGTTCATTGATCAACTCCCAAATCCCAGTTTGGCTACTTTGAGCAGATTGTGTAAAAACTGGAGCGATGGGGGGAGGTCAGAACCTGGGTTGAAAGCTTTGAGCGATACTTGCTGGGTTCTGCGGCCCTGAGAAGAGACAGACCCATAGTAGCGCGGAGAGGAAGGTAGAGCTGGGAGGGAGAAGGTGGGAAGCAGGACGGGGGAGAAGTGTTGAGGATGGGGGGTATGGGTAACCTGAGAGGGACGAGGCATTCCTTACAGGGCAGCTACATCTGCAGACACAATTATCTGCTTCGCCTAATCTTATCATTTCACAAGACGTCTGAAAGGTTGCAGATACGCACAGTAGGAAGAGAAAACGAGAGATTTTCAGAAGGCTTAAGTTGACTAATTTAATCGTACGTGTTCTCCTTAGCTCTTCTTCCATGCTGGTTTTGTCACTGAGATTGATAAGAGACATGCTCTGGAGTAGAACCCTGAAGACATTTTTTTTTTTTTTTCATCTTCAATGTGACTTTGGATATAAATTATATCCCAGACTTTCATTGGCGTGCAGTGTAACCTACTTAGAAGTTGCCAGCAGTCCCAGGGTAAACTCACCTAACCGCATACTGCTATGTCTCATTCTAGGGAGTGTTTTTCTCACATCTGAGCGGAGCAATATCAACTAACAGTCCACACTCTACCTCCCACAACACTCCATCCGTCATCCTGGTTTCAGTATCACTATGTCATATAAGAGGAATCTGCAAAGGACCGTCTCATACAGTGCTTTTTATTGCTTTACATCATGGCCCACCTTATATCTCTTTCTCTGTTTATCTGATTCTGTGAAGCAACAATTGTATTGTAATGCCCTCTCCCGTCTGATTCCCACCATGCAGGTGTCGCGGTGCTTGTATCTCCTGATACTCCCCTGCAGCTGGGGGTGGACAGCAGACAGCAGTTCTGCCTGCAGTCGCTGCCCAGTATGGAGCGTCTTCCTCTGCAGTACACCGTGTGCGTGGCCCACAACATGAAAGCTGCTCACCAGGAAGCGGTGCAACAATTCTTCCGGCACAGCAGGGAGCTGCCCAACATGAACGCAATGTGGTTAGTTCAGTTTAGATCAAGATTAGTGGTGATTTGGTTGTCAAAAGGGGAATTCTGTGTAATACCAATAAGTTGAAAAGTGGTGCATCTGTGGCAAACTGGAATTGTGTGGGTATTTAGGGAGTCACAAACTAAAGTCCATCCAGGTTCTTCAGAGCAGCAGGGTCTGTATGATGCCTCTGTGTGTGTGTGTGTGTGTGTGTGTGTGTGTGTGTGTGTGTGTGTGTGTGTGTGTGTGTGTGTGTGTGTGTGTGTGTGTGTGTGTGTGTGTGTGTGTGCATGCGTGCGTGCGTGCACGCGCGTGTGCGTGCATGCGTGCGTGCGTTAGGCTGCCGTTCTGGAAGTTGCTCGCCAATGTGGATTCAGGGCCGAAGGTGGAGAGGGAGCTGAGGACCTTCACTAATCGTCTGAGGAGACACCAGCTGGGGGAGGGAGTCATCAGCCTCAATGAACATTCCACCACCCTCCTCTCCGATATGGTACGTGCTCTACAGTTCGGTCTCTACACCAGCCTCAAAATCGTTAGCAGACTGGGGAATCTTTCAAAGGCAGACCTGCTCTGGAGGCACAGAAAAATACTTCACAGAGGCAGAGCCAAATATTCATAGTTTTACGTTGGATTGAAGCTGAGAAAAGATGGCAGTCATGAGGTAATAACACAAAGCGTAATGTTCATCCTAAAAACTTTTTTAAATGAATTTAGCTCTATCTCTATAGCATCCAATCTTTTTTGGGGGGCTTTTCCGCCTTTATTTGACAGGACAGCTAGGTGAGAAAGGGGGAGAGAGAGTGGGGGAAGACATGCAGGAAATCGTCACAGGTCGGATTCTAACCCTGGACCTCTGCGTCGAGGCATAAACCTCTAATTACATGTGCGCCTGCTCTACCCACTGAGCCAACCCGGCCACAGGTTATGCCCAACTGCAATAGGAAATGCATCAATTCAGAAAGTAAGGTTCCATTTCACTGATCCTTTCACACATATATTTTGAGATCAAATATTTTTCTTTTCTATTCCGATTGGTTTATTATCTGTCTTCTTTGAAGAACAGTGTTAAATTAAATTAATGTTTGTTCCTACAGAGAAGCTCTCAAATGTATTACTTTATTAAGTTCAACTTTCTGTGATACCCTGGGAACCTCAAAGATGTAGTCTATACAGGAACACTATAGTGTATATACAATGCTGTAGCCTACTACTACACGTATCACTTTTGGTACAAGTGTTCTTTTATTCATCCTCTCTTCATTCAGTCAATTATTTCGCCCTGTAGCTGTAGACTCCTGTAATCCTCCTCTTCAACCATCTGGGCTGCGAGGCAGGCGAGGGTTCGTCGGTCAGAGGTTCAAAAGTGGTCAAGGATAGAGATGAAAGAGTTTTCTTAAGTGGATCTCCAGAGCGCTGGAGACAGGCGGGGAGCGAAGGAGGGAGGACAGGTTCACAGAAATGTCATAACGAGAAAAAGAGATGGTTTAGGGCTTCATGCCTTCATGTTGAAAATGTTTCCCTGCGTGCAGGCCACACATCCTGCAGGCCACTTTTTAAATGATGTCTTAAAACTTGAAAATGTGATATATCATGCTCACCTAATACATTACAGGCATTCTAAACTGGTAAAAAAAAAGAAAAAAAGAAAAGGGAGGTGATGTTTATCATTAGTTCACCTAATACATTACAGGCATTCTAAACTGGTAAAAAAAGAAAAAAAGAAAAGAAAAAAAAGAAAAGGTAGGTGATGTTTATCATTGGTTCACATTTATACAGTTACTTGAAAAGTCCTTGAAAGTTGTTGGGAACTGCCTGGAAACAAGACCACAAGGACCACTGTCAAGTGGATCTAAGTCAATACCTGGTGATATTCCATTACAAAACAAATATAGCCGAGAGAGTACAAACAGAGACCCTTACTGATCTCAGGTTGCTCCGAGTGTGGTAACTGTGGGGCAGCGAAGAATTGGGTGTGTTGGGATTAGAAGGGATGTGAGCCAAGACTAACTTGAGTAGGTGTTCCTGACACCAGCCTGATGCTGCGATCTGACCTGGACCACGCAACAGAAGAGAAGGCCGAGGAGTTTTACATCCATCAGAGTGGTCGGGTTTATTATATACATACACAATGCTTACAGTATGCTCCCATTGCTAGTTCACAAGGTATGAAAGCATTAAGAAGAGAAAATGGGAGGAATAACACGTCAGTTGATGGATGCCATTTCGTAAAGAGTTTCCCTAACTATATATTACTAATTACTAATAACTAATATTAAACACCAATTTTGCCCAGTTCCCCTCTATAAATGCCATAAAGAATCAGCTAAGTGTACATGAAGTGTAGGGCTCTACAGACAACAATGATCCTCTGTAAAAACTAGGCTTCTCTTTTACTCTAGTTTTGCAAGTGTTCATAAATTATCAGTCACACCACACCCTTTCTTTTCCAGTATTGGTAGTAGTTTGGAATTGCAGGCATTGGAAAATGTGGGTTGATATTAAGTTTGCCATGTTTCAAAAGTTATTCCCGAAAAAGCTAAATAATGCAGTGTGCGCAAAACTAGTGTTAATAATACAAATGACAAAATGCTTGCTTATGTTTTAGTCTTCTTTGTGTCAGTTTTTATTATTTTGTTGATTGTGTGGAAATCAAATTCAGGGAAGAAGCAGAATAAAATGAATGGCTTACATAATAAATATAATCTACCCTTTCTTCCCACAGCTGGCTCACCTCCTGGGGTCAGTCTTTGTATTCCTAAAAGGTTTTGTTTCACAGTTATGTAACCTGAAATCTTTCTTTGACTTTACCATGTACATTCCAAAGGATTATGAAATAGATTAAAGGGTTTTGACAGAGGTCATATTGTCACAGCTAGTTTACAAAGTCCACATGGAGAGATCAATGTGTCAAATATAAAGCCACTGTTCCTGATATAAAGCTGTTTGTCATACCAGTTTATGAACGTTTGAATCGTTAACATTAGTAAATCAAATTGTATTAGAATGATTTATATGCAATATACGCAGTTATTGATTAAATTACTGTTAAATGATGCTGGTATTAGGCTTCCTTCCCAATGCAAAGTGTTGACATTTCAGGACAGTTTTTTGTTTTTGCTTTTCAACGTTTTATTCATTAATTTGCAAATCAAGTCCAAAAACAAAATACATTACATACAGCACAGTTAATCATTAGGTACTGAAGAATATTCCCCCCCTCTTTCCTGTGAAATAATTATAGTCAAAACGCAATAGAGGGCTCAGCCCAGTTAACTTTAAAATGAAAGTTAGACCTATACCTTAGAGGGAACTGGGCTTAATTACATACACAGCATATGCTATATACAGTATATATACTATATGCATAGCATATAGCCTAAAAAGGACAAAACTAACAATACAAAAATGAGCAAAATAAGCAAAACAAAAACACCAGCAACAACAACAAAACCATGTTAATAGAGTTATCACAGTGTATCTCTCTGTCTCTCTCCAGGACCATGACTACCTCAACAGCAGGAAAAGGGGGATGTCCAAGAGACTGACCAGGGACCTGCCACTTGTCAAGCTTCTTAACATTTCCATCACCCTGTCACCTTTCCTGGGTGTGGACACTACGCAGTTCCACACCTCCCTCATGGATGGCACTGAGGCCTACTGGCTCAGTCTCCCCTCAGCCCCTCAGGGAAAGCTGGTGAGACCTGAGTGGAGCTCATCATCATTTTAGCTGTGTTCACAGTCCTCTGCATGTTCACTTTTACCCAAGCGTTCTCTGATCTCATTCTGGTTCTTCAGAGAGTTTCCTTCCTACAAAGTAAAGAACTCCACTTCCTTTACATTGTGATTGGTCCATTCACAAAAAAAAACAATCTATTCCATCGCTAAAACATTGAACTTTCCTCAAATTTTGAGAACACGCTACTCTTTATGAAAAAGAAACCAAACAGAATGTTTTCCAAAGTAAACACTTTCCATCTGCCTTGCAGCCTGTCTCCGTTCGCTACACTGTTAACCCAAATTAGTTGACTTTACTAGAAATTTGCGTAGAAACCTTTGCGTAGAAACCTTTGCGTAGAAACCTTTGCGTAGAAACCTTTGCGTAGAAACCTTTGCCTAAAACCGTCTAACTTTTGATACAAGGTGAAACTTAACAGGTCAAGTTGTATTAACACAGAGCTGGAAGTTGATGCAGTAGACAAATCAAGTTTGCATTAGTAGTCATTACTAAAATTCATTAGTAAACATAAATCAATTTTTTCTGGAGTCATGTTGTCTGAAATAAGCATGTTAAGTTAAAGCTTTAGTGCGTAACTTTTTTATTTTAATGAACGTTCGTTACATTCAAGCCATTGCCAAATGAGTTGATACAAAGCTATTTAAGACTATCAGCTCCACATTACTCTCTCTAGGCCCTATCTTGCACCTGGCGCAGCGCGGCGCAAAGCCCGACGCAAGTGTCTTTGCTATTTTAAGACCGTCCGGCGCCCGCGTCGTTTAAATTACAAATGCACCTGCGCCCATCTTTGCGCCCATGGGCGTGCTGGTCTTACAGGGAGGTGTGTAATGGTGATTTCTTAGTATATTGCTATCATGTGGCAGCGGGAAGTGATCGCGCCATTGACCATCAAAAACCTGGTCTAAAGTCAATAACGCAGCATTTCATTGTTATTTTGACAGCGCATTAGTAAAATGCGCCTAGGCTTATACATAATACAGCACACTATGCTTGTTACACACACAGGGAAGCGCAGCAGCACACAAACATGAAAAAGATTACAAATAAAACTATTATGGCGCGAATCCGCAATCATAATAGCAATGCGCCAAGGTACAAACACGCCTGGCTTTTAAAGGGAATGGGAGATGACACTCTGATTGGTTTATTGCATGTTACGCCCAAAACACACCTATGAATTAATGATTAATTAATGACACTAAGTACAACCCTTTTGAACCATGCGCCCAGCGCACGGACCGTTTTTTCCGCTGTCAAACTAGCAAAAGTGGATTTGGACACGCCCTAAACGCACCTGTGCCACGTGCTTCACGCCGTGAGCTTTGGTCGTTAAATAGGGCCCTCTGTGTTTCTCAGTACAGCTATGTTCAGAAACTGGTGTCATCCAGCGACTTTCGCGCGGAGAAAATCAAGTTAAGATAATTGCTTCTCCATCATGTTTTTGTAATCCTCTGTGTCCTCCTTGGCTGCTAGCAGCTGTTTGAAGAAGGGTCAGATTCAAAAGATAGAATTACTAGATTCCAACCTGTGTATGTACCTCTGAACAATTTGTCACTGCCAAGACCCCAACAGTCCCCACCTGGGTCTCGGTCATGGTGCAACAATTGATGTAGATAAACATGAGCACTAAATCAACCACACAAAACTAAAACCCAGATAACATAAATGCACACCCCAAAACAGTAACAGAACATTATTAAAACACACTTTAACCAAGACAGAAAACGTTCAGAATATATACTTTTTTCCCGATGAGCCTTTGCGTTGCTTCAGCGCAGATTGGTTCAAATGACCCCGCCCTTCCCATACAGAAACATCCTAACATCCTTAGTTATCTCTGCTTAATATGGTTTGTGCACTGCATACTTAAGCTGATTATTATAAACCACTAATGTGATTTAGTAATACATATGGTTTTTAACAAAATATGAAAGAACAAGTAGTGACCACTAAATGTTGATTTACAACTAAATCTGGGTTTACAGTGTAGTTGCAGTTTGACAAAAAAGCAGAGCAGTGTGAACATGGCCTAATACAGAAAACATGTCATTGCAACAGCAAGGCCACTGTAGTTAATAACTTAATATCAAGATAAACTCTACTCCTGTCCTTTAGATCCCTGTGATGAGTCAGTGGCGAGGAAAGTTCTGCGTAAAGCTGAACATCACCAACCCAGGAGCGGTGAGCTGGTTCCTGGACAGGGTGGGATCCCTGGAGGCCCATTTGGGGATGGAGTATGTCATGCTGGAGGGGGGCGAAGGGAATCTGTTTGAGGAGCAAGCCCTGCGGCCGCCTCAGGATCTCTCTGGAGACAAGTACATCAGCCTGATGGCCAACCTGGCCACAAGGATAGGAGCCTCCACCATCATGACAGCAGGGACAGGGTAACACCTTCTTCTCTTGTTTGTATGCTCCATCAACATTCATTTTTACCCAATACCAACTGCCATTGATTATAGAGAGGGATCTTTTACATTTTTGAGATTACTCCTTCTGCTCATTGTGATGCTACTGTATGTGTGTCTCAGGTCGAGCCATAAGCCTCTGTTTGTGCGGATGACCCCATTGCAGTCCGACTGGAGCCCAATGGGCCTGAAGGGCATCATTCCCTCCCTGCTGCACCACACTCTGCTGGGATACAACTTCCTCATTCCTGATGCAGTAGGTAATACCACAGCCTATGGGTCATTTTTCTCTCCTCTAATAGGACATTGGGAGACAACTCTGTAACTAAACAGTTTAACTGAACTCAGCTAAGTTTTGCAAAGTTCACTCATCACTTCTCTCTTTAGGCTATACAGTTCCCATTGTCCACGCTTCTCCATCCAGGATCTCTGATCCAAACATCCCTTTTCCTCCTTTTATGGCCTTTTCAGCGCAAATCGCACTGCATATAACCAGTGCAAGGTGCTGGTTGCCGTTTTCAGTACAATTGCGAGATTTTTTGCGAGACAGGGTTGTCTAACTGCCAAAACTCCAGTCGTTATTGACCAGTTGTTAAGTCTGTTGTCTTCTGTATTCACTAGTCGCAAGGTTATGCTTTCTGCTGAGTGCGAAGACTAGAAGATCTGTACAAGTTGTTGGGAAATCTTTACATGTGGTTTGTCATGTCTTTTGCAGGTTTGTGGCTAGTCTTCAGGTTTGTCCCAAGCTTCAGAATGGGACTTCCCAAATCACCCAACTCACACGTCCATATCCTCCTGGATATTTAGAATCTCGCCAATTTGAATGTTCTTAATTTTCTCTACCCATCTCTCTCTCTCTCTCCCTCTCTTTACAGGTGGCTCTCTGTCTGGAGACCTAGTCACAGATGAGGAGTTGTTCATCCGTTGGCTGGAAATCGCAGCCTTTCTCCCTGTTATCAGCTTCCACACACCACCCTGGGTCTGCGGAGAGGACCGGGTAAACAACTAGAATTTGATTTTGAAAAACTACAACCAAAAACACATTACAAAGCAGTCAGAGCCCCTTTTGTGGCCACCCTAACACACTCTAACCCAGCAACTATTTCCTCTTGAACACACTTTGGCCCACCCTGCAGCCCCAAGGCTAAAAAGCTGTCATTACATCTGCCTCATCCACATTAGAAATGATTATAATAGGAACAACAAAGTAGGTTCACAGTCTTGTCCAGACTTGATAACAAGATTTTCACTTGTGAAGATTTAGAGTGGAGAGATTAAGTGAAGTGATGTGTGAATGCTGCCAATTAGGAAAGTGGGAGATTATCCTTCTTTCTTGCAGAGTGGTTAAGTTTGCTTATGAAATGAGGCTAAAGAGGGAGAGTTTATTGACCCAGCAGACTCGACTCAGTTTTGAGGGTCAGCGCTGAAAAGTTCCCACCGGTGTGTTTGGCAGGGGAGCCTGAGTGCTGCTGAGACCTGGACTATCAAAACTAAGACCTAAAACCCTGTCCCTCTCCGCTGGAAATCAGGAATGCACTGTTCACCATGCACGGCAGGAAAACAAACCCTACGATCTCAGAGAGTCCGGTGACAGATATTGATACTTTTAATGACTCAGATTTGAGAACAGAAAAGCATGTGATGCCCCCCCTCCCCCTCCCCTTCTCTTCTCAATAGGAGCGACTGCCTAGCCCCCTCCCGACATCACCTGTGGTTACGAGTCCATCTGTTCTGAATTACAATCACTCCTCTAGATTTATGACTCACCCTCACTCTCAAGAGCCACTTCAGCAGGAATGATAATGAATTTGAAGACAAGTCTTGGAAAAATACTTTATTGTGGCAATTAAGATTTCCATGAGTAATTGACAAGTATGACAGAGTGGGAGTGATCCAATGGAGCAAAATATATTGGTTGTGACTTGTGTTGCGTGACAAAGATAAAAAAAAATAGGCCTTTTGGACAGCTAGACATATGACAGCAGCAATGGTTTCCATTTTGGTCTCTTGCATGGCCTTCAACTTATAAACTCAGATGAAGTGACAGGGAAGAAATTTTAGAGGAGACTCAACCACTTCATTAAACATGATTCATTGTCTTTTTAATGGGTGTATTACTATAGTTTGAATGTGGCGCACCTTTATTTTCCAGAATGTGTGCTACCTCAGTCATAGACAGGTCACAACAGCAACCACATTGGAATCAAATAGCAATAAACCCTCAACCCACACAAATGCCTGACTTCTCAATTAGAGAAAGATCCATTCAAACCCGGGCTGTGACTTTGAGTTCATTCCTACAAATGTTCTCAATCCCAACTCATAAAAAGACATTTTTTTCTAAATGCGGTCAAGTTTTTTTTTTTGTTTTTTTTTTATTGGCCACTGTAGAGGATGTGACCCTTCCAGGAATGCTAAAGTAGTTTAGACAGAGGGAGACAGGAGACAGACTTGGACAGTGTTGGACCGCTAAGTCAACAAATGAGCTGATCTTAAGTTCTGTCTGCATGTCTGGGTGTAGAGATGGCACAAATGGCTTTGGCAGAGCTAATTGTCAATAGTATTTGTGTCCTGAAATCCTTGAGGTATATGATTTAGTTAAGGACATTTTTTTTTTTTTGATTTCAGTTTCTCAGTTGCTAGATTCTCTCTCTCTCTCTCTCTCTCTCTCTCTCTCTATATATATATATATATATATATATATATATATCTATATATATATATATATATATATATATATATATCTATATATATATATATATATATATATACAACCCCAAATCAGAAAATGTTGGGACAGTATGGAAAACACAAATAAAAAAAGAAAGTAGTGATTTCTAAATGTACTTTGACTTGTATTTCATTGCAGACAATACAACTGCACATAATTGAATGTGTTCCTCATGATTTTTATTGTTTTTTTCTTCAAAAAAACAAAATTCCTATTTTGTTTCTTGCAACACATTTCAAAAAATGTTGGAACAGTAAAGCATTTACCACTTTGTAATGTTGCCATTCCTTTTCACAACACTTAAAAGACGTTTAGGGACTGAGGACACCAAGTGATGAAGTGTTTCAGGTGTAATTTTGTACCATTCTTGCTGCAAACAAGTCTTAAGGTGGGCAACAGTTCGGGGTCTTCGTTGTCGCATTTTGCTCTTCAAAATGCGCCACACATTCTCTATTGGAGACAGGTCGGGACTGCAGGCAGGCCAGTCAAGTACCCGTATCCTCTTCCTCCGCAGCCAGGACTTTGTAATGTGTGCAGAATGTGGTTTTGCATTATCTTGTTGAAATATGCATGGACGTCCCTGGAAAAGATGTCTTCTTGAAGGCAGCATATTGTGCTCCAAAATCTCTATGTACTTTTCAGCATTAATGGTGCCATCACAGAAGTGCAAGTTACCTTTGCCAAGGGCACTGACACAACCCCATACCATGACAGACCCTGGCTTTTGGACTTGTTGCTGGTAACAGTCTGGATGATCCTTTTCTTCTTTGGTCTGGAGCACACGGCGTCCATTTCTCCCAAAAAATACCTGAAATACTGATTCATCTGACCACAGTACACGTTTCCACTGTGTGATGGTCCATCCCAGATGCCTCTGAGCCCAGAGAAGTCAACGGCACTTCTGGACACTGTTAACATAGGGCTTCCTTTTGGCACTGCAATGAAATACAAGTCAAAGTACATTTAGAAATCACTACTTTCTTTTTTTATTTGTGTTTTCCATACTGTCCCAACTTTTTCTGATTTGGGGTTGTATATATATATATATATATATATATATATAAAGCGGCTGCTGCGTCGAGGAGTTAACCTCTATATATGGGCGCACGCTCTACCCAGGGTGCTACCCAGGCACCCAAGAGATATAGATCTTTATTGTTATTGCATGTATTTATACAACGAAACACTGTTGGAGCAATCCAATTTGCAGCATTAAAATAAAAAAACAAAATATGTGCACAATATATGCACATGTATGCACACTCACATCTAAAATATAGGGAGCAATGTACATCTACAATCTACAAATAGATTCTTAAACTCCTAATTAGTGTTACTGTTATTATGTTCATGCTTCTCTCTCTATTGGTGATCCATAGGTGCTGAACCTAACACGGGCCTACATAGCAAAGCACCAGAGGGATGTGGTCCCACTGGTAGAGAAGTATGCAGAGGAGTGGCAGATGACGGGAAACCCCATCTACCGGCCCATGTGGTGGCTCAGTCCCAGTGACCCCATGACTTTCACCATTGATGACCAGTTCCTAATTGGAGACGAGGTGACTTAATGATGTTCTGATGGGAAGGGATTGAGTTCCCATCCACTTGGCATCTGATAGTGTATGAATGTAACGTGATGTCTCGCTAATTAAGTGCACAGTCTCCCTGTCATCTGAATTTACCAAAGTGATGTGTGTTTCCAGGTCCTGGTGGCACCGGTGGTGGAGAAAGGGGCAGTGCAGAGGGATATTTATTTACCTGATGGAGGCTTTCAGTGGCAGGACAGCCAGAACGCTCAGGTGTTTGATGGGGGGACGTTCCTACAGGACTACCCTGTGCCCTTGGAAGGGGTGGCTGTTTTTTTACGAAGAAGCTGAGTCATCCGACTTACTCTTACTGTTCTGAATCAAATTATTATTTTTTTTTTTAATTACTCGTGCTGTTCTCAACTTGCACTTTTCCACTAAAGACCATTGACCCTGTCTCAAGGCTTGAGATGATATGTAGAAAGATTTTTTTTTATACCTGCACTTTACAGTTCAAAATGATTTTTTCTTTTCTTTTGTGGCATTTTTTTTCCTCTTAGTTTTTTAAAATGTTAATCGGTTTTTACCTCTTGGCTGATTTGTTTCCGGACTTTTTGATCGATTCTGCCTGTTTTTTGTAAGTTCCGGAGAAATCTGTGCGTTTACTGCATTTCTACAGTCTTTACACTTTTTTGATAAGGAGGAACAAAGCAATCTGAATCTCTCAAGAAGACCAAATGAAGATATAGGGGGAGAAAGGACAAAGGAAAAAGGCTTATTGGGAGGACATTAGCTGACAGAAAGCTTTGTACTGAGACTGGTGCATCATGGTACCCTATGTGTTGCTCACTCCTTTGAGAGGCTTTTACTTGAACTTAGCAAGCCAACGGTTCGATGTTTTATGAATTTACCTCAAGTTATGGTTTTTCACTGCTTTACAGATTCATCAGACAACAACCGATCACCCCATAGCACTTATTCTTAAAAGAGTTCTAATTTATCAGCATACCACTCTGTTGGACATGTCTTAATGTCCCTTAGTACTGTAGGCCAGATGAATTTGAGGCCAAGCCACTGTAATTGTAACTCTGGCCATTTTTGAATTTAGATTAGATGTTGCCTTTTTACTAACCTGCTGTTGTAGGAGCTTTAAAATGCTCATTTTTTCCTAAGTCTTTCTGATGTTGTGTTCATATGCTCTTTCATGTGTGAGTGCCAATTTATGTTCTGAAGAAAGCCTTGTTGACGACACCACAGAGGTTGAAATGAGAATTTAACAGATAGTTCGACATGTTGAGAAATACACTAATTCGTTTTTTTTGCAGTTAGATGGGAAGACCGCTCCCGCTGTCATGTCTTTACGATAAACATTAAGCTACCGCAAACATCTGCTTAGCTTAGCATAGTGTAAAGACTGGAAACACAGCTAGACTTGTCCAAAGCTAACAAAATCTGACTACCAGCACATCTAAATACCACTAATTAACAATACGGTATATCTATATATTTGTACATGTTTGTTTAATTCATACTAAAACCAAAGTGTAAATGATGAATTGTGGTTTTAACCTCTTTAAAGGGTAACTACTGTTTTTTTCAACTTGGACCCTATTTCCCTATGTTTTTGTGTCTAAGTGACTGATAGGAACAACAATCTTTGACATTTGTCCAGTATTAAAAAAGATTGCTGCAGTCGGCAGCAGCTAAACAAGCTACAATGTAAGTTAATAGGGCAATTCTCCAGCTTATTTTTACCTTAACAAAAGTGCTTGTTTTGCCACTGACAGGCTCAGATTAATATTCTAAGTGTTTGACAACATTATGGAAAGGATCCCTTCAGAGATAGACCTAACCTCTTTCTCTTTAAACAGAAACAGCTCTGAAGTCGCTAGCTCTAAACCCACCAGACTCCATTTATAAAAGCAATACTTTTTTGTAAATTGTTAAATTTGGTGTTGATTTCAACCAACACTAGAGTTGTGATGGTTGGAAAAATGGAAAGACGACCCAAACCGGCTTTTCATAGTCTTATTTTGTTTCTGTTGACTTTGAGTGTATTTTACGATGCTAAAATTACTGTTTATTTACATGGAGTCTGGTGGGTTTAGCGAACGCAATTTCGCTGATGTTTTTATGTTTAAAAAAAGGATCTTACAACAGGAAGGTCGACCTCCTTAGAAATCCTTTCCATAATGTTGTCAGACACTTAGAATATTAATCTGAGCCTGTCAGTGGCAAAACAAGCACGTTTGTGAAGGTAAATACAATTTGGACAATTGACATATTAATTTACATTGTAGCTTGTTTCGCCACTGCAGACTGCAGCGTTCTGTTCTAGATCGCTGCAGTTCTAGATTCACTGCAGATCGTTCTAGAATCAGTTCTAGGACAATGTCCACTCGCTCGCTGTAAATTCTCCACACAACGAGCTGCTCTATTTACACATGGAACACTACATGGATTTTGTACCAGGGAGTTGGCAGGGTAAAGACCGTTTAAAGTTCCAATCCAACTGATTCAGACCTTTGCGTTATGCAGTGCATGTGTGAAAGGGACTTAAGTCTCGGCAAGAAGGCAAATAAGTGCATTTCCCAAAATAACCCAAAATACATGAATATGATGCTCTCATATGTAACACATCTTTCTATTGTAGTCATCTTGGATTTTTTTTTTTTAAAGTCACAGAGGTGCAGTCGCCACTTGCCATCAACACTAATGAGTAATTATCTAACTCTTTTGTCATTGTAATCACATCCACATCCATTGCTTGCTTTAGTTGAGCAATATAACTTATGTGAGATCTTTTTTTTATTTTGTTTTAACCATGACTAGATGCTTTCTGATAATTATATGTAAATTAGATAACTGATTTATTTTTAGGATTATATTGCAAAACTGGCCCATGGAGAAATTTAACCCCCTATGATGCATTGCTCTATGTAGCTATTTAGCTGGCTTTTCTTTATTCATTTGTTCTTCACAAGACATCTTAACTGGCCAGCAGTGATGATACAGACTCTGAAACCTTATCACTTTTAGTGAATGCTTTACCAATAAATTGATTGTGTTTACTGTATCAACTCAAACACTCCGGTTTACTCAAGCTTATCAAATCACAAAAAGTCTTAGTGCAACGCAGTATGTTGTAAACACATTGACGTCTTAATCTCTCCCAGAGCTGAATGTACAATGGACAAACTGTGATTTCCCAACCGAGCCCTACGTGCGAGGAGCTTTTCTAGTTCCCTTTCTAATGCTTTTGTGGAATGCTGTGGTATGTTCACGTATAAGTTGCAGGAAAAGCTTTGATGTGTTATTCCTTCCCTCTACAGACTAAGCAAATCATGTGCTTTATTATGCCACTCTTAAATCTGGACAACCCGAGTGTCTGGATTATTGCAGTATAAGCAATGTACATATTTACGATGACTGTGCCATTACAAGTGTTTTTCTCTTCTGTAAATCAGAGAACTTCGAATGACAAAGTTGCAATAAAGTTTACATTTTCTTACTTCACTTTGAGTAATTTAGTTCACGCTTATTCTAAGACATCTCCGTTTCATGTATTAGCAGTGAACCCAGTGGGGCAGCAGGGTGGACAAGTAAGTAGGGGAGACCAATTTTCAAGTGGAGAAGGCAAGCTCTTTTTTTGTTTAATCAGAAAACATCTGGAGTCCAAAAATATGCAAATATGGGAAATGAATAAATGATGATATTCTTGTAAATTAATTGTTTTTACTTGTGGTATTTGTTGCATCCATGTCTGTGTCAGCTTTCACATGTGCGTGCTAGTGTGTGTGTGTGTGTGTGTACGTGTGTGTACGTGTGTGGCTCTTATTATTAACACCCCCTCGCTCTTTCGTCTCCCCATGTCAGAAAGTCTATGTCTATATATCCGTGAACATGCTGACGACTAACATCTCCACTAATTCCACTTAAACCTAATAAAGGTTATTTATAGATTTGGTGAGCATGTGGTGGGAGAGATTCTCAGGGGAATCACATTCAGCTCAACCTCCGCTAAGCTTCTCTTCCTTGCCTTCCTCTCCTGCTGCCCCTTGGCTGAGCACCACCGTGGGGCCCCAGGCCCTGCTCCTTTAGGGCAGTTGGACAGGTGCAGCTGGCCACAGACATGAACGGTCCCTCCACGCCAACCACTGAGCTCACCCTCTCCGTTTACACTCTAGCGTTAATCACTTCGATTCATATGGCACTTTTTTTTTTTTTAATCTGGGCGCAGTTCTGCAGCCAGATAAAATTCACAAGACATACTAGTGTGGCTCCATGGTTTGTGAGGTGATGAAGTTACAGTGTCGGGGGGGACTGTGCTTCAGAGGAAAGCCGAGAGCTCGAGTCGGGTAACTTTGTGAGCAAAAACCTTATGTGACCTTCATAATTCTATGATGTTTTTATTCAATTTATTTTCGGAATTATATCCCCCTTTAATCTGTGCACAATAAATTAGTTTGTTATACGTTTGGTATTGATCGTTTATTCTCGGTTTCTGAGGTTCTCTTCAATGTGAAAGCATGGCACACGCAATAACACAATTCCTTCCAAAAATCTTGCAGTCAAAGATATCCACCCTTAAACTAATATTTAGCAGCAGGACACAGCGGTCCAATATTTTTTTCCTCATTCACTGAAACAGCATCTATCATTCGAACCAATTAGTTTGGAACATAACAGAGCCTTAAGCAAGTTGTCTAGCAGTGCAGGAAAAACAAATTGTCCTGCCAAAACCTGAATCAAGAATGACAAGATTTATCAACATACAGTAGCTGCAATGACAACAATGTTATTCTTCACTGTTAACAGCTACCAGTGATAACCACCAGACAAAATGGGAACATCCCTGCTCCTGTGTGAATGATTAGCTTATAAAACAGGAGAGGCAACATTGGCTACCCTCTTTTCTTTGAGGGTGTTGTGGGGCAAGTGGCACATGAATTAAACTGGTGACAAGCGCAGTGGCTGCAGATCTCTCCCAAAGTCTACTTTTAGAAAGTGCAAGTCAAGGTTTTAGGTTTCAGTGTCTGCTGTTCAGTGAATGGGTTTTCCAGCTTGCCAATTAGGTGTACAATTTAAAGGCTTGTTGTCCAAAAGCCAGCCAGTTGAAGTCTGTTGATAATGCTGTATGGATTTGTCATAGTTTGCCTGCATGTCCTGTGTTTTGCCAAACTGCAGGTTCCCAGAGAAGATGTGGAGTAAGCAAATCGCAGGAATGCAGTCTTGAAATGTTAGCCAGCTATCGGAAGCCCAAGGCAGGGTGATATCCAAACGGGTGTACCATTGTGGAGGTGTGTGTGTGACAGGGGGGGGGGGGCGGGGGAAGAGAGAGAGAGAGAGAGAGAGAGAGAGAGAGAGAGAGCGAGAGACTGTGCCCAAGTGGTGGACAGTAGCTAGGGGGAAACTGTCACATCTAATCATTTCCTGCCTACGCCCTTCTTGCAAATCTGTCACCTCGCAATGCCTTTAAACGTCTTGCATTTAATTGAAGTTAATAGCTAAATATGCCCCGAGCAGCCTCAGTAGAGGGACCCTCAGAGACGGAACTGGCTCCCAGGTGCCGTCCACTTGAGCCCAACCACCTGGCCACATGGCTTGCTACAGCTTTCCTTTGATTAAGTCAACACTGAGCTAAGGAAGGAAACGGACTAATGACAGAGATGGTGTACACCAAGCAAGGATTTCATAATTGGAAATCTGCATTGGAGAAAGAAAAGGGATTCAGTGAGGTGAAGCGCCGCTCCCGGCGGGAGGAGGAGCTACTGCTGTCCCACTGAAGCTCCGACTGCAGGTCGAAGGTGGCGGCGAAGTCCTCGGCGGGCTGCAGTGCCGTCTGATATCGTGGGATCAGTATTCATTTGAGATAGTTTCACGACCGGTTCAATGCTTGGGGTCAAGTGTAGTCAGATCAGGGCCCAGGTCCCTGATGTAAAAGCCCCCTTACTGCCTTATATTCTATTATATTTTTGTAGGCCCCATTTTGAATTGTCAACTGTATTTTACTTAACATAAATCAATACGTTTCCACCATAAATTGCTGCATAAAATCATATCAGAATGGAGGAAATGAGCTTAAAATTCTCTGGGGGAGGACCCCCCCAGAGCCCCTAATTAATCAGTCCCCCCCCCCCCCCCCCCCCCCCAAGGTACATTCTCAGCCAGGAAAAAAAGGTAAATTAACACTAGTCGTTGGTGCCCAACCAACATCTCTTACTGCCCCCCCCCCGCCCCCATTCAAAGCAATCTAGACAAGGGTTGGAAGGAAAGATCTCATTTTCAAAGAGCATGCCCAACTCAGCCTCATTGGTTTTCAGGGACTGAGATGCACTGAGATAACAGTTAAATAGCATGGGTCATATGGTGCCTTCAAATGGTTACGACATGGGAAGTTGCGTACACAATATGATTGGCGTTCAAGTGATTAAGTCTTAAAAAACACTGTGGCTAGCCAACGGCTACATAGAAGCCACCGAGGCGAACAATTTAGCAAGCTAGCGAGCAGGTTACGTAATGGAGGAAATTTAAAAGGCATAATGAGGAAAACGATATGACAATTGGAAATATCTACATTTTCCTCAGACATATAAAATCACAAAGAAAAACTCTGTACGAATAACATTACAATATGTTAACTTACCATTCACTGTAAGCTTAACCACCTGCTAAATGTTTAAAATAGGGCGGCAACAAATTATTAGCCATGCTAGTAGCATGGTAGATGGGTTGCTATGACATTTTGTAGACATCCATGGACTGTAGAAAGAGATTCCGAATTATTTTGGCGATCCCGGCTTTTTCTCTGGTGCCACCATGAGGTTGACATTTTTGGTTCAGTCAAAGGTCTCGACAACTATAGGATGGATTTCCATGCAATTTGATACACACACAATTTGATGTTAATAACCTTGTTGATCCCCTAACGTTTTCTCTCGCCCCGTCATCAGGTTAGGGCACTTTTGCTTGAGAAACAATGAATTATCAAAACGGTTCTGTTTGGTGTTTACATCAGCCGTGATATCATTGGAGGGAAATTGAGTGGTTTTCTTCCCGAAGTTATGAAATGTTTAAACAGATCAAAAAGAATCAGAGGTGATACAGCTGTCGGACATTCACTTTATTGTTAAAACTCATTTTGGTATATCAGCTGCCTGCCTTTTTACACCATCTTTAAATTAAAAGGCAAACCTATACAGCTTCATCTTCAAAAACCATGCAGCAGTGTAAACATGAGGTCTACCGAGATAAGGTCATTCAACTACAATATACTGGCAAAGTCTGTGATAACAAGTGATGACACCGTCATTTCAAAAAAAGGAGGCTTTTTGCTCATCATTCGCCGCATTCAGTTTGTTTTGTGAATAGAGGTTAAAACATGGAGAAAAAAATAAATAATATACCGGTAATGAACTGACAACATATACATTTCGGAAATGGATTCCTATGTGACTGCCCCTGTATATCTGCACTTCCTAAGCATTACTCTGAGAAAAACTATTTACTATTGTACCAAAGAGACATCACAACCAATTAAGCGATTCTGCATCTCATATTGACAGTTAAAATACCTCTATGCCTGTAACTGACAACTGTTTTGCTCATAAAAAGTTTACAATTCATCTTGATCTGACAAAAGGCTACCAATGTAGCTAGGAATGGGTCAGTTTGAACTAAAGGACCAGTCATGGAGTGCATAACAGAGTTAAAGTACAGTTGACCCATTCTTTTTTTAACACAAGTAACATAAGAAAGGTCACTGTCGGCCACGCACTGCCATACTTTGACTGCAAACTTTTAATGTTATACCCACAACCAGCTCATCGGAATCACATGGCATTGTTCTGCATTTCAATTTCTTCGGCTGTTGCACACGTACACGGAGACATAAGCGCTAATCTTCCGATACCCTACAATACTAGGCCAAGTTAGAAAAACCTGAGTATGAAAACGACAAACACAAAATGATCTGTCTTTGTCCCTACGTCATAAAAATCACAGCTGCTTGAGAAAAAACACACACTGCCTGTGCACTTGAGTCAGATAGGCAATGCTGATCTATTGATTAGAAAGTAGCTCACAGTCTTCTGTGTCAGTATCCAGGATCACAATCTGATGAATGGATCAACTGTTTCACCCCTTCTGGCCTCCGTAGGTAAACGATTACTGGAGACAGCTGTTTAGCCTAGCAAATCAAAACTAGTGTTTAGACCGAGCCACATCAAATTAATAAACACCACGCAACGTGCAATTTGTTGATAGTGTTAAAATTCACGTTTGCTGGTTTGGCTAGTTACACACGACTCAGGTGCTGTAATTAGAAAGACCAGAAAAAACCTAAAAAAAAAAAATTTAAAAGAAGTCCAAGGATTTTCAAAACTGGGACAAAAACTAGTAAAAATATTGTTCCATCCCTCAACTTTAAATGGGATTTGAATATCGGATGATGCTACTGAACAATCCTTTAGCTAAAATGTCTCTTAGTGTGGTGATACAGACTTGATATCAGACTAGAGCTTTCGTTTTCCTCTTCCCTTTCTGTCCTTTTTGTGTAAGTGGGTCACTGAGGCACCCGTGCGAACAGTCCTGTAAATAAAAACTTTGATCTGTGCACTACCTGTACCCAATAACATCAGAATCTCACCTTGCTTATAATATACAGTGCACATGAACGCCTCACAAATATATTGACAAATTCCTATCAATCATCCTTATTTCTGTAATTTCTTTAACAATTAACCTAAAATACCACCAAAGTCCAATATCTGATTCTGTACAAGCTTCAGGAAAAATACATTTCTCACTGAAAACAACTTTTTTTATGTTAAATATACCCATGGAGTGGGCAATCACTTGGTTTTCTTGTCGAGCTGGAAGAGATCCAGGATGTCAAGCATGGCCTGTCTGATGTTGGCGCCAAAACGATGGGAGTCCTAAAATAAAGCAAAAGAGGGGAAAGACGCTTTTAACTCTTCAAGTAATCAAAATAATAGACACAGAAGAATCCAAATGCTCTATACTTACGGTTTCTGGGCTTGAGTGTTTGCTGGAGATGTGGAAGTTGATGAGGTTCTCGCCAACAATAATGTAGGAGACACCATAACCATCATCAGCCACCTTGAGGACACAAGAGAAAAAGAAAAAAAGACATGTTATCTCAAGAACCGTCTCAATGTATTTCCAGAACGTTGGAATTTCTGACGTGTGCATACAGATCCTAGTTAAACGTGTACATAAAAACTGGTGGACGGAAACATTCTTTGTGTGACATGCTATCCCTTAGTGAAGACGAAAACAAACATGTATTCATGCATAAAGGACACACATTGCATGACGTAATGTTTTCCAATTGCAGAGTGAGTGCACAACCTTCTTAAAAACAAATGACGGATTGATAACTTACTGGACCAAATCCACCTCCGGAGGACACCAACTCAGGGTGTCTGACCAGGTCAAACAGTTCAACCTGCTGCATAGGCGTCTGACTGGTGGACAGCCTCCATGGCTCAGACAGGACCTAAACATAAAAGGCAACATACGTTTACTTCACCGGTCAAACCTAACTCACGCTGTGTTCTCAAGCCAGGCAACTAGGGCAAGTGCAATTAATCGAAATGTAATCGTGATTATGATTTCGGCTCCCAATGATCACAAAAACAGAATAAACGAGAAAAACAATTATTTAGCTCATTACGTTTTGCAAGTAAACTCTTATTTTCTCTTGAGTCCTGAATGAAAAAATAAAGCTTCAATAGGAAAAGTATTAAGGCAAATTTTACTGTTGATTTTACCACTGTTTTTTAAGTTCAATAATTGCAACACCTTTCCAGAAGTCAACGAGTAATCGTGCTAAATTATGGTGATTTCAATATTGACCGAAATAATCGTGATTATATTTTTGTACATAATCGAGCAGCCCTACAGGCAACAATGTTTTTCTAGCCTGATGTAGATGCATTTTTTTCTTTATTAGACACTCAGCAGAAAGTTATTGAGGGAAGGGCAGAAGTAGCATGTTTTATATAAAACAGTGATGAGCTGGATGTAAATGTACCATCTCACGTATCACTCGTGTAAGCTGAAGGTGGAGAAATGTGCTTTTTTCAGTTAAATGATATGGCTTCTTAACATGCACATTTGTTAATATGGTACTGTATAATACAGGATGTATACAGAGCCCAACTTACTTTTACCAGAGAAAAGTAAGTAGAAGCCTACTTTGAGATAATTGCACGTGCCAGTTTAATCAGAAGGGAAGCTTAAAGTGACTATATTTAACTTTTAATGTTTCTAAAGCTCTGTCATTTTGCATACAATGGTCTTAAATTACCTCTAACAGCAACCCAGACTAACAGTGAAAAGAACGCCTTTTTTATATATAGTTTTTAGTAAGAAATATGCCCTGGTCCGATTTTTCCCCGCAAAGTCACAGAATGATTTGTGGCAGGTAGCACACATTCTGATGGGTCACAAATGTCTTTGTAACACCGGAAAAGCCTGTGTTAGTGTATGCCAGCGGAGCCAGGTAAAAGGAAGTATGAGATTTCTTTATATAGGTATTTTAATGTTATTTTAGAAGTCATCTGTTG
Source organism: Gymnocephalus cernua (assembly GCA_023631565.1). Taxonomy (NCBI): domain Eukaryota; kingdom Metazoa; phylum Chordata; class Actinopteri; order Perciformes; family Percidae; genus Gymnocephalus; species Gymnocephalus cernua. The sequence goes on from CM042431.1 coordinate 17,797,341, forward strand.
TAGTTATGGCTGATACTGGGGCAGGGCCATCACAGGAAACTGGGAAATTAAACGAAGAAAAACCAAAGACCACGGGCGACAACGTGAGTCACCCTTGGTCGGGCTTTAACAGATGGAGACAATTACGGGATTGTAAATGATTCAAAACAGACCCCGAATTGGCCCTCAGGTATGTTATGTGTCTATTTCATTCATAAAATAACTTAACAGTGCGCAATGAGGTTGTACGTCAATAGCCAACATTAAATTACGTCCCTCTTCCATTTAGCACGGACGTTTTATTCCTTTTAGTCCGTGTTAGTGTTGTCCCCCTGTAACATTACTTGTGCAAAGCGTCCTTGGGTTTCATGAAATGCGCTATATCAATCAAAGTTATTACGTTGGTTGCTACAACAAACTCTTAATGCTTTGGCTCGTGACACAGTGAGAGTGATAACGTTACTCGGTTTAGCTCGCGATACATCCAGGCTAAGTTACCGTGTGCAAAACTTGAAATGCATCAATGCATCTGTAACTTATTCTTTTATTGTAAATGAATGATTTTCTGGTTGAGCAAAACATTCATTGCGACTATGTGACCTCCCCGTAACACTAACTCAGATATACAGCGGGTAATACACCACTGTAAAGAAAAGAGCTTTAGCGGGTGTGGTAAAAACAATAACACTTTTGTCCAAAGCTGCTGGAGAAAAGTTGAAAGTTACATATAGCCACTTTAAACTAAAATATAGGTAATCCTCGCCACTTTGTTTGTTGTTGGAAATAAATAAGAATATAGTCCCTGGTCTGTGCTGATTCACAATTTACAAGAGCCATTGTTCCAGCTTTAAGAGCAGAAATCTCACGATGATTTGCAACAGCATCGCGTACCTCCTTGAGGAAGGGTGAGTCTTCTCCCAGGTATTTGGAAACTACGTAGAGACAGAAAAGGTGGCGATCGATGCCGTCTCCGGTCATTGCCAGGCGGTACATGTTTTGGTGCTTCTCTGAAGCCACCTTGAGCAACCTGAGACGCTCTTCTCTCTGAAATGGACAGGAAAGAGATGAAAGAAAACCATGACAAACTAATAAAGAGCATGATCTGCATTCTGGATTAACAATCAGGGAGCTAGAGTAGGAGTAGCACTGTAATCAGATGGGTGGTGTGTTGCTGCTGTTTAGCCTTACCGTCTCGTCTCTGATCATGGCACGAACAAAGGCACAAGTCTCTATGGTGCAGGAGCGCACAGTTTCTGTTCGGCCCTCACGGAACAAACGTGTCATGGAGGCTTCGTATGTCAGGCAGAACTTGCCTTTGTCCTGTTAAGAGACAGTATGGATTCAGCATTAAAAAGATAAACCACAGGAGGCTGTTTTACAAGTTATTAATGAGTTCAAAGTAGATGTTGATAAATACAAAAAGGGATTGAATAACTATTAAAAACATCAAGAAGACCATATCAATAACATACCTAAACTCCCATTACCAAGTTCCCCATCCAAGGCAATCGTCTGAAGCTAAATGCCAATTAGCAACCAGTGTAAACTTCACAAAGACGTTTGTTATTGCTCCCTTCATATGTTCTTGTGCTGTGTATTGTATTATCAAATAAATGGAAGCTGAACAAAATTAAATTATTCATTGACAATGTTTGGCAGTCTTCAATGACATGATGGTTGGCAAGTTGAGACTGCCCTCTGCTGGAATTTCAGAGGAACGTCACCTGGCTGTACACATTATCATACTGTAATCGTAAGCTTAACATGCAAAGGCCACTAAATAACAATGAAATGAATGCTTACAGCGGTTATTAAGTCATACCACTTTGCTTAGAAACCAGTGAGATGTGTGTACATACCCTGTATTGGGCCAGCTGTAGGGCGATCTGGATGAAGGCATCAGGACTGGTGCGGCACTTCTTAATCAGACCCTTGCCAAAGTCTTTGAAGGGGAAAATGTGAGAGTCGACGTCATCAGCCAGAGTTCTGGCTACTGTCAGAGAGCTCTCGATGACCTCCTGACACTAGAGGACGTGACAGAGACATATGTTGTTAGACTGAACAGATGCAGCATGGCATACAACAATTAAGAAATCTCAGATTAATAAAATGTATATCAGTGGTACTGGTAGTACAAGTATTACTTGTTAGGCTCAAAACCAGTTGTTCCCCTGTCACATTTTTTATTTCAATTAAACAATAATAATAATAATAATATTAAAATCAAACACTGGTGCACATAGTTCAAGCTACCAGCAGAGGGAAGCCAAGGCCTAAGAAAATCATCTCTCCGGTATTAGCCCAGTGTATGAGAAGTTCTAGCAGTCTTAAACTATTAGCAAGCTTCATCAGAAGTACTCTTCAGACGGTCAAACGGCATTGTGAACCCCCCCCCTTACCCAGCATCCGTCAGCTTTCTGGATCCAACAATTTGACATTCACACTCACTTCACACACTGGTTGACCAGCTGTGCAGAGGCGAGGAAGTAAGCAGGGTTGGAACTTCTCTCTCTCTTTTCATCATTTACTTCACTTTTGATGCGTGCAACGCAATACTATGAATGTCTTCCAGGAGAGACTGTATAAAAGCGTGCGCAGTAATCCCCACATTTTAATAATTATCTTGTTCTTTATGATGGCCAGCTTTTCTCTTCACCTTCGAGGGAGGCCAACTTTGTTTGCCTTCTAATGTGGTCGGACAACGTGTTGTAGTAACTGGTTCTTTTTGAGCATAGCCCAACCCTTACCTCAGCAGGGATGTCCCATGACAGCTTTAGAGGACCTGGCAGGTTGGGGTGAGGCTCCCCACAGCAGTGACCCTCCTCAGTATATCCCAACTTTATAGGGTCCGAGGAAAGAACATGCTGCAACGAAAGGTCAAGTTTTAACATGACTAACTCAGTTAAATGGAACACATGATTTTTACATGTCTGTCTTAAGGCCTCTACACATAGACCAGACGGGGCGACCATCGGCAGAAAAGGCATTTGGACTGATCAGTCTCCCCGAATTGGTCAAAACATGCCAGAGAACACACCGAGGAGACGAGACGTAATACGTCTCCATAACAGCAGGCGGCGCTAATCTGTATTGTCGGCCAAAAATGAAAACTGGCAGCTGATTGTGGATCTGGTTGCTGCATCCGGATTTTGGATTTTTCAAACGTCCATTAATGGCGACTCGTTCAGAATACGATCTCAAATTGTACTAAAATAGTTCACCAAAACGTGTTTCTGAAAACATTTTAAGCGAGAAATAGGCCATGCAGTTGCTGAATCTGTCTTCATTTCAGATTGACAAAGGTCAGTTTAAAAGATTTTCGTCAGATTTTGAGAGACTCTAGTCCCGCTCATCCCGCTCGTTTCCAGGTTAGCACTCTACCAATCAGATTGGTCATTTGAGCCCTCCCGACTATGCCCTACAAATCAGCGAAAATGAAGGCCGATGGCCCCTCCAACGGACGACGGCACGGAACACACCGCACAGAATCGAGTCACTGACCTCGCCAGACTGTTCGACGGACGATTTTCGGCTTGGTCTGTGGTGGGCTTTAAAAGCTGTGATGGACAACCATCATGTCAATCGGAAAATGCACTGTTGAGCTTCTGTAGTTAAATATATTCCTTGTTTTCCTTTTTTTTTTTCTTTTTTAAAAAGATAATTTTTTGGGGTTTTTCCCTTTATTTGAAAGTGGACAGATATCAAAGGGGGAGAGAGATGGGGGACGACACGCAGCAAAGGGCAGCAGGACGGATTTGACCTCTGCGCCGCTGCAGGACTCAGCCAATATCTATTCTTTTTCCCCGATAAAACCCAAAGACAAAACTGAGAAATTAATTTCTTAATGTATTTCTCATGATTTAATTAATAGCTTAATGCAACAAAAAAAGAGAGAAATTAATTGGATAAAAGCGACACCGACGTACCTCCCACAGATGGCCAACGATCGGAGCATCTGCCCAGGAATGCTCTGCGTTCAGTCCCATGGTGCCATTCTTGAAAACTATCAGGTTAAAGGTTTTATCAAACCACCTGAATGAGAAAAAAAGAAACACCTTCAGTTTATTTACGTATGAACTCACCCCACAAACTCTTTTTAATAATCAGAAATGAAATACATCAAGTTTGTCTGTCCCACCTGTCGTAGCACTTTCCGTGGAGGAGGGACTTGGCATAGCTGTCCAGAGACTTGACTGGGTTGTCTGCATCGTAGCACTGCTCGGTGTCATCAAGGGTAACACAGAAGGCTGCCTTCTCAATGGCGTCCAGCGACTGCTTGTTCTTACCACGGGCGAAGTAGGTTTCACGAGCCTGGGCCCATGGTGTCCTGCAGAATGTCACATAAGACATTTTTTGTTTTTCCCTTTAGGTCTCAGGCAATGCCTTACAGGAGGCAAGCCTACTTGTAACTAGTGCATACAAGTTTCTCCTCAGTGAGAAAAGTGTGATGTGTGGGAGGTACGTGCAGTACTTTTATTTGCATTTTTGTGGTCATTGCCACAGCCTTTCCTAGCCTTATAGTATAGCATTATAGTATAGTTACATGTTTGAGGACATTTAGAAAGTGTTGTCATCACATAGTTTGTCAACTGCACTGTTTATTTTTCAACAGCAAAATGTCCTGCTCAGTATATATCTTGGGTAAAATTCTTTAGTATCAAATTTAAGTGATCCTTATTAAAAAATGTATGGTATCTTAATTTTAAAAGCTGAATATCAGACAATATATTGTTATCCCATTTGTTTTAAATCTTGCCTCAAAATTGCAATATTGATTGTTAATAGTCGGCTCTAACTCCTTAGAACTGACTATTAACCTTTATCTATGACTGTATGTTTTCAGTATGCTACCACTGTATAACTGCAGAATGCAAATTACCCCAGACCTTGAAACATATCATTGCCATAAATGTCTACGCACGGTGTTTCTTTACTTCCTGTCGTGCTACAATACATAGTGTGAACTATGTGGCCTAATCAATACTGGCTGCAGCAGGCTCTGTAATGCCACCCACCTTTCCCCTGCAGTCAGCGCGGCCAGCTTCTCCTCTCCTGGCAATGGCTCAGACTGGTCGCCCAAGATCCTCTGCATCTGCTGCTCTATCTCCCGTGGCAACAGTAGCCGTCCGTCATAAAACATCCACACTTTGAAGTAACGGCCCTTATGGTACACAGCTATGTGTTTGCTGTCGTTCATGTGCTGAAGGGTGTCTGGGAGAGAGGGACCAATGGTTAAGGAGAGAGTAAAAGAGGAACACAGAAAGAATTGGAAGTGTTGTGGGTGGTGGTGAGGGAGAGCAGATGTATGCGTTTGTACATGTATCTTGTTGCATCTTCCAATTTAAAATCGTCTAGGATTAAAATCTCAAAATGAAAGGCAGCAGTTTGAATGGAGTATGGATGTCACAGCATTTCATACTGGGAACAATATAAGTGTTAGTAACCAGATCTTGGTCCCAGTGGTGAAATGATGTAATATCAACAACACATGCAGATTTCTGTTGAGAGCAATGTTCTTTCTAGCTAGTTCTTTCATTTCGGTGAACATCCTTCTTATATTAATTTGAAGGGCAAAGTAAACCAACCAAATTCAAAATGATGACGACATAATGAGAGGAACTACTATCCAGTTCAAAAACTAAAGCAGCTTGAAATGGGAAGTGCGGGAAGTGAGATGAAAAAGGAAAAGTCATTTAGGAACAGGGTGGTGGTGGTTTGGAATACAATGCATTGAGGCAATGTTTGTTTGAACAGCACTTTGCACAACCAGGAGAAACCAATTCAAAAGCATCTGATGCAAAGTTATGATATTGTTTTGGTGATGCACATGGTGTTCGAACAAGCATAGCCCCCGTTAAGGACAAGACAAAAGGAGGGGACACTTACGCTAGGACCAACCCCAAGAACAACCACCGCCTCACATCCAGGTAATACTTGCCGTCCACCTCCAGCAATGCCAATATGAATATGGGGACTGACCACTGAGAGCCCTTTATTTAAATTAACTGGGTTTAGAAACGACAATAAGAAAATAGTTCTACTGAACACTTTTTTTTTTTTTTTTAAGAAACATCTTCCATATTACAAGGATCAGTAATCACCCATCTTTCTGTCTCCAAAACCTCCTAATTTACCTACAACGTCCGAGCCTCGCATTGCCAGCCCTATCTCCACAGCGCTGGAATATGGTCTGGCTTATCTATTCTGGGATAGGGGATAAAACGCTCTGACTTGTTTGTATTTCTTCAAACCAATCACCACCCTACTGGGCGCCGCCAAGCCCCAGAAGCAGAGACCCTTGCAAAATAAACCGCGGAGATAGAGGGACATCCCAGCAAATGACATCTGTTGAGCCAGACTAATAACAGCCTGGCGGTGAACTTCAAACTCATATCTTAACATTTGTATTTTATTCAAATCTGTAAATGTATCACTTCTATGTAATTCAAAAGTAGTCCGTTTCACTTTTTTTTTAACACTGAATCTCACTTTTTTTTCTTATACATTTCTATTTATTTCATTTCTGTCCTCTACAACTACAGCTCATCTTTGGTCCTGAGGCTTCAAGCTCTCTTACGTAAGGGGTCCTCGTCTTGGTTATAGGACTGAGTGTTAAATCATGCATTAGAGGACCTTTCCACACGGACCGTGCATGTTACAAATCATTTTAGTTCTTCTATGACTGGACAACAGCACTTAATCCCACATTCAAACAAAAATCCTGTTGAAGTTGCTTTTAAAAAGCATTTTTTTTATGAAATGTCTGCCCCCTCAGAGGTCATTCATTTATTTTAGACAACAAATCAGCACCACCCAAAAGTTAGTGATAATAGTATTTTATCATCTTTCAAACTCCATGTATATAAAATATTACCAATACATACCCTTTATAAATATATAGATTTATTTGTTTATGTTTTCATGCCAGCATAACACTTTTGTTTGCCTTACCTTAACACTATCGCTGTTTTGCCTTCTCAAACACTAGACTTTAGTTACATGCAAAGTAGTCCTTCGATGTGCACATAGACCTTCACGCATGCATTAATTATTCATGGAGGTCATATTATTTCTGATTCAAAACACATGGACAAGTGTCCCAAGGAGAAGTACAGTAAGAGTAGTGTAGAGGAGGCGGCACTGCTAAAGACTCTACCTGTGTCTACACCTGGGACACGACTGCTGTTGAACATATGCTCGTATTGGGCTGAGCACATGGGAATAGTGTTTTGGAGCATGAGCTGAAAAGCAAAAGGGGAGAGTCAAACACAGAGAGATGGCAAACTACTTCACTAAAATCCCAGAGAGAGGCAGCAGACGCACACCTACACGGACAAGAGCATGGATGAAGTGGAAAAGGGAGCGATGAGGATCGGTTTGAAGGAGGAGCAGGGACCTGAGAAGGCTGCCAGGGAAAGAGCAGGGTCCAAAAACTGCCGTCTCAATGCCACCAGCAAAGCCCTGATATTTGCAGCAGAATTTGTACTAAAATGTAGATGTTTTACATACGTACACTTGACAAATTTAAATATTTATTTCTCCCAAATGCCTAAAATTAAACTGACAAAAGCCAATGAGAAGTAAGGTTGTTTCAGAGCTGTGCTGTTGAGAATGAGTCTAGAAGTTAGGGTTTCCAATGGCTATTGCCGTGGCAATAGCTAGAGTAACAGGGTAGGGGTTCAGAGGGCATGGCGGAGATGTGCCCTCCTCTTACCTGTCTCCAAACCAGGGATGCGGCTGGTGTTAAACATCTGCTCCCATTGAGCCGAACACAGAGGAATCTTGTTTGCCAGCAAGTATATCTAACGCACATCCGACACGGCGAAGGGATAAAAACAGTAAACAGAGACAATCGAATGTGAGTGTGTTATAGAGCGAGCTAATGCATCGGTGTGTGTACAAATGCATACAATGGGTCTTTGCATTAGGACAGTGTTTATTTCTGCAACATGTTGTAGAATGTGTGTTGGGATGGTGCAAATGCAAAAATGAATTTGCACTTAAGCATCATGCAGGTTGATAAAGGAAAAAGGACTGAGAGACAAGCAAGAAAAAATGTCACACATGTCGTCAAATCACCAGCATTCATTAAGCCTTATTCACTAGTAAGCCTTAAGAAATTGCTTGTGATTTCGCTCTACATCAAAACAAGCACAAAGCACAGTAAATGGCTTATTCTAAAGTCAAAGTTAGACACAATGAGCTGTGGATAATATCAAGTATTTACATAATTATTGGTGAGATAAACTTACTTTAAGAGTACACAAGAAAAGGTTGTGAAAGATAAGCAGCTCTTATTGTAAACATAAAAGACAAACACACTGAGATAAGAGCTAGGGGTCAATAAATCATAAATGAGAAAGTTAAACATTAACATATGATTGATATGGTCAATAATGTAATACTGTAGTTTTATCACAGTGTGGCGGGAACAGAGGAGTTCTATACTCACTGGTTTGATCTGGGCTCTGTCCAGTTTTCTCCTGTAGAGCATGATAGCATGGATTGCATTGCCTGCCCTGGCAGCCTGGATGGAGGTGGGGAACACATACAGGAAATCCTGGGGAGAAAGAAAGGAGATTGATAGTAATACATTCATAATAACTCACATTTTATCCAAGATGTTACACAGTCCTGAAAAACCCAAGGGCTAAGACGTGACTTGTAAATGCAAACAGAAGAGCACCCTGAACACAATGTCACTGTGTGATCCATCTATAGGTTAGTTGTTGTTATTTTGGTCAAGGACTGTATGCACACATACAGTAGCTATCAAGATCTGCTATTTCAAGCATGCTGACTGTTGTTCCACTGCCCCCATACCAAGTCTACCTCCTTTGAGAGTGGCATTTTTGTGATACGGCATTGGATGCAAAAGCACAGATTTTTTGTGCAGTGTTTCCCCTACCATTGTTTTGAGGGGGTGGCCCGCACATACGCTCTGCTAATGGTCCACATACGTTTCGCGTTCGATGTAGCCAAAGTCGCGCAACCTTGCCCCTATTTTCAACTGTTGCTAACTGTTGCTAAATAGTTGTGTGATGTGTAAATCAATGCTGTTTTTATTTATTTTCAAAAATGATGTGCACTAAACCACAATTCTGCTAGTGGTCACACAGTTAAGTGTTTGTCTCTGGGAGCAGCGACTCATGCCAGCCCTACACTGCAGTGACAGTCCAGTCTACTCTCGTACTCATTCAGGCAGGAACATACAGAGAGAGCTGTGGGTTTGAGTCCCTTTTATAGACCCTCAGCGCTGGATAGCTATCCCGCAGAGTACACTAGGTCCACGATCACAAATCTGACAGATTTGGAGCAATCAACATGCCCACAAGTAAAAGTAAAGACACAGTGTAATACAGTGATTGTAGCTTTGCTATCCAAGATGCTGGAAATCCCAAGACTGTAAGAATGTACTTGTAATGAGTTCCCCATAGACACAGATACACAGGGTTTATGCCGCCAAACTGTGTGCCCCTACCTTACATAGAAAAACATTTGCTATCCAACTAAGTACAACTATCACGTGCAAAATGACTAGTCATACGCCATGAAAATACTAGTACAGATACAGACCTGCAAATGTGTCACACTCACACAATAGTGTCACACAAAAGTATTAAAAGGTTTTGGAATCAAGTCTGGTGTTGTCAAAAAATAAACCATTAAACACACACTTTCAGAGAATAAATCCCAACCTACATGGAGATGCTTAATCTTTAAATAACTCATTGCTAACAAATACACAAGTAGAGATGTCTTACCATGGCATAATAGTTGCTGTTTACCATGATGGGCCCACGGCCTCGAAGGTAAATATACTCTTCCCACCAGTCACTGACCTGCGCAACACAAAGATAGGAAGACGAGAGGTTGACATTATTAGGCACGCTACTTATCTTGGAAAGTTTGAAGCTGATTTAAGTTCTGGGACAGTGTCCAAAACTTTGACAAAAGAGCGGAGAAGAGAGAAAGGGAGAGGAATTCTTTCTAACTCACATAGTTGGAGGCCCACCAGGACTTGAGTTTGAGGTACCACTGCAATCTGGGTCCCAGGTTCTTCTCAAAGTCTTTAGCCAAGCCCTCCATCCGTTCATACTTCTCATCATCCATCAGTGGGTGCACTGACTCCAGGTACTGTCAACACAAAGAAATACATAGTCACAAAGAGTGAAGCAAAGGGACATCGGCTTTGAGAGCCCAGAAAAACTAGTCATCTCTTCTTTCTCCTCTGACAGATGAGGCAGAGGGAGCTAGGCAGGCAGTACGTTTGTTAAGCGACTTTGCCTCAGGCAACACAGAAGAAAGAAGAAGGAAATGTGTGAATTGACACAAAACAAAACCTACACTGCTTGTTTGCACTGCTTATTGGAGCCAAAGAGTTACATTTTGACGAAACCTGTCAGATCTAAGTAGTATTATGTTTTTGGTTAAGTTATGGTTAAGTTATTATTTAACGTGATTCTTTTTATTTATTATTTTGGAACAAATGAGGGTCTCTGTTTAACAACGCCGGCTCGTAGCAACGGTTCCGCAGCTTCAGAGCACCGCAGCGCATATATCTTCACGTTTAGCCTAACCTCCAGTTTAACTGTCACAAGTTGTTCTTCTTGTAATTAAGATCTCATCCAGGAAAAACACGCCGTATTTTCATTGCGTTTTTAATTTATAAAAAGTTAAATAAATAATAAATATAAAAATATGAATGATTAATCGATAATTGATCATTAATTCTCCCGATGATCGACGAAGAAAATGTAATCGAATGCCCATCCCTAGTCCCTGAGCAAGACATTTAACCCCTAGTTGCTCCAGAGGCGTGCGACCTCTGACATATATAGCAATTGTAAGTCGCTTTGGATAAAAGCGTCAGCTAAATGACATGTAATGTAATGGGATATATTATTGAAAATGCCAGATTTTACTTTGTTTTTAAAATCTTACTGAAATCTGCATAGATGTGACATGGGGCATTGTGACGTTGAGTAGCATTTTTTTTGCTTAAAGGAACCCCTCGACTATGTAGCGTGACAGACGGAGCGTGCAATTCACTAGCATTAAATAGCTTTTATCTCTATTGGTTAATTGGTTTAAAAAACGGTTCAGATAGGACGTGACATTACAGGTGGAAATTACCCTTCTGCAGGTGTCCTTGATAGTGGGAACAGGTAGCCGTGGCAAAGAGTTCTGGAAACTGTAGAGCATTGGCTTCCTGCCAGAGAACACCTTCACTAATAACTGGAGAAGAAGAACAGATAAAAGTGAGGGGAGAGGACAAAGGGAATTCAAAGTTACAATTCAATATTTCACTTGGAAAACTTCAGGGTATGAGGCAAAGTGCAAACACATAACCAGTGGGTTGACCTAAGGACTAAAGTAGTACTTATGGTATGGAATACACTTCACACAAATACTGGGTCTTGTAGGTAAATAAAAAAAGGTTGTATCTTTGATGCAGTATAGTCACTTGAAGTTTGACTTTATAGTATTTAGCCTTGATGTAAAATATGTATTCTGGGTATTTATTAAGGCCTACGTCAAAAGAAAATGTATGTCCTACAGCAATGCATAGTAGGATTTAATTCATTTACATCAAAATAAATTAGCAAGTGAAAAAGTGCATCCGTGCATAATACAGTATCATAACTTAAAAGGCAGTTCAGCACTGTACAGTTAACAGTTTCATTTAGAATATTTAAGCCCTTGTTAGCCAGAACTGTGTAGCTATTAGTTAATTAAATGTTTGTTCCAACTCATTCCTTTCATACGTCTGGCTCTCAAAAGTTGTGACCGTCTTCCATATGGCAAAAACTTCTTTCTTCACTCATAGAGAAAACAATGGCACTAGACATTCCTGTCTGAATCTGCTCTAAAGCGAATTGAACAGAGGAGCACATTCATTGTCTCACCATCCACAGACGAATAGACCAGGACACAGTGCCATGGGGAGCACGCATCCAGCCATGCCACGACAACAGGCACTTTAGGACATTCCTCATAACCATGATTATGGTGACCCACAGGCCCGTGCCCACCAGAACTCCTCCAACTATCCTCTGGCTGTCTGTGGACATGTATCGACTGTGGACAGAGAGAGAAGGGGAGACAAAGGGGGTCAATATAAGAGTAGCAAATTAACACAAAGTATGGGAAATTATATTTAATGCGACTAGAACGCTAAAGGCCTTTACACACTAGTGATGTTGTTTTCGTGTGCACATCAGTAATTCTTTTTCGAACTGCTGTTTTTACCACGAGTACTTTTACACAGAAAGTGAATATTATCCGGCCAGAAAACAGACAGTGTTTGAAACAGTGCAACACCAAAAGGTGTTCTAACCTTACACAAAATGTGTGCTTGTTCTGTGAAACGGTTCTGACACCCTCATAAACAACGTCCTTGACTTGAGGGGAAAACCCCAGCAGTTGATAAGAGAGTCATTAAAAGCTTTAGAAGGCATATGATCACTAAACATGTTCAACATTAATGGCAAACAAGAAGATGAGGTGTGGTGGACAGTTGGAACAAAATGTGGAAACATTTAATTACAACCAGTATATAATATCTTACCACACCTAGAGCTGCCACTGTAGGAGATACTGGAGAAAACAGGCCTACGTGTTTTCTCGTAAATACCTGAGGCATGTGCATAACTGCATAAACGTAACACTGAGCCAACCGCATTCTACCGCCATCACTTTGGATTGGTCAAGGTAGGGCCTTTTCACATGTTAGCTAATCATTTCCCTTCATTCCTATTATCTTTTTAATAATTTCCCTTCATTCCTATTATCTTTTCTAGCCAAACTCCTACTACAGAATCTAGCCAATCACCACTATATTTGTCAAGAGGCTTCCTCTCGACCACCGTGCCAACTTGTAAATAACATGGGGGTTATGTCTATACATAAATACATTTCTACGGTTTTCCATATTGGGCCAATAATGGGAGGGTTTTCGGCTTTCTCTGTCTGCTTATAGAAAAAAACAACATATAAGCACATATCAGCAGCCTTACCTGATGGGTATGTGTTGACCCAGCTTGGCAATCAACCCCAGAGAGGGATCCAGTTGTTTATATTTATTGTAGGACATGTAGGACACAACCACTACCATGAAGCCACCGGGGCTGCCCGGGTACACACCAGTCATTACCCCATTCTGTGGAAAGGTTAACCAAATTGGGGGTTACAAAGGTCATTAGAGTCACAGAGAGCAACAGATAATGTTCATACACAACCACTGATTTCATAACACAAGGTCTTGGATCCTGCTGACCTATGTGAGATATCAATAATGAAAGTAAACAAAGAGGAATGTGTGAAATTGCTAGCAGGTGTTTGCGTTTGAGTAACTCCGTATAATTGTGTGTAAACAGTCAACTAGGCCAAAGGCTAGGACACAAAGAATGGACAGGAAGGTTACAGTCACTGCTGGCTGTTTGTGTGAGAGTGAGTGACCTTCCAGCAAGCGAGTCAACGTAACCCAACAAACAGACAGCAATCAACCAGCAGTGGGACAGCAATTAATAAATGAAATAACTGGGGCCCTTATGATGCTGAATCTGAATCGGATACTGAGTATTTACTGAGAACTGACATTAACAGATACTGCTGTGAGATACTAATAGTAGACAACAAACAACAGTAACTCGGTCAAAGATCATCAAAACCACCCCCACATACTGTACAGAAAGCCTCTGGACTTTGCTCTCCCGTGTGTCTAGCACCTCTCACCTTGAAGCGAATGAACCTTTTTTTCCAGGAGTGGAGACCAGAGAGGTAGATCTGGCGCAGAGCCTCGTGGCACAGCTGTAGGTCGATACCATCAGGGGTAACGGTGAACTGGAAGGCCACCGCCTGGTGAGCTTCTGCCATGGTGGCTACTACCTTACAGGGTCACTGAGGGTTCAACAAAGCAGAAGTAGATCAAAGACATTGAGTCACCCACATCTTTACTCTTCTTCCTACAATCTTTTCTCACTTTATGTTAATGTGGGTGGCATAGTGAATTCATTACAAAGTTAGGTAAACAAGGAAACTAAAGAATCATCGGATGACAACAAACAACAATGTACAGTCACCACACCCTTAAATATGAATGAGGCTGTAAATAATTGTTGTCAGGGCACAAAAAAAAAAAAAAAAAAAAAAAAAAAAAAATTCTCTTATTGATCAGCTCCTGTGACTCAGTAATCTGTATTTCTCTACAGCACTGCAGGTTGCCTCATTCCCAAATCAAGTTAAGCTCTGTAGGTCACTGACTGGGAAAGGATTATTTTTGAATGTGAAAACAACACTGACTTAGAGTTAATACTGACTTAGACGGATAACTGCAGGTGTACTCAGAAGAACAAGCATATAGATTTAGAGGCAAAACTGTTACAGCACTAAAGGTGTCAAGTGTCCATGGCATGTCCTCTTGTGATCGGATCACTCTAGATTGGATTTTAAAACAAGGTGGAAATACGGCTGTAGACTCTGTATCACCTTGCTCTTGCTTGCACCTTAAACTTGGTATTGATTTTGATCCTTTATTAAAAGATGTCATGTGTGAGCCAGCACTGAAACGTAAGGGTATTTATAAATAGGGTAATACAAACTGGCACCCATGTATCATGAAAGAACCAAACTGGGACAAAAGCATATCGTCCCAGTCCTAATTTTTAACTATTAGCATTTTACAAAAAAAGCTGCATATCCTTTATTCGGAAATAAAGAGCGATATCCTTCATAAAGCAGCGGCATGTGCATGTTTTCCTATTTAGTTACTATATACATACAATATACTATACAAACTAAACTGGATCCTGCAAGGTGACACCAAAGGAATGCACTGGGAGGCGACTTGTTGGGCCACTGTTATCACTGAATTGGTTGGCTCTTATACTTTTCTACAAAGAGAGCTGACACAAGGCAAACTATTTTATTCTAAACAAGATGATCCTTTTATTTTAAATTTACAAACCTTAAGGGAGCTATTACATGTTGATATGTTATGATGCAATTTTAGAATGTAATTATTTTTGATATACAGTAGTTAGGGAGAAAAGAGGAAACGTGAGTGGAGAGACTAAACAAGTTCCCTGAGGGGATCATTGAAGTATTCTGATGATGATGTTAAAGCTTAGTGGGAAATGATTTTAAGCCTGCAGAAGTGACATACCAATGTCTATTCTTTACACTGATACAATCCACTACATAAAAGATTTCTTGACACACAATCTTCTCAATAAAAGGGAGCTCTGGGGAAATAAACTTGATCAAAGCGGAGTGTGATCTTAAGGCTCATATTCTGGCAAGTGGGGCTCGTAAATGCTTGTCTTACCTGGTATCTAATACTGCAGACTTCTTGTCTTTTTTAATTAGGGAACCAATAAGGCTTCTAATATTAAGATTGACTTGGTATTTTGAATTGATGAGGCAAGGCGGTTAGCATTATGAAGGTTTCGGCAATATATATAATACATTTTCGATTTAGGCTTTAGGAATTTTTTCTCATCAGAAATCCCTCTTGTGGGATGTGACGCGATATGAAAAGGTAACCCTAACATAAGTGATGCGTTTCCTAGTAATGTATGTTTAAACCTACAAAACGACTAGAATTTTTCATGGTTTTAGAGGCCCAGAAAAAATAAATTACATATTAAGTATGCATTAAAAGACTGGGAAAGTAAAACATTGGCCGTACATTGATAGTAAAACTAATGGTTTCACAGTAACATTCATGTTTGGCATCCCATGGTAATGCCTTGCTGCATTAGGTTTTCACTTTCCTGTTTGCTAAGACTACAGCAGCGTTTCTCTGCAAAGCTCTTCTTGCTTTTTTTCTTCCTTTGCAGAGTCCATTTTTATTTCATTCAACAAAAGCACTTTGAAAGCAGGACACGTCGCCTCGTTTCTACGTTTTCAGGCCCATTGACTCATGTGGTTTGGTCCTCGGAAGGAGCCCATCCACAGAGCAGTGTTTCAGCAGCTAGTCCCCTCCCCCAGCTACTTTCCAACATCACATGATCCACCCTGTGCTGCAGAAACTAGGGGAAAGGTCGCAGCGCTGCGCCGCTTAGATACAAGGTAAAACTAGCAACATACTCAAAAACCCTCCTATGCAAACAAGCATATCCCATTGTGGTCACAATGAAGCCACCGAAAACATATTATTTGTTTGGGATTATTGTATAGGCCTAATTGGCGTTAGTCCATTTTTATATGTAGTCTATATATAACGCAATAAACCTTGTCTAGCGTAAATTACTCATAACTAACCCCCCTTTCACGCTGGGTATCTGCATTATGATTCTGACCGCAAACGCCACATCATACGCCCTATAACGCCTTTTGCCAGTTGTCATTACTAAACACTTCAACATCACACAAATTCACTTCCGACAAATACATTTATTTTGGTATTACATCAATTATACTGCCCACGTGCTCTAGGAGGAATTGTGTCACTATGTGCACCGCCCGGTGTCAACAAACTATTAACTATTTATTTTTACAACATAGCCTAACTAACTAACAGTCACATGTAAATAAACGAAGTGTGTTACCTCCACTTTTATGATGCTGTTTACAAAAGGACACCGGGGCATATCAGCTTTCACTGACCTTCACTGGCAGGTGACATTTACACACCTTGTCTAAATGTCTAATTTGCTGCTATCCCACATCAAAGGCACAAACGTACTATACTATATTACTATTGAATAAAATGTACTATACATGTACTGTTCAGTTGCCAGGTAGTTGTCAATGGATGACCTTTACTTGGACTTTTGCCGACATTTATGTTATGAGCAACGCAGGAGTGCTCCCCTACGTTGATCGTTCAATAAAAGAGCGCAATACAAAAAAGTAAAGTGATAACAGGTCAAATGTTGAATGCAGACATTTTGGTCCTCTTCAACATATTTTCACAACCTGCTGTTAAAAACCAAGTGTACGGCTGCGAATGTAAAGGCAGTAGACAGTTTCCCCTCGAGGTTTAGTTACGACTTTCATAAGTCAAGATTTGCCTGTAAACTTCATTTCTGACTGACGCAGGCCAAAGAAGCACCCAGCCGCCCGGTTATTTCAATGCGAAGGTAAGACAATCTACTGTACGTCATGTAAACATCGCACAGCTTGTGTGCACTGCGCCGACAAGGAAATGCAACATACTAATATGCAACATATTAACTGCACTGAGAAAACGACAGCTCTCAAAATGGGTTTTGTTTAGCTTCTCGCATTTTTTTTTTTCAAACCCCTGCAGTATTAGCTTTATCCACAGCTCGTTCCAAAACCAAAGACGACGCTGAGATACGTACTAAAAAGGAGAATTATTACTCACCAACCCTTTCTAAACGTGTTAGGTAAGGAGCAGAGCTATCTGTTTTGAGGAGGATGTGACACGGCCTGGCTGTCGACTCGGCGGGGACTGCTATACACTGGATGAATGGGAGCACAGACTTGTATACACAGCCTGCCCCTTTTTTAGTCAAGTGGCCTACAGAACACGTCCTGGTAGAAACAGCGCCCCCCTGAGGTATCTTGTGGAATAGTGCTATAGAACAGGTTGAATGAGTAAAGCCACCAGATGGAGCCCACGCGGAGTCAAACGTTTAGCTCCGCCCACATTTAGCCCAACCCCGATCTGCGTACTGCAGTCAGGTGCAATTGGAGTACAATTGGGTTGAATAAGGACACTAAGCTAACAAATGGAAATGACATCACAGACACCATGACACCACTGTACCCAGTACTACATGGACCCAGATGGTTTAATTGTACAGATGGATGAACACAATATTGAGAACATCTGCAAAATCAAATATAGTCTAATAGGATTAGTGGGCAATATGGATAAAATTCTCCATCATGCTTTTTTTTAAATCTCAAATTTGATATACCCTAAAATAGTAACTTTTGTGAAAAATAAAGAAATAGAAACAGTTTATGGCTAAAATAACCAAAATGGGAATGTCTGTTTTTGGTTAATCCAGCAATGTTATACTGGAAAAAAAATCATACAAACATCCACCACTGTCAATAAAGCAGTCTTGCCCATTGATTTGCAACATTTCCTACAATGGTATAATAAAGTCAGTCAGTGATATTATAGGGAGTGCTACCGTAGTACCACGGTTGACTAATTAACAGTGTTTTAAAGTATATCTATTGTCAGCCAACCCTACAGTTTGCAATACATCCAATAATCCCAGGTTGTGCAGTTCCTGCAATACAGGGAGTCGGCATTAGAAAAGCAACACTTGCACAATAGCCTTGCAACAAATGCTCTGCTCACATGTTAAGTTTTGTTGTCAAACATTCTGCATCAGCATCCCCCATATAGAGACAATAAAGAATGTAAAACATTTGATACACTACAATGCTTAGTAACACCCCTGGATATCTACTAAGCCCCGACTCCTTTAATGATCTGCACCTGGCAAACTGACTGAACCAGTCTTTACGCTTTGACAGACAATAGTAAAGTCCCCTGTGACCCCATCCACCACAAACCCCAGCCCTCTAGCCCCACCTCCCGATGGGACAGTCCTGATACCATCCCCTGTGATCCCAGCCTCCCCAGAGTCCTTCTGCTTCCTGGGCTCCCTCCTCTAAAAAGGCACAATAGAGGATGTACTTGCTGCTGCAGCTGAATAGGTTCGACCTGCCAAAGACAATGACGGTGCACTTCTACACAGCCATCATTAAGTCAATACATTTATGTCCTTGTTAGTAGCAGTAATTTGCCTTGTTGTTTATTCCCTTTTTAATATGTTAAAGGTACAGTGTGTAGGAATACACCAAATACACCAAGTATGATTCAATATGGTTTATGTATCAAGAAAAACCAACACATATTAATTACAACATATAAAAGGTAAACATTTTTCCAGGTAATTGTAATATATTTTACTAATTGTACAGATGTTCATATTTAATATATCGCTAAATTCTAAATGTAGCCTGATGAAGATTAAGCTCCACTCATTATCTTAGAATTGTAACTTTATAACTCATTTGATTACCTAAAACAATATAACAATGCAGGGGACACATTTAGGCAATTGTCACAACTTACTGTAGCCTAATTGTAAGAACTAACATGTCAATGGTCTACTCAGCCACAAGTGAAAACACTCTTTTTTCCCCCCAACGTCCATAGGCCTTAAACACAGCAGACAAAAGCGCAGGTGTTACTAATCACATTAATGATGACTTTGTTGCCAGACTCAGTGAGCCAGCATGTACAATACCAGGGCTCTAGAATTGGCATACCTAAATAAAATGCCGCCATCTTTAATATTAATTACTTCCCCCTTCTCCTTCGCTGCCAACTCCACCGTTAGCCTGAGGAGGGTGGAGACAGTCATGTGTCTGACTGCTTTTTTCCTCCTGCCAGCATGACCTCATGATTCTTGCTACCCCTGAGATCCCTCTTCTCTTAGTGCAGGCCACTAGTGAGTTACTCACAGTAGTGAGTAGTGTCATACACCAGCGCTGTGGAGATAGGACTGGCAATGCGAGACTACTAAGTGCCAGTACTAAAAACACAGGTTTAATTAATAACATTATTGAAGGATGCATTCCAATTAGGTTTCAGTTTTCAGGGCTTAGGTATTGGTCACGCTAACTCAGTAGTATGGCTATAGTATGATGACACCCAAATGGTATGTACTCATTGTTAAAGCCCCAGTGTGTAAGAATTTCTCCCATCTAGCGGTGAAATTGTATATGACAACCAACTGAATTTCACTTTGTAGCCCCCCCCCCCCCCCCCCCCCCCATTCCGAGTGCGTTATAACTCCTACGGTGGCCGAACCCGAAATTAGCGACAACCGTCCGTGAGTGTCCCTTCCAGTGTAATAATAGTTTTACGTTATTTTGGTACCATTTCATTGCTAACATCAGCTATCAGGTTCCCAAACATATGCAAGCTAATGTTAGTAAAGTATCAGTGCTATCGTTATTCTGTATATTGTACAAGATTAATAGTGTAAGGCAATGTTTACAGTGTAGGAGAGAAGCAACAGAGGTTTGTGTTTTTAATATATTTCTCTGAGCAGCATGAACAATGTCAAAGAAACTGAAATGATCTGTTAGTATCTCCATCGTTTACACACAGCTGTTCTAGCTGTAGCTAGTCTGTGTCACAGATCCATGACGTGAGTTGTCTGCCAGGGAAATCACGGCATATATGATTACGTTTATGTTACAAGGTAGACAATCCTTTTTCATCATTGACGCGTGGAAAAGTATCCTAGACATCGTTCTAGCGTTATGCACAACCGTGCTATATTTAGCCAAGCAAATAGCAACTATAAAACTTTTACACAAATAGGCAGAATTACCTGTTGAGAAGAAAGCAGGCAACTTGGTAACAAGGCAGGCAACAAGGTGGTGATGGCGCAGTGGGTATGACACGTGCCTTTGGTGTGGGAGATCCGGGTTCGATTCCCACTGCGATACATCAACCAATGTATCCTTGAGCAAGACACTTAACCCGTTGTTGCTCCAGAGGCGTGCGACCTCTGACATATATGTAGCAATTGTAAGTCGCTTTGGATAAAAGCGTCAGCTAAATGACATGTAATGTAACTTCGGCGTCCCTTTTGAAATCCTTGCTCCTCATCAGCTGTTTCCATCTTGGAAAAGCCACAACAATATTAACTTTGGTCGTGTTGCTTTGCCTGTCACGTTGTCGTTTTAATTTCCTCGGCCACTCAGTTACATGTCCTCGATAATAGACGCAACAGGCTTTCAAATCTGCCGGCAGTGAGTGGCACGTAATCTTGTCCCCCCTCCCTCCCTGGCATACGTCACAGTCAGTGCCACTGAGTGAAAAGCGTGAAATGCGGAGCAGTATAGCATGTATGTCCCATACGGGCTACCATATTTCAAGATGGCGCATGGCTATGGAGCGTCTGCCCCAGTTCATGTAAGCGCAAATGTAACATTTGAAGCCAATAGGAATACTTGGAGTTGATGGTGGTGGTCAATATTCATAAAAAAGGACAAGTTTGTGAAGGGCAATACAGATTTTGATAATGAACTACAAATGTTACACACTGGGGCTTTAATGTTATTAGTTACACTTGGGCTTTCTGCCATGACAAGTGAAACTGTCTCCTGGGAAAAAGGTCTGTCAAGAAAGTGTGGAAATAGGTTTTTTTTCACAGCAGACATTTTGACTGGTCATAGTGCGTAATGCACAGGTTATTAATAAAATTAACAATACCTGCATCCTATTAAAGTATACATTTTACACCTGTCACTTGTCAAATGTCTGCCATGAAAAAGGCTTAAGGATAGAGAAGGAAAATCAGAGAAAAATCACAGAAAAACATCATAAGACTTAATGTACAGACACAGGGGGGCACTGTTGCAGATAATGGGCCAATCCTGAGGCACAGGCAACTTTCAGCTCACAGATTCTGATTTTGTATTAAATTGCACTGGGTTCTGCTGTTTGTTATTTACAGCAATTGCACCAAATATGAAGTTATGTTCCTTCTCTGTGTTACACCCTGAAACAACGGCATGACTTGAATGATAGGCTACATATTCAGTAGGAGACATCCACTGTTGCACTGACCTGCATTGGTCAAAATATTCCACTCTATTGCAATAGACTACACCACTGCCTGTATATCTAATGTTTATCCAAAAGAGGGCGCAATGTGGCCATTTGTGTCACATAGTTTATTCATCCGATTATTTTTCCTTGCAACTATTTATTTTAAAGTTAATAACTCGTTAGGTCTTTACTAAATGGCTAAATAACACGAATGTAATGATGAGCTAACACCAGCTAGCGTTAGCTAACCATCATTCAACTAATGTTAACGTTAACTCATCGCGTTAGTTTGGGGAATTCATTAGCTAGCAAAACCGCAGCTTAATAACATCAATTCAAAATATGGAGGAAGTAGTGGAACTCCCTGGTTGTTTATATGTAGCTAAGTAGCATATTAGTAATACAAAAAAAAAACAGTATATATGATGGCTTACCGTCGTTTGGGTCAGTTCCTGCACATTACACGGAAACCCATGCTCAAACTTTCCTTCAATGGAGACTCGCCTCCATTGCTAGCCTCCCGCCAGCCCCTCGTGCGCGTGCGTCGTACTGTCACTAGTCTGCCAGTGTCACAGACAGCTGCAGCCAGCTCGCGGCATGTGGACCTGGGATAGGCTGTGCGTCCGTTTGACCACGATCGATTTCAGCGAAACTAGTCGACAGTCGGGGACAAACATAAACCTTCAGCACAGTGACGGTATTTTGGCGACGGCTTACCTGGACAATAAGATAAAGAGATAATGAGAATAGTGGATTTTGTTTCTACTTGTAGGTACAGAACAGCAGAAGAAGGGAAGTCCAAAAGGTAAGCAGCTACTAACGTTACTGGACGTTATCTTCTCTGATACCGTTTACTCAGTCTTCACTCACTTTACAATTAGCGCTGGAAACGCTAGTACGTGGGTGGCAACAAAAGACTTGTCGCCCGAATCTCCTTATCCGGGGTCATTTTTGTGTTTTCACAACTTGCCTAATCCACATTCAACAACAAACCAGTAAAGGCAGCAATAATTGTAACGGCTACTCGCTCGTGTACAACTGTGGATAACGTTAGATTGGGCTCCCATGTGCACGTGATTTATTGAAATGAAGATTTAGGCTGGTTCTTGTTCTGGGAACAGATACATTTTACTGTAAGAGTAAATGGCTAGCTTAACAAACCCTCTGTGGTAAGAACAGTGACCGAACACTTCTCTAGGGGAATTTCTCATTTTGCATCACTCTTCACGGGCTTACTTTCCAGCTGTTAAATGGCATGTAAACCCTGGCTAGGATGTCGCGTGAACCGTCTCTCTGTTCTCATTTTTTTTGGTTACACACCACAACAAACAGTAGCTATATATGTTTACTGTTTGGTTGCGATGTCTGCGTATGAATCTTATACTCCGTCTGTTTCAGTCTTGACATTCCGCCAAGTTCCGCATTTTAATTAATGCATATCGTTACATAGCTAGCTAGCAGGTACGAGACAAGTGTCAGAATCAGGAACTATAATTGTGATCGAGATAACAGGCCGGGGTATGTATTTACTTCTTAAGGGAGACGTAGTTCTCGTTATTGGAGAAAGCTGGCTTTTACCCTACACAGCCCACTACACAGACCACAGATGCTCCAGCGTCCAGAAGTAGGCCAGTTACTGGTCTGTATATGTCATGTCATGCCATGCGTGGTCCCCTTTGGAGGGTTAACTGGGCGTCTCACTAGTTCATACATGAAGTGGGGGAGGTTACAGACAGTCTGAGTGAAAGATCTCCAGCAGGATTTAGCTCTCATCCTCTGCCAGATGTCTGGTGGTCATTGTTGTACTGTCATTCCCCCCCCCCCCCCCCCAATTGTGTTTTTGTTTTCAATGTAATGTAGCAGACGTGCGGGTTGCTAATGGCAAGTGCACATTATCTCTAGCCATTTCCTCACATTTAAATATGTCATTAATTGGTGTGCATCATTGCTTGTATGCGTGTGGGGGAAATTGAAGGAGACAGGTTAATATGTTACGTGTTTGTGCGCTTGCATGTTTGTAGTCATAATATGCTTATGGGTTCACAGGATCTAATTATCTCAGTACAAATCAATCCACAGATTGTCAAGATCTGTATAATGGTGAGTTTTTTTTTTCTCTTAGCCGTACATGCACACGTCCACAAGCCTATAGCATAGGGCATGGAGTGTGTTGTATTTTTTATTGTTGCTATGTTCAACCTTTAGTGTGTCCTAATGTGTGAACCACTGCTTGTGGTTTGAGGAGGAAGCACCGGAAAGGTGACAGCACTATTGGTGCACTTATGTGAGTAGCATGTAAGAGCCCCCCTCCACCCATCCCTTGTCATTTCTTTTCTTGTTCATTGTGGCACTCTCTCTGCTCTGTGTCCTTGTGTTCAAATGGTTTGATTTCTGATCTGAGAGATCAAGTCCCAGTGAGTCGACCAATCCTCAGTTTTACCGTAGTCCATTTACAACCAGGGTATTTCAAAAATGGCGGTTGGATTAGAGCTGGGCGATATGGAGAAAATCAAATATCACGATAATTTGGACCAAACACCTCTATCGATAATGTAGGATTGACTATTGGTGCTTTCACAAAATATTTACACAATGAGATTTTTGACAAATACTCATCAGTAATGTGGATATATATATATATATATATATATATATATATATATATATATATATATATATATATATATATATATATATATATATAAGTGGGCAAATAATAAAACAGCTAGAACAGTCTGGTAAACTCAGGAAATTACATCACTAATGCAGCCTTTAAAAACAGGAAAAGACAACACTTATGCCATATTACGATATAATGATATCCAAAATCTAAGACGATATCTAATCTTGTATCACGATATCGATATAATATCGATATTTTGCCCAGCCCTAGGTTGGATACACAAGCTTGCTCCCCTAAAACTCTGATTCGATCAGTGTATTTATAATAACATCCTCTTTGGTGTATATTTTCCTCATTGCCAAATCAAGTGAAATTCTTAACCTTTCGCCTTGCTGGAGGAGTTTGATCTTTGAACTGCTAAATCCAGCTGTACATTTTGACTAAGAGAAATGGGTGCGAACTGAACTTTTATTTGTAGAAAGCTTTCAGGGACTTGAATGTTCTTTTGAACAATAATCTGACTGACCTCGCTTGTGCCAACAGGATGTGAGCCATGCGTGACGCAAAGCATGTGAGCCCTAATTTGGTTTTTATGCCAATGGGCCTCAGTCAGCAGCATTAGTATTTTTTTTTTAAGTACTGTCAGAGTTGATGATTATGTTTTTTTTTATTTCTCTACTGTAAATCGCCACACATCTCACTGCATGAGGTATCAAAAACCATTGATGTAAATGTTTCTTTTCTGGATGAAAGCATTGCAGCAGCATTGCAAATCATACATAAAGGTAACAAAACACTACTGATGAAACACATCAGCTCGATACAATGTCATAGTTTTATTACTATCTACCATCTATGGTTCTGTCATAACTCTCTTCAATCAGCAGCCTTTTTTTGTATTCTGTTGTGATAATATTATTTCTGTAGAGAGGCATCAATAGCCTTTTTGTCTGCCTGAATGGCGGCTTTATGATAGACGTCAAAGGCCCAACGCTGGGTGTCACAAAACGCACCAGATAGTGAAGCCTTTTGCCAACTATGAAGAAGACAGAGAGGCTTCAGCCCTGCTGTGTGACTCATGAAATGTCTTTTCAGAGATTCACTGTTATCTTTCCAGATGTTGTTAAAATATAGCCTATGTCCATATCCCTGCTTATTTTGGTCAGGGTCACAAGGTCCTGGAGCCTATCTCCGCACACACTGGGCGATTGTGAGGGGTACACCGCTAGGGTTGGGTACCAAAAACAGGTTCCACTATGGAACCGGTTCCCTACGCAACCGGTAGGAATCGGACGCAAAATTCGGTTCCTCATTTCGGTTCCACTTAATGTGTCGACTGAAATATTTTCCCTCTGTCGCTCCGAAACGGACGTAAAAATATCACACTTTCTCTGTAGTCTACCGTTAGCTAGCTACCGTAAATGTAGGCTACTTTTAAAATGCCATATTGCCCCTCTGGGCTCACCAAAACGGATGTTTGATGTTTCACCAAAACGGGACATAAAAGCATATTAACCATTCACTTTTCAGTTTTTCCAGAATTGGATTAGGAATCGGAATCGTTTTAAAAGTAGCGGGTTCGGCATCGGAATCGTAAAATTCCAAACGATACCCAACCCTATACACCGCGGAGAGGTTGTCACGCCAACATTCACACCTACGTGCTATTTCCAGTTTCAGTTCAACAAACCTGCTTGTGTGTGGACTGTGGGAGGAAACCCTCACAGATACAACATGCAAAGGCTTCAGCTGGCCGGTGGATGAGAACCCAGGGCATTTCTCGTGATATTTCTGACCTAATACTTCAATATTTGCACCGTGTGCGACGATGGTCATGTATAGGATATTCATTACTAAGATGGAGCAATCAAATAAGTTCAGAAAACTGTATCCCATTACTGTAATGCCATCTCTTTATGGCGTAAAGACATCATTTTAGACACATCACAATATTACAACAGCCAAATCCCAGACCTAATCAAGTCTTATCTCATTTCATCATACAATATTAGCCTATATGATGTGACATTGATATGTATAGAAGTCTTTTTTTTCTTATAACTGTTTAGAATTGCCATGAGTGCTGAATAGGAATAGGCTAATTGATTTGTCATCAACAGAATATTTATTTTGATAAGCGGTTAATCATTTAAGTAATTTAACAAGAAAAATACCAAACTGCCGCTGGTTCAAGCTTTACAAATGTGATACATTTTTTTTACATTAATCTAAATTGAATATCTTTGAGTTTGGACTGTTGGTCAGACAGAACAAGCAATTTTGAAGATGTCACCGTGTGATCTAGGAAATTGTGATGAGCATTTTGCACTTTTATCCTACATTTCATTGACTAATGATGAATCAATGAATTGATACGAGGACACATTAGCTGATAATGGAAACAATAGTTAGTTGCAGCCCTACTTGCTCCACACAGTGATAATCACACTGCACCACCGTGTGTTGGTTCATTTGATTCAGGCTGTACTTCACTGTCAGGAACTAGTGCCAAATTTGCATGAGCTGAGTTTGTCTATAAAGTAGCCAAATCTATTCCCCACACTATCGTTAGTAAAATTGAGTTCATACTACCGTTGAGATCGTAGATTGTTACTCGGGCTGAAAACAGAGGCACCACTGAGGAAATGGGTGATGGCTCTATGGGATAATAGCCCAGATATTTGTTTGTCTTTTGGCATTTGTATAAAGACTAAATTGGGCTGACTTGGAATTTCCCCTCTATTATTGTCTCTAGTTTGTGTCTTTTTTAGATGCCATTTCAGATTTGTTTGCTCCAAATTTTTAACCTCCTTGCAGTGAAATTCCCCTCCAGTGTGAGTTCCCCCCCACCTCCACTGTAAGGCTGCTCCCCTTCCATGTACCACAATCCTCTGTTTCTGTGCTTGTAAACATAATTTGAACATGAAAACTGTGATAACCAAATCCCCAGTGGAGTGTGCATCAGTCAGCCTAGCATAATTTCTGCTTAGGTTCTGACTCGAGATGAGATAACTTTGGCCCTGGTTGGACCTTTTTTCATTGGGTAACACACTCTCAATGTTCTTACCTTTTTGAATTATTTAATCAGTTTGGCATTGTAAGAACAAGTGCTGTGCTGCAGGGTTTGTAGTAGTAACCTACACGAACAGTGAGTATCATATCTCAAGTTGCCGTGAGCTTGTCAACCGTGGCATTTGCATCTAGGTGCAGTGAAGGAGGTTTGTATTGCAGTTTGTAAGGATCATTTTGAAAATGGTTAGGTACGAGCTGGAATTTCAAAGTAACATGACAGTCAGCAGGAGGTTGCATAACTTGCCTAAATATTGTGTCTTTCCCTTGTGCATTTCTTAACCATTCATCATCACTTTATATTCAGTGTTTACAAAGCTTTTATAACGTAACAGTGCTAAGTTTTTTTTTAATGTAATAAAACTAGTTATTTAAACTAAGTGAGAGCGCTGGCTTCACTGCTAGTATTATGACTCCATCCTTTGCTATAGAAAGAGGATCCATTTATGAGAATGTGGCTTTCTCAGCAGGATCCTGTGGTTTTGTGTTTATGAATACTGTTCCCTTGATATTCCCTGTCCTCCTCATACCACCCCTTGAAAAAGTGCTGCCACTCTGGGAAACAAGGTCTCTCTGGCTGGCCTGCTGCAACTCCAGTATCTAAAACTTTGTGTGGTCATTGTTATATTTAGACCCTCCCCATACCACCCCTTAAAAAAGTGCTTCCACTCTGGGAAACAAGGTCTCTCTGGCCAGCATCTAAACCCCCCCCCCCCCCCCCCCCCCCCCCCCCCAGGTAATTGGGGAGGCAGCGGCAAGGACCAGAGACAGTTCTCAGGCCAGGTCAGATGCAGGGTGAAATACTTATTTGAGAGCTCCAGTTTTTCAGACTCAGACATGTTAAGACGGGGAAAAGGTTTGGTGAGTGCTTTTGGTGAATCTGTGTTTTATGTGCTCAGCTTTGCAAATAGGATGAGGCAGAGTGACAGTGGTAACACAGAGTGGAGCGGGACAGAAAAGCCCCTTGGGGAGGACAAGCTATTCTGAGCCATGTGATTTTTTTCCCCTGTCCCTGTGCTCTGGATGGTTCGCCCCTGGGTCACACAGTTTTTGTGTCGCTGTTATTTTCTAGTGTGCATAAACACAAACCCAAAATTGGAGGGAGACTGAGGCTTCAGACAGCAAGAAAGACAAGGACTTTATTGTTAAGGAGACTTTGTGGCTGCCTATCAAGGCTTCCCAGCAGTTTTCTCTTATTGACCTAATTTGGTGTCATTCTAGTATATATGGTTTCAGTGGTCGCTTCAACCCAGTCAAGAGATAGGTTAGCACACTGTCATGCTTTGCTGTTAGTCAGTAAATAGCCACTATGAGACGAACCACTGGGGTAAGGGTAAACAATTGGCCATTGTCCACCATCACACCTGCAAAACACATGTTTGGTAGCATGGGGATTTTACATTTGCATCCTTCTGTAGGCTATGTGTCTGACGTTTCTGGTTGTTTTTTCACATAAACACATCGCTGTATATGTAATGATTGATCATTACGGACAGCATGCTTCAAGATGGCAAACAAGATAAAACCTAGTAGCACAAGATGTTTTTATACCATTTACTCGTAATTGCGTATCATGCACTGATACTGAATCCCTCTCCAGCTTACACTAGAGCCGCAAGCCCTCAGCTATCCAGTCTGAGCAGCTCTGTATCTCTGTGAGTTCCCTGTGGACTACATACCTTCCTTAAAAGAAAGAGACGGCTGTTAAACATCTTGTACCAGCCTGCTTAGATTTCCTTTGGGGCGACTCAGTGATATTCTTAGTCTCTGAGGGGCTCCCTTTTTATAACATTTGTTTTCAACTGCCAAATCAGCGTTGTGTTGAGAGGAAATTAACAAAAAGATCTTTTTGTTAATTTCCTCTCAACTGCGCAGACTGCGTTTCTGTGGCAGGAATATGTGAACCGGGACAGGAGCTACTTTAACAGCACAAAGCACAAATAAATCTGTAACATTTCCAAAGCTACCTTGCCCCTGCTTAAACTAGAGAAGCCACCTCCTAGAGCGATCCCCATCGCTCTCTGTTTCTCTTCTATTTTCTGGACACATGCATGCTTACATGCACACACTGTGTGTCTGACACCCATTAAAAACTGGAGCTCTGAAGCCATCTGGAACTTCAGACCTCTTCGTGTGGTAATTAGAGCCATGTGGTCGTTTGTTAGCCTCCTTCCTTTTCTGAACTGGAATGATATGCTTGTTCTCCACAATCGCCACGGGCCAATGTTAATGTTCATCACAGCTAATGCTCATTCCTTGAAGTTTATTTCAGTGAACTGTACTGCAGTAATTACTGAAATGATTACCTACTACTACCACAGTTGCAAAAGTAATACATTTAATGTGTGTTATCTGTTATGATATCTTGAGGTCTTGCATAGACAACATTTACATTACATTGTGCAATCATATTAAGAAATGAAATGTCATATGAGGTATGTATACTGGAGAAAGACACACAAATGAGGAAGTTATTTAAAGTGGCCATATTATGCTCATTTTCAGGTTCATAATTGTATTTTGAGGTTGTACCAGAATAAGTTTACATGGTTTAATTCTCAAAAAACACTGTATTTTTGTTGTACTGCACAGTGCTGCAGCTCCTCTTTTCAGCTCTGTTCAGGTCTCTGTTTTAGCTACATAGTGAGAGATCTCACCTCTATACCATCTTTGTAGGGATTCGCACATGTGCAGTAGCTAGGTAAGATCACATCAGCTAGCTAGCTTTTTTCTCTAACTTCAAGGCAGAATTAGCCGGGAGACTTCTTCCCTAACGAGGGCGCACTTCCCACTTTGCGTGGAATACCTGCAGAACA
The DNA here is from genome assembly GCA_023631565.1 of Gymnocephalus cernua. Lineage (NCBI taxonomy): Eukaryota > Metazoa > Chordata > Actinopteri > Perciformes > Percidae > Gymnocephalus > Gymnocephalus cernua. Next base: position 17,827,396 of record CM042431.1, read on the forward strand.
GGGACATGTAAGTAGTTCTTTTGTTGATTATGGTGTGTTGTAGCAGTGTTTTGCCATTGAGAACGAGGGGGCTAACCACTAGTATAGCACCTCGTCTCGGCTACTGACGTAAAAAGCCCTGCCGATTTTGAACAGCTCACCCGGAGTCTGAAGGCAGGAATCATTCAGAAACCCGTATCTCACTCAGAACAGCATGGATGTTTTTCTTTCCATGTTTGTATGCGTGTGGAAGCACCGGAGACACAAAATAACACCCCCAATCCCAGAAAAAGCTATTTCTTTTTATAATATGGGCACTTTAAAGCAATACTATGTAACTTTTCCCTCTTCGGTCCCCCCACAAGTTGTCTCATTGGAACTACAGTCCAGTGAGACAACCTGTAGGGGGACCAACGAGGGAAAAGTTACATAGTATTGCTTTAAGATTCTGAATTTTAAATGTTAGATCTTTTCAATTTGAATACAAAAACAAAAGTTTTAAGGATGTATTTATGAATCAGCAAAATAAGATGGTATTTTTAATAGTTGCCTTTGGTTTGGTTTGGGTGGGGTGGTAATTTCAGTGAATCTAAAGCATGTGCAGGACGGTAATACATGACTGACTGAGGCTACTGATAATACATGACAAAGATATATGATAGGAGAGCCCGTTATGGGAGTATGCTCTGTGAGGGTAACCAACCAGGTTGAATGAGTGCATGCATCTCGGAGCCAGAGCGTCCTTTGGCTGACCACGCAGCATTGACTAATCATTCAGTGGTAAAAAGAACCAAACATCTGTCGTCTTCTCCTTCGTCACGCCATCAGCAGTTTGGGGAGCGGGTTTGAGTGCCAACCACAAAAAAAGATGCTCTATGAAAAATATGATGGGGATCTTAGAATTAGATAAATCTGTCCCTTCGGGTTTCAATGCAATATCCGCAAGTAGGATGAAACACAATTTATTTCCGTCCTTGGTTCGGTTGGTTTAAACTTTTCCCCACCCTGATGTAGTTTCACTTAATTGTTTCAGCTCAAGATGTCTGCCCGCACTGAGACACATACTTTACATACACACACTTACTATCAGTCCAGTGTAGCTCACTGCACTCAGAGTTTCCAGGCTCCTACAGTTAGTTGACTACTGCCAGACTCCTTCTAATCTCAGGCTGTCATCCTGATTTTGCTCTTGTTTAATCCTCTGCCTTGACTCTGACTGCTGCTCAGATTAAGATTGATTATACGCCAAAAGAGAGATGATTATGGATCAAGGAAGTGTAGAAGTATATTTAAAAGAGGGCATGTCCCAGTGACATGGGGTAAAGGGTAAACAAATGCAGCAGAATGGATATGTTATATTTCTAATTAATACTTGAATGTCATCAGTTTCCTTTTTTGTGTAATGTTCTGCTAATGAGTAGAGCTTTGATAGTGCAGTGCAGATCTGAGTCTCACTTTCTCTTACTTTTTTTATTTTTTGCACCATAAACTAGTTTACTAGGCTCTAAAGAAAGGAACAAATAGCCTTTTGGGTTTCCATGCAGAGACCGTCTTACAGCGTCTACTCCCTGTACGTTTTTGTAATAAAATAATTTGTCCTAACAATTCTGTCTCATTAAATATTTTTTCTGTGACACTTTAGGGCATGTGAGTCATACCAGGGCTAAACACAGCGCGAAGATGCAATGCATTTAGAGAGAGAGGACATTTTGGTGATAAATCAGTAAAGGAGGTTTTGACTGCCTCATCTCTGCTTAAGACTGTGTTCTTAGCTTGATGTGATTCACAGTGCTGTGCAAGCTGTTTGTGGTTACAGCAGTGCACTGAGAACTTATATACGCAAGCTAGATTTAGAGCTCTATGTCATAACAGGAAATGATGTCACCTCGACCCCAGGCTCAAAGTCTTGTATCCTGTAAGTAAGCAGGTTATCAAATTTAGCCATTCAGGGAAGTGGGTTCTTTAGCTAGCTGCCATTCGGGCCCACAGTCTGCCTACTGTCTAAACTGGACCTAGGTACCACTTTCTCACCACCTCGGGCTCAAGCAGCCTACATTTTGAGAGACATGACAAAGGATTGCTATTGTTTTTTTTTTTATGTAAATATGTGAATACCAGCTGTTGTGTGTCTGAACTTGACTCCCATCTTACATTTTCAGGGTATAATCTACTTAAAAGCTGTAAATAATGTGCATCTGAATGAATCTCATATTTGGTCTCACTCCTACAGTAAAGACACACACCCCTAACTACCGGTATACACTCCCCCAGGTGTGATGTTTAACTGTATTTGCGTGATCTCTCTCCCACTCAGTGACCTTCTCTGCTGCTTACTTACTTTTTTCCCTCTGGCTGTCATCTCTTTGACACTCTGATCCCGACCACAATTAGCCACCTTTCTAGCCACCACATGAAAAGAGCTGTTCAAAGTAAACTTCTTTATACCACCCGCAAGTAGTAATGCCTTTGACGGATCACCCGTTGAGGAGGACCTCAGCTGTGTTGGTGTTGGTGACTCACAAGCAAAATGCCAGTAGTGTTAATGTGAACTGACCACATTGTGGTATTACTCATGTCTTTCCGGGCTGACTCCAAAACACCAAGTCTGGATAACTTCAAACTTTGTCCATAAAAGGGTTTTCCTTGGTTGGAGTAAGTCCCATTTTTGTTTTGTTGTCACACTCTCGTCGCAGTTCTCATTGAACCTGTTGTTGAAGGAGTGGCAGTCACTGGTTTCCTTTTCTTCCCGACCCCAACACAATACTATCAGCAGTCTGGAGACTCAACACAGGAAGTAAGCAGCTGGAACCTAAAGATGAAGCATAACAGGCCCTTTTACACCAATTTACCTAGTAGACAGAGATTGAAAACAGCTCGCAGTTCCCCACGTGCAGCCTGAATAAAAAAAACATCTCTGTTGTATTCCTTCAGACTAACATGACTAACTTCAAGGCCTCTCCACAGCCTTGTGAGACAGGCCATGTCTCACAACTCTTGCTAGTTATGTGTGGCCTTGTCTTGGACTTGATAACATTATTCGTCTGTGAGATGAGAATTGTAGCCAGGAAACACAGCCCTAATTATTGGTTCGGCCTGGTATCCATTTGCTAATTAAACTATTTTTAGGTTTACTTTAAGTCTCCCTATTTAGCATTTATAAGCTGTATATATTCAAATAAACAGAGGACACAAACAGGCTTTCAACACAACTTTTCACATCAATTCTGGTGTAAACCGTTTCTGTAGCTCAGACATAATATGTTCTACCTCTTGAGAGGGCAACAACATACACAAAGTTACTCAGCTTAATCTTGACCCAATTTCTTCTTCGAGTCTTGTCACAGCAGACTTGTGAATGTAAAGTACAAGGCAGGCTTTTCCCCCCTGATCGTATGATATAGGCATGTCAACGGCACCACCACGCAGACCGCTTACTCGGCTGTTCAGAAAAATATGCCTACACCTCGAAAAACCTGAAATAGTTTGACCTGAGATAGACGGGAAAAGGGAAATTGTAAAAAGGAAAGCATAGAACAGCAGAGGCCAGTTGTTCAGTGGTCTGGTTTCACTGCCCACCTGTTAGACAAGAGACTCAGCTGTTGTTTTGATGGAGAAGACTGGATGCTGGGGTTTTGGGGGGGGGGGGGTCAGCTTTATACGGTGCTTGGTAACTGATGAAAAGCATAAAATAACGCTTCAGTTCGCTTTCTCACTTTCTGTCCTGTGCATTTTCCGTAGGGAATGTCTCCATGTTGGGTAAATGTCACATCGTTTCAGACAAAATGTGTCGTGGTCAGCACAAGGCATAGGTCTGTAGGGAAACGTTACAGGCTGTTTCTGGAAGATGTCAGGTGCCTTCACACCTGTTGCTGCAAGGCATGCCAGACATACATACCGCCTGAGGCCTCAGCTGGCTACTCGTTGTCAAACGTCAGTGAAAGTATTCCTTCGTCTTGGCATCTGTTGCAATGGGCCCTCCTGTAGAGATTTCCTTATAGCGTGTGACCTTATTAAACAAAAGTCACTGAATGGTTGGTTTCGGACTGTCACAACTGTCAACTTTTTTTAGTCATTATTCTGTAGCTCATCCTAAAAAATCTGCCTGTTCAAAGACTTTCATTTAAACTGTCTTAGCTTATGCATCTGTCCCATGACAGCATTTAAGGTTGCAGCGTGACAAAGGCCGTGTTGTCTTCCTTGTTACTTAAAATAAAGACCAGATAGTAACAGGTGGTCCTTAACTCTGATGCTTGCAATAGGCCCACATTCAAAGGGCGCGACGGGCCTGGGCTTTGTATCTGTTTCTTTTATCTCCTATTATCCACTGTGCCTGCTAGGCATTACTGGCATATTCTTCATATCCAAACATCACTCTGAGATGCTGAGAGAGGTGAAGCGGTTCTCTCTCGGAGCGATTATTCAGCCCTGACAACTGCTAAACTGCCGAGTCTGCTGCCAGAGCTCATCTAGATTCTACACCGCTTTAGAGGGGTCAGGGAGGGGGTTATACTGTAAGGAAAAAGGGAGGGGTTGAGGCTCCAGGAGCAACAGCTCGGGCCTCAGTTGTCACCTTCTGTCCCTTGCACACAGGCAGAGGCGCAAATGACTACACACGTGTCACGTATGTCATGCATGTGAGTCTGGAAACACACCAGAGGAGTATTGGGATGTTATAAACAGACAGTATTTGTGTGTTCCAAAATCAAGGATGGGAAAAAGGTTGGGAAGCTTCCGTGGAACCGTTTCACTGCACAGATTATCTAATATTGTGAGAGGTTAAGAAGTTCAGTCTAAACCCTTTTGATCCACTCGCAGTCTGACCTGAGCTGGTCTTATAAGACAAATTATTTGGATTTACAAGCTGATATTTAACCAAATGTGGTAGGTGAAAAACAGTTGTTTTAAAAGCCCTAATCAGCCTGTGATAGTCACATGTAACACGTCCACCACAATCAGTCAATCAATCCGCCAAATCAGGTCTAACATGAGAATAGAAGCTTTCACGTTTTCAAGTGTTTTTTTTTTTCTGTATGCTTTTGGAAACCACTTGGATCTGAAATGGATTTATTCTTCTACATTTTTTCTAACTGTATCCCCCCCTCTCATCATTTTTGTTGCTATGAACGTGTATAGGGTCAAGTGCAAACAACTGACAATTGAAATAATAATAATCATATACCTGCAAACTAGTCGCTTTTCGCCGTTTTGAATGGGAAAATGGCATCCATGTTATTCGTGTAGATCCAAAGAGTTTTTATTGTGGGGGGGGGGTTACAATTTCCCATATACGGGAGTTTCAAAAACCATAATAATATATAGTCCGACCATAACCACTTATACAATTACAATTTGGCATATCTAAACGCAATCAACAATTGCCACTCATACGCCTTAAGACCTAACGTAAGCTAACGTTAGCATTTATTTGCGGTTAAACAAAGAAACCGCAGTTATGTAAAAGACAATTAGACAATTATGTAATAATTGTTACAGGCCTACATAGAATACACTTTTGAATGTTGTCACTATTATTAGAATTTCTATTTTTAAAAAGTAGCAGAGTAATGTTCAGTATACCAGTAACCGAAGGTTCACACTGAGAATCTGTGACTACGAGCTGACACTAATGACACTGACCGTCTTGCCAGCTGAAGCTCCGGGCCTCACTAACAGGACGTTGCTAATGTGTCTGTGTCTTCACTCCTTATAGACATGCAACGTCTTCTTTTAAAGAACAACAATCTCTATAATTTGCCAGATGAGCTGCTGTTCCTTTTGGGTATTGGTGATGGTGGATAAGCAAGTAGGACAGTTAATATGAAGCTGATATCATGGTGAGACATATCGAAAGGAGATAAAGCATACTGTGTGGTCTTTTTCATCTCAAGGGATAAGATGACACACTAGCTCACATGATGCCTGTTCTGTGTACGTCCAGTCAGAAAATATCCAGTCAGAATCTATCCTCCCTGCTTAGGCAAGCAAAAAAGGTTTGGCTACTGTTATTAGTCAAGTATTACATTAAAGCAAATGTATCCATTTTATAGTATATAGTATGTGATCATATCTCCATACACTCTTCATATTCCACAGCAACAACCAGCAGTGAATCACCAAGCTACAATAGCTTAATAAATAAATATTAAAGTAAATATTCAGGCAGGTTAATACGGTTCATGCCAATTTTGGTAACTATGAATGACATTTTTTTTTGTCTGCTTCCCTCCAGATTTTGACATGAAGAAGGATATAGATACATTGCTAGCAGAGGAACGGGCTGAAATCATCACTAAATATGACAAGGTAAGTGTGTGCACAGGAATACCATCACCTAACTCTGACAATACTCTAATGACCTTTACGATAAACATAAATAATGCACTTGAGGTTTCGTGGCTTAAAAATCAACAAAGGCCATGGTTCATTTGGAGGAAACGCAGCAGAGCATTTTTTTCTGCTGTTTCTTTGGGACGCATTTCCACCACTGCCAAAGATCAGGCTCAGAAAGTGGACCACAGTTCGTGAACATCTTTGTGAAGATGATCCAAACAAAACAAAAAAAAAAGTAAAATCCTGATTCTTTGGAACTTAATATTTGCACAAAGAATGGCGGTAAAGGTGTGTCTAACACATCAAAACGGGGGAGGTGATGGTCTTTGAATAGAGAGGCCCTGAGTGATGTGTGAACTCAGAATATTCATTACCAGCAGGCAGTGGAAATGGGATTACTGGGAATCATCAGTTAATGGCACAGTGACTGTGTTGCATGTGTAGTTCACAAATAAGGGTCCACACACTTTCAAGTGACCAATTAGAAGAGGAAAACAAGAAAGCTACATGCCAATGGAGAAAACAAAGACAATTGGAAATTTTGGAAAAATACATTATCGTTGTCGTCCCTGTTTACGTGTTCAATTTATTCTGCTTGTTCTGTCTGTATCACAGTTTGTTTGCAGCACACACAAGCACCATTGCAAGTTGCATTTAAACTGTTTTTTTGTTTTTTTCACACAATATCTTCTAATAGGGGTTACGGTATGTGTTTGTTTCAGGGCAGGCAGGAGGGCGTCAACATTGACCCATGGGAGGATGCCGACTACAGCATCTATAAGGTCACCGACCGCTTCGGCTTCCTGCAGTACGTTACCCGATTTAAAGCTCTGACAGGTTCCTTGCATTGTTTTGAATTCCAGGAGGACACCTTCATTTGTATCT
>CM042431.1:18462089-18477089 GCA_023631565.1 Gymnocephalus cernua
AAAGACAAAAAAAAGGGTGGAGGACTGAGTTGAAGACAAGTCACTGTGTAATCCCATTTCAGCCTTATTCACTGATGCCAAGGGACTGAACAATCTATGTGCCCAGTATGTCAAATAAATGAAACCAGACAACGTTCTAACAGAGAGCAGCGTGCCAGTTCACTGCTATCATTGGCATTTAGATGCATCCCCCCCAACAAACAAACACACAAACAAACACAGACGTAAGCCGACTGGAGGTCAGATGAATTAGTCAAATGTGGCTGATCCTGTGTGGCCTTGCTGGTAGGAGGTCTTCCTTTTCTCCCTCTCTCACCCTGTCTCTCTTTTTATCAGGTCATCCACTATCAGTGTGCATCCCCTGCAGTTGCAGCACTGGCTGGGCCTCAGTTGTGCTTCTATTGTTCAGTGACAGCTCCTATCTGCGGACCATTTTGAGATGTATGTGTACTCACCTGCCCTGTACTGTAGGTGGACTGCCTCATCATGTATACATTTGACTTCACTTTCTACTATTTTATGACATTACTTTCAGATAAGCAAGCAAACACACTCAGGAAGAGTTAATAAGACAAAGGGATCACATGTGGGTAAGGAGGGTAGTTATGTTTCACGGGCCCAATTAAAGAATGCTGTAAAACCACTGAAGACAGATTTCACTCAAACATTGTAAAGCTGTAATTTGTTAAATACAGGCCTGTAATGAAATTGAATGGGTTAATGGGCATCATTAGCGTGCACAGATAAGTAACAAGAAGAACTGTGTGCAGTATGTGAACAGGACAGTGACACAAGGAGTATGCAGGTCCTTTACTTAAAATAGCAATGACACTGTAAAAATACCCCATTTCAAATAAAGGTTTTGCATTCAAAATTTTACTTTCAGCAAATGTACTTAAAGTATCAAAAGTACTCAATCTGCGGGAAAATGCCACCTGTGAGTGTTATATTAATATATATTTTATTGGGTATAAGTACCATTTTACTGATGTAGTTGATGTTTTTGCTAATTCTAAGTACTTTATATACTTTGGTTAATGTGATCTATAACAATACATTACATTTTATAAGGTCATGTATGTATGTTAGCTTAAGTCTTAGGTATTCACAAAGTAAGTACTAAGTATAATACCTATAAATAAATGAATGGAATAAATAAATGCAGCTGAGTAAAAGCACAATGTGTTTCTCTTAAAAGTGATGAAGTATAAGGAAGAAACACAAAATGGAAACTTGTGTGTGTCTCTCTCTGTGTGTGTGTGTGTGTGTGTGTGTGTGTGTGTGTGTGTGTGTGTGTGTGTGTGTGTGTGTGTGTGTGTGTGTGTGTGTCTCTCTCTCTCTCTCTCTGTGTGTGTGTGTGTGTGTGTGTGTGTGTGTGTGTGTGTGTGTGTGTGTGTGTGTGTGTGTGAGAGAGAGTCTGTTCACATTGTATTATATTATACCATGCACCTCTGTGTATGGCAAGACTTAAGTTTTACTGACAGTAGTCACAGAAGTTTCACTTTTCCATTTTCACACACACACACACACACACACACACACACACACACACACACACACACACACACACACACACACACACACAGACACACACACACACACACACACACACACACACACACACACACACACACACACACACACACACACACACACACACACACATGCTAGTTACATGCTTCAGGTTATCCTGGAGTCCTTCAACCACATTGTGTTGCCATGCTCCTGTGCTACTGACACAACACATCACAGTTTCTGTCACTCCTCAAACCTGACCAATGTACTGTACCTGTACTGCACATTGAGGTGCAAGACAATGCTCTGGGTGATGTTTGTTCTTATGGTACTGTGCTTCACTGAGTATTCATCAGTGAGTGAAAAATGAGGAATGTTGTTAGCATTAACAATATTCACAGATTCAACAGTTTCTGGTTTGTGCTTTTGTAATGGCTTCCTTGAAGTGCAGCGCTTTTCTATTGAATCACCCTGTCCTTGTGTGATAAGCAGTCGAGCAGAACTGGACGCAGTGACAGACCTCAGAGTCAATATTTAGACTCAGGTGGAGAGTGCTTTGCTTTCTCTACCCTGTGTTTTTGTTGCCGGCGGTAACAGTTTTTGGCCCACGCTGTTGCATGCAAGACACACAAGACAGGCAGCTCTTGTCATTTTACTCCCGGGATTAACAGAAGCAAAGAGTGTAATCCTAAACACTTTGAAGTGTGTAAGATCTTAGTATCTCACATCACACAAAGCACCCAAACAGACCTATCATTGCAATTGATCTAAAGAAACCGCCTGCATTCTGCTTTGAATGTCACTTGGTTTTCCTTTCTGCTTTTTCAGTCATTGAGAGGTATGTCAGAGGCAGTTCTCAGAGATTTACAAATAAATAAGGAAAGAAAGAAAGAAAGAAAGAAAGAAAGAAAGAAAGAAAGAAAGAAAGAAAGAAAGAAAGAAAGCAGTGACTCACCACCTTCATTCAATTTACTATCCACCTCATAATAAGCATAAACAGCCTAACTCTCTTTAAAGTTTTGTGCATGTGCATTGAGTTTTCAGTTCATTTCGATGGCGTGTGGCAGCAGGTCTGCCCTGCTCACCATTAATCTCAGTTCGTTAGATAACAACCCTATTCTCTCTTTCCTCTTTATATCCAGTACAGGTTCATGGCCTCTTCAGGTACAGAAGATCCACAGGTAAACACACAGGCATCACTACACACACCTCCACCTGCTTAAGCATTAACCACGTCAACCATAAGTGAATAAATGCACAGGTCCTCACATATCCTCTCTATCTGTCAAATACACACGCACACGCACACACACACACACACACACACACACACACACACACACACACACACACACACACACACACACACACACACACACACCTGAATTTAGCATGTCTTTTAGTAAATTCCAACATGAGCTCATTTATCAGGGAGAGAAGGCGAGCGATTAGATATTGGTGATAAAGATTTTGAGTCAACATCCCGGCAGGTGTCAAGCGCTTTTTACTGCACACGCATGACTCCACTCCTGGGTCTTTATGGGCAATAAAGAATAAAACCTTTTTTCCCTTCATCCCTCCCTCCTCCCCGATTCCTCTTCTCTGGGCAGAGTCCAGACTATAGGCTTTACCACCCTGCAGACAGGCAGAGAGCACACCGACCTGTGGTGTTTAATACCCTAACGCATTTAAATCAGCCTCAATAACAACAATATGTTTGTCCTGTTCTTGCGAGGTTCTCTGTTTCATATAACCCGTTTGGCTATTTAGGTTCATGTAAGTAGCTTGCTGGAGTCGAATTCCTTGTTTGTTTACGCAAACCTGGCCACGTCAAATAAGCCGTGGAGACAGTATTTTTCGTCGATCAACCACTACAGAGCTTGGCCCAGCATATGCTACAGCCCCAAATCGCAAACAGTGGACGAGATAGGGGCCGTAAGCCCCTTAAGCATAAGCTGTTGGTCACCTGTCTGTCCCTGTCCACTGTAATTAATATGTACCGTGTAAATAATAAATTACTTGCAGTGTAATTTTCTTCTAGATCCCTCGTAAATACAAATTTCTTACCCCCATAATTCCCTTGTACCTACTGGGTTACCCAGTAAGTATGGTAGCCCATATGTACATATTTGTTACTTAATATAAATAATGAAACCATTTGTTTCTGAAAGCAAGCCTTTCTATGCCTGTAAAATATTCAAGAACTATTTAATATAAATATTTTGAGTCATTGTATCTCCGGTCTATTTTCAGGCTGGTTAGCTCGTAAAACGTGTGGAGGCAGTGAGTGTTGAGAGAGTTTGACGCCCCAGAGTAGCCCAGAAGCAAATACTGTTAGTCATTCTGGGACGGCTTCCAACTCAGAAACTATAGATCACTTGGCTACGAACACATGACAAATACAATGATTTAATCCACTAAATGTAAAGATGGTGCATTGCCCTGTTGTGATTGCTGAGGAATTTCAAGTCTGCATCTTTTTGGATCAACGTATTGTAATCAATGCATCAGGCCATTTAATGAGAGATGTAAACTACTCCAAAGGGTTGATGTGAACGTGTGCGTCTGTAAGACCCAAAGGCGTCCAGTGTCGCTGCAGTGATAAGTTATCTCCTTGTAGACACAGGAATGTGTGATGTGCTTTCACTTCTACTGGGGGGTCCACATTTACTCACCTCAGAGACAGCAGCAGAGACCTCCAGCAGCAGCAGTAGCATGTATGAACCCCCCTGGTCATTATGAGCCACCTACTGAAACCAGCTACTCCATCAGACTTTGACAGTGATGAAGCCACAGGCCGTAGAACTTAACTAAGTTAGCCATTCAGATTCTAGTCTGTGCACAGAAAGGCAGGCAGGGAGAATCTGTTCCATTTGTTCCCTGATCAATCAAAGTCCATTCCTGGCCTTCTTTTTGGTTTGGCATCAGAGAATTAGGTTGGATTGTCTTCCTAGTGATCCATTCCTGTGATAGTTTCATCACAATAAACAACAGAAGAATGCCAGTTGGTTTTTCTGCAGGGATTCTTTACAGTATTGGACACGTGCAGATGGATGGACAGCATGGACTGGGAGCTATTGTTACATGGTGGGAAGGTTGCACTGCATCTGCTGCGCACTGGGACCAGTTAGTCCACTAATAGTCCAACAGAAAATCCATTCATTCAGCCATTGTTCGTATATTGTGGTACACTGATGTGTTAGCATTTGCAAATGTTGTTATAAAAATGAAGATGCAGTTTCTGTTCTCTAAATAAAAAAAATGGAAGTAAAATTCTATTTCAATTCATGTAATATCTCATATTTGACTATATTTGCTAATTTAGAAAAAGAACTTTAGGCCATATTTATGTGTTTTTATGTCATCATTTTATTTCAATGGGGTTAACATAACAAAAGACAAAATAAAAGACATGTTTTCTTATATTTTACCCTGATTTTCTCCTTCTCTTCCAATCCTTCTGACCTAAAAACACACACACACACACACACACACACACACACACACACACACACACACACACACACACACACACACACACACACACACACACACACACACACACACCTATCTTGGTTCGCTTGTAAATAAGAAAGATGCATCTTTAATAGCCCCCTTCAAGATAGCTGAAGGAGAGGAGAGTAAACAGAAATATGATAAAGCAAAGAGGAACCAATAGCTGGTGGTCTGGTGTGCTGCCACAGTTTGCCTAATGTTAAACCAATAAGATAATACTGGGGCTATGTAGTCTGGACTCGCTCCATTCAGAGATAGAGCTTGGACTGGGGACTGTGTGGCGTATGGTCTCAGTCCCTGTATCAGTGGCTCTGATTTTCAGTTAGATAGTGGGGCTAAAATGTGTGTGTGCTAAGTTAAAGATAGTGTTTACAGCACCCACATATTGGCAGGTGTAACTTCAAACAGAGTGTGCAGCCCTGTGAACTTTGCTCCTCAGACTGCGTTTGTTGAAAAGCCTTTTTTCTTTTTTTTGCATGAAAGCTGAGACACAGTTTGGACCAAGAAATAGAAGGAAAAGAAGGAAATGAGGATGAATACGTGGAAGACAACAGTTATAATAATGAAGAAGATGCTGAGTTTGACAACATTTTGGTGAATACTAAATATTTCAATGAGATCAGCAAAATAAAGGAAACAGAAGCAGAGAAAGATAAGTTGCCTTTTCACATAACTGAATTTAAAGGTCCTATGACATGACACTTTCACTTTATGAGGTTTTTTAACATTAATATGAGTTCCCCCAGCCTGCCTATGGTCCCTCAGTGGCTAGAAATGACGATAGGTGTTAACCGAGCCCTGGGTATCCTGCTCTGCCTTTGAGAAAATGAAAGCTCAAATGGGCCGATCTGGAATCTTCCCTTTATGACGTCATGAAGGGAAAGGTTACCTCCCCAGAGAATTTGGCCCACCCTCTCTCCTCCTCAATAGCATTTAAAGCTACAGACACAGAAATGGCACATCCTAAGGAAAGCTCATTGTGGGACTGGCTCTAGTGGCTGTAATTCTGCATTAGGCTGAATTTCAGGAAAGAGACTTCAGATACAGTATTAGGGGACCACTGAGGCCTATATAAAAGCATCCAAAAAGCAGCATGTCATAGGACCTTTAAAGTGATCCTCGTCAATAAGACTTACTGTACATCCATCATAGCTATGCCAACCATCTCTCCAGAGGTGACCTCACCACCCACCATCCTGCTTCCTCACACCTCTCAACTCCGCAGCTCACCCCCCTTTGGCTCGTGCTCCATTTTATATTATTTGTGCGCTCCAGGGATGCTCCTGTGCAACTGAGCGAGCAGGGACTTGTTCATTTATGACCCATGTGGAAGGGAAAGGATAGCGGTCAGGCAGGGGAATTTGGTTTAAGGCAGAGCAGAATGTTGTTCAAGCAGTGGGCCTTTACAAATGTGACACACCCTCAGGCTCAGGACGTTGTAGCCTGAATGAAGGAGAAAGATAAGTAGGCAAGAAGTAGTTTTTTTAGCCGATCTATGTGCATATGATGCTCTTTTACCGTTAAAGCAAGTGCAATAGTTAATGTGATTCTTGGCATATCTCATGTTGTATCTCATTTACTAAACATGTTTGCATGCATAATAAAAGAAAGAGCTCCCTCAAACTTAGCACTTTGTGTGTGTTTGTCATACGCTGAACACCAGTTGAGGTACACAGTGAAAAGAGGAGCACGTAACCTGCTGTCCCTAAGGCATCAATGCACACACACACACACACACACACACACACACACACACACACACACACACACACACACACACACACACACACACACACACACACACACACACACACACACACACACACACTCACACACACACAAACACAGTGTATTGGGATTTTGTGCTGCTGTGCTGGCAAATCAAGATTCCTAATTTCCAAAAACAATTTTCCGTTTGGAAGATGGAAAACAAGTCTTTGTTTATTCCCTGCTTCATTCAATTACCCCCTGTTTGGTTTGTTTAACATTTCATACTCATGATCTAATTTTTTGTTTGGTTGCTCTTCAGATCTGTAAATTGATGCCTCAGCTGAGCGCAGAAGCTGCATGTGGTGTAGAATTCATTAAGCCTCCTAGTCCCCTGCGTTTGTGTGTGTGTGTACGTCACAGAACGACGGCATCCCCAGAAAGAAAGTGTGAGTGTGTGCGTGTGCGTGTGTACATGTGATGCTACGGTGAAAGGCACCATCTGTTCCATGTGACAGTAATGAAGTGAGGGGCATTGTGGCACAAAGCCTCAGACCCATTCATCACAGCTGTAGGCGGACCAAGCATATTCCCCCCGTCTTATAGGGATACCTCTACACACACACACACACACACACACACACACACACACACACACACACACACACACACACACACACACACACACACACACACACACACACACACACACTGCAACCCCACACATAACTGTATGGTTCCAGTTTGCTATTGCCTAAATGGTGTACGTATGCAAACACTTGTAGAACAGTTCATAAACATTGCATACTATCTGTCATATTGAACATGCTTTAGGAAGACCTGTACTGCTAGATTGTGTGGGGTCGTTTTGAATTTGCAGTTACAACCTTGTGCTCCCGCTGTACTAGAGAGACTCGTAAATCATCTGGATCAAAACAAACTGTTGAAACATGAGATGCAAAGCAAAATCTCACCTGAAAAACAAGAAGGTCCTTTTGTCAAAGAAGGGTTTTTGTGTACATGTTGTTACGCCTGTTTTGATTGATTTCACTTATGTTTTACCAGAGCATTTGGCTAACTGCTCATGTCACAGTTGAATTGACAGCTGCTGTACTGTATGCTGGTTTGCAACACAAATTATGAGGTATAATCATTCTGTTGAGTGTCAAGATTCAGCAACTATCTGCTTTTGTTACATTTAAAAATTGATACATAGATTGGCTCCCCTCAAAGTCCAATCCTACAGTACTTGCAAAAAAACGGAGGTATTACAGCTCAAGTTTACACATCTTCCAAAAAGTGCCCCATCCAGCAAGTTTTTCTCCCCTAACTCAGATTAGAAAATCATATTACATTGTAATTTTAGATAGTTAACAGACAATAATAACTCTTTTCATATGGGAGATTAATGTTTCAACCAATGGTCCACCTAAACAGATTTTTCACTTATTTTGCCCAGTTAGACTCAGGGCCAGGTGGGACTGTGCTTTATAGGTCATTTTTAATGAAGACATTTTGACATGTCACAGTGGGAAAAACACAGGTGTAAATTATACAGTTAATGATGGCTGAATTCCATTTTGTTGCTTCAGTTTCAAGGTCCTGGTGTTGTGCATGCTGTCTCGCTGGGACACTTGACCGAGACATTGTTAATGTTATAAGTAACACCTGTACAGGTCATACTAGTTCATACAAGTCAAACTGTCTGCTGTGAAAAAGAGCCTACTGACATGTCTCTGATCTTCCTAGTACTAGACGTGTACTATACACCATTCATTCTTATTCATTCCCGAACTTTGGCTGGGCAGAGCATAAATGCAAACACCTGTGTGGTTGTACAAAGCATTTAATGTGACCCACTTTTTTATTTAATGGGAAAATCATTTGCAGCTATATCTGTAACTTTTGAATTTGTATGTGCATTTTTAACAACCATAACCAAAACCTAAGCTAATTTTACCAACTTAATTTTTAGCTTACCACCTCCAAGGTACAATAACCACCTTTAAGATGATAAAACCTCAGGTTGCATATCATAGCAATGTTTGGTATAACTGTTACATTTCACACTGGCAAACTGACTCAGGTGCTACTGTAGAAGTAACTGTGCTTTCTAATAGTGATCAGTAGCTGCTGCCCAGCATTGCTGCTGTTCCAGATTTGGATTCTGCAGGAGGTAAATCTGTCGCTGTGGCTACTGTCTGTATTTCAATCAGGGGAGACTTCGTTGCAGAAAAGCAAAATGTATTGTACATATGCGATATGACATGTACAGGTATTTGGAGATTAGACTCCATCGTTATAAAATATTTATTAATTAAAAGGGGGTAGGAAACCGAAGATATCCCCCAAAAACGTGAAGAGAACTGGTGAAAGGAACGTACTTACTTTATGTCACAATGAATCTGAAAAGTAATTAGAGCTATGTAGAGTACTTCAACCCCCCAAAAGAAATGGGAAGAAGAAGACTTGCAAGTGAGGCTGAAAGATTAGTCAAGAAAAAGAAAAGAAAACAAACTCCTGACCTATGCATATACTATACATGATGCGGATATAGATGATATGATATATACTGTATGATGATGATGATTATGATGATGATGATGGTTTGAAACGAATGTTTTGTCGATACCCTTGGTACGCAGCCGAGGTAGCTAGTCTAACCCCGGCATGGCGTCCGTATTGCCTACTCCTAACCTTAGCTACGCGTCCGGGTCAGGCTAAGATTAACCCTCGCACTCTTTGCCTGGAATGACAAGAGAGAAGACAGGTTTAAAACAGGGAAGTCATGCTGTGATTGGCTCGTGAAATTACGCTAAGCTTCATTTGTATCTGAGGCTACCCATAGTTTTCCCAAATAATACAGGTTGCATGCTGAGCGCTTTCTGTATCTTCATCTTATGACAAATATATTTATAATTGGGTTGTGCCATAAAATAGTCGGAATGGTTGACGATAGGATTGAAGGCCTGGTACGTCCACCCAGGTGTTTTCAGTTATTCTTGATGAATGTGAAGACATCTGCTCAGGTTGAAGTTTGTTGAAAGTATTGCGCTCACCATACTCTACGTATAATTAAGAATGCTAAAGGTGTTATTTGTCCTGTCCTAGCAACCAGACAGTGAAGGAGATATCAAACATGCAGTGTGCACAACCGCACCGTCCTGTTAGGAGCTCTAATCAGCAGTACTAAGTGAAAACACCTGTGGGATGTGCAAACATGTTAATTGTAGGAATTGTAACTAATTAATACAATAAACACTGTTTGCATGCGCAGACCACATAATCCAACTTTGAGGCTAATGTTACGCACATTTTTTAATTGATATATCTTATTAGACTAGCGAACAGGTGGCAAATAATTGACCACACTAAAGTGGCCGCTCTGTCTGTCTTTTACCTTACAGAACTGCTGTCATTTTTACATATTGGAGGCAGCACTTTGATTGGAAACATATTAAAAGCTTAAGTTAAAGCCTCATCATGCAGTGCAATGCTGTGAATGCCTATGAGGAGATGACTGTGTGCACCATTATTCCCATTTGAACGATTAATGGTGTTGAGACTACTGAATGTACAAAGACAGGCAAAAGACACGGCATTGTTTTCGAGAGATCGGGCATGGCTATTCAGAACAGGTATAAGCACTTTTGTCTTAGAATGTGGTTGTATGACGCGTCACACTTATCTCATCCCTGTATGAACTGACAAAACAAGCCAAGACAGTATACATGTTTGAAATAGGCTGCATCTACAAAAAAAAAAGAAGCTCCCTCCATCTTAAACAATGTTCATTCAGGTTTTGGAATACTAAACCAAGAGCGTAGCACTGTGGTGTGTTGGGGGCTAGGAGCATTAATACAAAGAGTTTGACCAGTTCTTCCTCTTTAAAGACTACCTTACTGACTATGACTGATTAATATCACTTCCTGATCAATGCACTGCTGATGTGTATGGTTATTTTTTGGCAAGGACCATCAAAATATTACACCGTTAAGCAGAATCCCAGCTAAAGAACTGGATTTTATGATTGTTTTAAAAAAATGTTACCCCCATCGGTTTATTCAGAAAACTATTCTGCCTCCTCTTACTATGCAGGTCTCTCTATCAGCCCCACACCAGCGCCTGATCCATTAGATAAACCAAGGCAGACCTCATCTCTGTGCAAATGATTAGAATCATTGTTCAAACATTGACATCAGCTGAAAACGCTTTATTCCCTACTGTTTAACCAGACAGGGCTTTCCTAATGCCACCAACACTAATATTGACTCTTACGGCCTAATCCCTCAACGTCTTGCCTTGTCTCAAAACTATGAATGCATACATTAAACAGCCCATTTATCATATTTTCAGGGACTGACTGGAGGTGTCTCCTCTCTGTAAGCTGCCCTCCCTCCTTCCTCTGCCCACTGATTGTTTTGTCAGTGCACAGTTCAATGCCAGTACGCAGTTTCAGTTTTGTTCTTTTGTCCCCCACGCCCCCACCACCACCATAACCACCGCAATCCCTTCATGCTGGGCATTTCCCTAACGGACATACAATGAGGTTCATTCTCTCCACTTGTTGCCCTCTCCCTGCATGAGTTGCTTGTGTGTCCTCCATCTTTACACTATATCAACACACGCTTTGTACATAACTGCCCTCTGTGACCCCAGACTGAGGCTACTCCCTTCATCTGCCGCGAACATGCACATGCACACGCACGCACGCACGCATGCACGCACGCACGCACGCACGCACGCACACATTTGCATGTGTACATGACCAACCACACATTGTGCCTGTATTTGTGTTTGAACATACACTGGGTGTTTGTGTGTTTTTGAATTGTGATGTCTCAAAGTGTTTCCTGTGTGGACTCTTTCTCTCCAAATTTGGCGTGAAGTGTTGGTCAACTTGCTCTGCACAGGTTAACCCCTCCCATCCTTTTGAACCGCCTCTGCTTAAGCATACTTCCCTACTTTCTTCACGGTGCATAAAAAAAAGCAAAAATCTTCAGGACTCACTGACCATCTGAACCTATACATTTGTATCATGATGCATATTAGGGGATTCTTGCCTGGAATACAAATCACCTGTTAACTCATCATTACAGACTGGAGCAGAGTAAAACATTTGCAGCTTTAACAGAGTGACAGTTAGATACAAAAAGACACTATACACTTATTTTTCATGCTTGCAAAGCATTGTTGTCACTTGCAGTTTTACAAATTGCTCCTTACATCTTTTAATGGTTCTCCTCTTCTTGGTCTGTTGTGAGCAAGTTTAATTCTCCTCTCTCTTCATCGCCCTTCTTCAGTCCCAGACCCTCCCTCTCTCCTCCCCGCCTCCTCCTCCTCCTTATTTACTGGGACGCTGGTGTGCCTCATGCTCTGTATAGGGGCCCACTTTGCATTTCCCTGCCTATCAGAGAGCTTGTGTGTGTGTGTTTATGTATAGGAACCCCCCTTTTACTGCTAGCTGAAAGCGTAGAGACAGCGTCCCTCTCCTTCAACCCAGAGGCTAAGTCTACTGTCATGCTAATGCCCATGTCCTGAGACTAATAGGTCCTTTTACACTGGAGGTTTTCATTCCCCTTGCCTCACTAAAGGGTTTAGTGCCAAGGCCCTTTCTCTTCTTCCTAAACTTTTAAACAGGATAAATATTTCTGTGATTCCTCTGCCTGGACGATGGGTTTGGAGACTGTTCTTTATATAATTGGTTCCAATGGCCTCGTTACGCTTTCTGTAAATACACAACGCGAGGTGCAGGAATGCACAATTAAAAAGGCTGATCAAAAAAAGAACAAGAAAAAGAGAAACAGGATTTTGCTTTGCAGTTATGTGAGAGTATGTGCCCATACAATTTGTGTGTGTGTGTGTGTGTGTGTGTGTGTGTGTGTGTGTGTGTGTGTGTGTGTGTGTGTGTGTGTGTGTGTGTGTGTGTGTGTGTGATTTGGAAGCATGTGGGTCTGGGGGTGTGGCTATGTTTACGTTGGAATGATTCAAATGAGGCACTTGGCTTCTCTGTTCCTCATTGCTCCATACAGATTTTTATGTGGCATTAAAGGTGAACTATTATGCTTTTTCTTATTTTCTGTCATATCTATAACGTGATCATATCGGATTTTCATGTTAAATGTGGCCAGAGCTTTAAATAATGAGGTAAACGTATTTAAGAGAAATCCCTGTGAGCTAAAACGTTCAGATTTCCCACTGTTCTGAACGCTTAAAGACACAGGTGCTCAAATAGAGCGTCTCAGAGAAAGAGAGAATACAGGTGCAACAGCCATGGGCAGTATCAGAAAAATAAAGTGTTTTTTGAACATTAAAGCATGTATTCAAGTTCTACTACAAACACAAAATACAAGTATGAACCTAAAAATGCTAATAGATCACCTTTAAATCAAAGAAAATTGTTCAACTTTTAACTCTGGGCAATCATCATCATAGCTGCTAATGTAAATCATCTTCATGAAATGTACATCAGTTTAGATTCACACGTTTTCTACAAATCAGAAGATAATTTAATGTGCATTGTCGTTATTATACATCCCTGTAGGCTACAGTTCGAAGGCCCTGTCACACCAGAAAATTAACCACATCTTTGCGAGATATGTGGCTATAGAGCTTAATGACATATTGTAGCTACTCTCTGGTCTAAATAGAGGACTACTGGAGCTAGCAAGCCATGATGTTTCTCTTTCTCATGGGCGGGCCAAATTCTCTGGGCGGGCAAAGCAGAGAAAGGGGAGGTAACCTTCCTCCTTATGACATCATAAGGAGCAGATTCCAGATCGGCCCATCTGAGCTTTCATTTTCTCAAAGGCAGAGCAGGATACCCAGGGCTCGGTTTACACCTATCACCATTTCTAGCCACTGGGGGACCATAGGCAGGCTGGGGGAACTCATATTAATGTTAAAAAACCTCATAAAGTGAAATTTTCATGCCATGGGACCTTTAAGCTAGCTAACTTGTTAATTGTCAGTTACCAAGCTAGTTAGCTTCACAGTTCACACAGATTATTCAAGATGTTTGTACCATTGACTTCAGTCTCATAACTGTCTGCAAATCGTGCTTTGTGTGGAGCAGTTTATACTTTAACAGTAAAAGTAAAAATAATAAAAAAAATAAAATAAAAGTTGATAGTGAAACACAGTAATTGAAGCAATAGTTTGCAGGGAAATATGCTTAACTAAACGAGCTTCAGTTCTGAAACAGAAAACTTACTCATATACTCAGAACATTCCCCTTTGTGCTTAAGTGTCATACTGTTAAACATCTTTTCCAATTTATTGTCTAAGGAGTGGTTGCACACTTGGATAACATCACACATTTAGATATAGTGCTCTAGTTTTCGGAATTGTGAGAGAGTTGTTAATGTTTATTAATAATTTTGGACTTTCTGATTGTTGAAAATGGGCGTAGTTCCCCTTTAACACATCAACTCGACACAGACGCTAAGATGGATCTTTTGGCAAAAGTTAGATTTTTTTCAAACTGTTTGACCTTTTTGCTAAGATACCATCGTTTGTTATGCTATCAAATATGTCAGATTAATATGTTGTGTTTAAATAATAAGCACCACATCTAGACTTTTCCATTGTCAGCACTGATCCAGTCAAAATCTACCCAAGGGGCTTCAGTGACAGCACCTTGACAAATTATATAGCAGTAATGAATCAAACAACTGTGCGCTGCATAAATGAAGAACTCCTCCTTGATTCGGAAAAGTTCAGCGGCATTCCAGAAAAAAGGAGGAGCGCTGGAGCACGCTGAACGTTTACTATGTTTTGGGTTTTGCTTATCTCACTGTACAGTAAACAAACAGACAAGGCGTTGGCAGCAGACAATCAAAGCATAGGCCAACCGCTTCACCCTTCCAAGTGTGAAGCTTCCGAACACATAACACTGGAGCTGTAAAGGCAGCCCCTGCCAGCGTTTATATTTACATCAAGCATGAAAAAGAATCAGATACTGGTGTGTTGGTGTTGTTCCAGCCTGGTGACTTAACGAGATTTCAACAACGACTTTGCATTTGCACTTTATTGTTCCATAACATCCTGACTGAGGAGAATGGGGGACTCTTCAACTTGCTATAATTTATAATTCAACCAATTCTGCTTTTCTTGGGATCAGTACAGCGTCTTACAATTCTGCAGTTGGCATTTAATCAGATATATTCACAGTCATTACTATGAGTTATGCATTTTATATGTCACAGTTATGGAAAAGGATTGAACTTCAAGGAATGTATTATGATAGTTATTAGGCATGAT
>CM042431.1:18482089-18767089 GCA_023631565.1 Gymnocephalus cernua
AGCATCATTCGGTTTTTGTCATGACAAGTTATGGTTAGGGTTAGAGTTAGAGTTAAGGCTGTTTTATGCTTCAGCGTCAACTCCACGGCGTAGCTACGCTGTCGCTCCTACGGCGTTGTGACCCTTTCGGAGTTCTGCGTTGCTTTGCATCGCGGTGCATTTCACCGCCATAACGCTATAGGGGCTGATAAGTCTGAGGTCATTTGCGAGGTGTCTGACAACCAGTTTATGTTATGTTAGCAAGCAAACTTTAGCACAACTGCCCACAAAGTACTGCTTGCTGGCGAAGTGCTAATTTCAAAACGTTACTGACATATAGACACTTTACAAACGGATAACCCCGTCATTGTAACCAAAATATGTCTGAGTTTATTTGCAAAGCTTATGTCAGTGAACTAGCATGCTGCTACTCCCCACAGTAGGCTGCTTGAAACACCAACTATCAACACACAGGACGAGTTGACCAATCACAGTCCTTGCGGAGGGGGTCTGTGGGGGGTACTGTGGGGGTACGCCGTCGATTCGACGCAGAAGCATAAATCAGCCTTTAGGGTTAGGGTTCATGTGTCATGACTATGTGTTCATGTCAGTGTCATGTCACTCTTATTTAGATACCTTCAAGTAAAGTGTTACCCTTTAATGTTCTTGAACCTTCGAGTGTCATTTATGACTGTGGTGTACATAATAGGGATTCAATTCCCTTAATGAATTGTTCTTTTGATGACTGCCTCAGTCCTCAGGTGTCCTACTTCAATATTGTGCGCACACTGCTTTTTTTCTCACAGAGGGTCTGAGACCTGAATATGTGAAAATATCATCCCCAGATGTGTTAAGTGTGTCAAACGGATTCAGGTATTTCTATAAATGTCTACTGAGAGTGCAAATACATGAATAAGGTCTAGTTAGAATGCATAAGATCGTTATAAGTTATTCATATCTATACACTACATCAGCTATATTTTCAGCATGTAAGGTAAAACATTGTAGAGGGATTCTCTCAAGCAAGTAAGATAACAGGACTTAATTGCTGAGTTGCTCAATTCTAAGGTGGACTTCAGTTGAAATGTGATTTTTTTATGGGTTTCCCCTCCACTGTGTGCCGTTTTAACCTTTCCCGCTGCTGCTTATCTCTGGTTTCCATTTTGTTTGTGAGGCCACAGTTGTCTGACCTCAGGCAAAACTCTTTTTACTGCAGCATTATTAGGTCACACACCACAATGGCTAACCTCTAACCACACAGTTGTTTACTTTTAAAATGTTGTGGACCATTGTGATTCAGCGCGGTTTTCCCCTAATGGAGACTTTGATACCCTGCCAACTTCAGTTGGTTTGAAGCAGATAAAAAAAAAAATACCAGCCACTCCTTGGAAACACAGACTCCATTTCTAAGAGGTAGGCAAATGAGATGACGGGAAGAAGAACACACCTTTTCATTACTGTAGATGCCCCTTGGTCTGTGAATAGATTGAGCCACTTTGAACTTTCATTAAGGAGGATGTGTAAGAAGCAGACTGTGACAGATGATTACACACATTAAGAGATGTTGTTAATGCTTCTGAACCATAGACTGTATATTATTAAACCATACATGCCCCAAGAAGAATATAATTACTGTAGCACAGGTTATATAACAGTGATTCATCACTGTTAATTTCAAACGGATCACTTGTGTGCTCCTCTCATGCAGTGGTTTGCTATTAAGATGACATATCAGGGCATGGTGTCAACATGAGGCCCATTAGCATGTCCATATTCTCTCTCTTCATCTGTCTAACTTTGCTCTCTCGCTCTCTGTGGTTGATGGAGGTGATGTGAAAGTAGACAGATGGGGTTGGCAGCCAGACAACAGGCTGTTGTCCTCTGCCTCTGTCACTGGGCTCTCTTTCCTCGCTCCAATGTATCCCATGTGCCCCCTCTCCCACACCTCATCATAGCCCTGTTCTCTCTTTACGTCTGTTTGAACCCCTTTCTCGCCAACATTGCTCAACCTATCTACCCTTTTAAACTTTTTACCATTCCATGACAACATGTTTCCCCATATTTCTTCCTATCCCTCTATGTCACCCCCTGTCCCGCTGTCTCCATTCTTTTACCCAGTGCCATTATGGCCCCACGCTAACGGAGGCCTTCATTAAATGTCAATTATACACCAGAGACCACACAGTGGAAGGAGAGGACACAATGATTTCTGACCCCAAAAGGTCAACATGCTTATGGGCATTCAGCTCTTGTTGAACAGTCTGTTTTCTCTGAGGTCTTAGCAGACCCAAAACCCAACTATTCAATATGTTAAAAAAAAAGTTTGCTGTTTGGGAAATACTTCATTACACTAATATGAAGTATTATACACAATGAACACGTGCTGCTAAAAATAGAAACTTCATAACAGCAAAAGGGGGCTGGGTTTTTAAGTGCCAATTTCCTACCAAAAATTATAAAAATCCCAGCGTCTCCATTTGTGCACGAGCATGGGAATATTTTGATCACACATCTGTGCAGTCCCTAGTGTGTTGCTGAGCGTGGGTCTCATACAGCGAAGAGGACTAGGCCAGATGGTGAGGGGGGGGGGGAGTGGGGAACGCCACATGTTGTGAGTCTCTATTCAGACAAGCTGTGTAGTGTGGACATGCCCCCAGCTCTAAATAAACCTGTGGCAGCACCTAGGGTGGACCCTATAGCGCAGAGAGTGGTTGGTAGGAGTGTGATATGGAGGATAAAGTATGTGAAGAGATTTCACCGGGAAACGCATAACAAGAGCACTGTTTGTTGTTTTGGTTGCATACTGTGCGCTGTCACATATTTTGTCCGGCTTTGTATAGTTTTTACCCTAATTGCACATGACGCCACAGCTCTACATTACTGGACTTCTACATAACTGACCCTGTGTGAACCAAATTGTCTGTTATGCATCCAAATGACATGATTATTTGCACAATACCTTATGTGTGTGTAAGACAGAGACATGAGGGAAATTTTTTTGCAGAAACAGACTGTGAGACAATAAATGTGAGGGAGCAATAGATAGATAGATAGATAGATAGATAGATAGATAGATAGATAGATAGATAGATAGATAGATAGATAGATAGATAGATAGAGAGATAGAGAGATAGAGAGCTATCTGGCAATTTTTAGCTGGCTGCTATAAAAAAAGGGGGGCATTCGGAAGGATATTGTGCACAACCCCAAATGAGTGCAGGGTATTTCTGAAAGAGTATAAACCACAGCGAGACTGAAATTCAGTTAGTTTCTGCCAGAGCAGGCTGTATATAGATAAGAGCACCTCTATCACAGGAAAGATGTACCATTGGGAGATTTGTGGAGACATTTCCTGGGGCACATGCAAACCCACCGGCACAGCAGTTTTTATCTTTTTCCCTTCTTTCCAGGGATGTACTCCCAGATTACTAATGCATCTCCCTGTCAGCAAGGGCTGAAAATAGGTGAGCGCTGACCCATTTAATCAGACTTGTACTGACCCCTAACTAAGGTGATAGCAAACGTTTGGTCAGGAGCTACAGGAGCGCCCTGCGGTCTTTCATCTGAAATTAAAGCGAGTAGAGAATTACAGCTAATGGAGCTGGTTGACTTTGGGATAATCTAATGTTTCAACACAGAGGTCATGGTATCCCCTTTGCAACACTTTTCCCACCCTCCCTTCACGTTTAAAGGTAAGATACCCGACTCTGGATCACAGATTGTTTGTCCAGCTAACTGGTTTGGTGCTTTCTGAAAGGTGGAAAGAAGTGACAGAGGGTAGATTCTCGTGGGAGACTGATGGTTAAGTTCAGCTAGCTCGTTGACCCACGTCCACCCTCTTTATCTTTCTCTCTGTCCTTCTAGTTGCCCCTTTTGTGGCCCCTGGTCACCACCTCTGGTCCTGTGGCCCCTGACGTCCACCCCCAGTGTGCTCTTGTCCACCCACTGCGCCCCCTCAAAAAGACTCGGGGTCAAAGCAGCAGCAGTGAAGGTGAAAATGCATCTCTTCCCTGGCCCGTTTGTTCAAGGCTGCCATTATGCTGGGTGTGATCAAGCAACCAAGTTCAGCTCCAAGATAAACCGACCCCGCCCTTCACCCTCTCCTCACTCTGTATCCGTAGGGAGATGTACCCCCAGGCAGAGTGTCTTCTCTCTTTCATTGCACCCCATCTCTGGCAGAGGACCTGCTCCCTGTTTATTCTCTTTGCAATACCCCCTCTTTTGTATCCTCCTTCTTTTTGGTCTTTCACTATCACGCTCGTGCTCGACTCTTTCTCATAACCCTTACCCATTTTTTAATTCTTCTTCCTCCACTTTCCCTCCTCTTGCTCCCGACTTTTATTTCGGCATGCCTCTTTATTCCCATCTCCTCTTTTCCCCTCTCTTTTATCTTTAATCTTCTGTCTCTCCATCTCCTCTCTGATCTTCTTTCCTCCTTCCATCTCTCTTTCAGTGTGGCCTAGACACCCTGTAGTCTGGAAACTGGCCCATCCCGGCCCTGCCCCTAAGGCCCTCCGCACAGCCCCGTGGGTAATGGGCATTGTGTATTCCCACTGATCCCTGACGGGGCCATATTGTGCCTCGGCGGGATGTCAGGAGCACAAAGCCAACCGGCCTGCCACATTGTCTCACACTCCAAATGAAGAAGTTCCTCCTCTGGCTCCCAACACAGCCTTGAAATGTCAGCAGAGAGGGAGGTGTAGGGTGCTGGTGTGTGTGTGTGTAAGGGTTGGGGTGTTCTTTTTTTTTTTTTTAAGATAATGGATGTGTGTGTTGGGAGTTATTGTTGGAGATGAGGGTTGTGTGTTACTCATTAATGCATCACCACTCCACTCATTTGGATCTAAATCCCACAGGCAACTCCAGACACACACACACACACACACACACACACACACACACACACACACACACACGCACACACACACACACACACACACACACACACACACACACACACACACACACACACACACACACACACACACACACACACTCTTGGGTGCTTACTCTCATTGTTAAAAGGCTTACATACATGGAGATGAGCACACACACACACACACACACACACACACACACACACACACACACACACACACACACACACACACACACACACACACACACACACACACACACACGTTGGGCTTGGATTCTGGCTGGGAAAAACAAAGTGTGAATTTATGAATGGGAGCTGTTTTGCTTTGGAAATGTTCTTGTTTCCACCAGCAATCAAAATAACATCAATTTCAGAGCAGTCACAATACAATGCAGCATTACCTTCCACATAGGCTTTTCTTTGAACTTGATCACAAGTTCACTGGCAGTATATCTTCTCAGTCACGTCGCACTTACACGCACCTTTACTATCAAAGGTATAATTCAGATGCTGCTGATGTGCAGCTAGATAAATAAAGATAAGGAGCTTCACAGGCAGGGGTTTACCTTCACAGCTTTCACAAGGCAGGAGTGATGGGTAAGAGACGTGCCGTTTAGAGCTCTCTGTCTGCCCCTGTCTGTCTCATAGAAGTCAATATTAACTGTCTGGAGATAAACTTCAACACAGCCCCAGCTTCTAATTTCCTGTAGCATTTTATATACGTCTGTCGGTTTGACCTTGAATTGATTGATTTTAAATTTCTTATTGTGGCAGTATTTTTTTTTTTTACTTTTATATACAGACTTTATGGTAAGCAGTATTTCTTTGATCACTGAAGGGCTGGTGGTGATTATTATTATTATTATTAAGATTATTACCTGGGGTGAAGGGATGGGTGTACAAAGAGGGGAGACTGTGGTTTAATGGCAATCTGTCCCTAACTAAGTCATTTTAGAACATTAACCACGAGTAGTACATCACAAAATGCCCTTATGAGTAGATTTGCACTGAGCAAACATATAACATTCAACATTATCATTTAGTTATGACTACTTGTTGGGTGATTTATAACAGGAATGCTCATTTAGGGGCATCAAGATCATGTATAGGGTTAGTTCAACCAAATCACAAAAAAACAAACATTTAATCTCCACTTACATCATACAGTTTGGGTTTTATTGGATATCTTAGAGGAAGACATACATACCTAAAGGATAAAAAACAAACAAAGATATTATTAGCATGGCTTGATACTGCCAAAGGTAAGTGATGGTGTGATTTTTGTAACTGAAATTTTATATTAAAGTATTCCATTATAATCAAGTGCTACTTGGTTTTTCAGTCTTTGAAAAATAAACGTTTATCCATGTGAAAGCAGGAAAGTTACTATGTTAAAGTTTATTCTTGACCTTGGAGACAGTGATTTGACAAAAAAAACTTAAAATCTTTAAATCCAAAAAATATTATGTACAGGATTTAAACCTTCAATAACACATAAATGGAGAAAAGGGGATTTGCATGCCTGATGCCAAGCTTAGATTTAAAGCTGCTTTCCAAAATAAGTGGATGAGGAAACATGAGTCCAGGAAATGAAATGTCAAGAACAGTCAGTGTATAG
Source organism: Gymnocephalus cernua (assembly GCA_023631565.1). Taxonomy (NCBI): domain Eukaryota; kingdom Metazoa; phylum Chordata; class Actinopteri; order Perciformes; family Percidae; genus Gymnocephalus; species Gymnocephalus cernua. The sequence goes on from CM042431.1 coordinate 18,488,566, forward strand.
TGTCCAGAGACATCCATCACTTACTGTACAATGTCCTTTTAGGAATAGTTTATGTTGTGTATAATGATATATGGACACTTTTGGGTTGGACTAGCTGGATTTTAGCATTAGCATCCATCTATAAATTGGCTGGGATTAGTTAAAGAACATGTCTTGCCTAAAATACAAGACAAATTCATTGATCTTTGAAATAATTTTATGTTATCAATTTTCATCCCATTTTATCTTATATACTGTATGTTATGTAGATTATAACATAAACCTCTGAGTTGCTAGCTTAAATCCCTATATTTTGCTTCCTGTCTCAGACATATATGGTTCACTGCCATTTCAATTAGAGGGGGAGGATTAACCTGTGAATGGTGCTTCATTTGGTTTACTTTCTCTAAGTGCAAAAACAGCAAAGCAGCCACTTAATCAAATTATCCCTGCCTGTTTACGTTGCACTCTGCACTGGAATGTTGATCTCACTCAAACATACTTTCACATACTTACTGCCATCACATTCCATTCATTTGCATTTGTCAGTTAACAAGGATGGTATTTGTGTTACACTTACATTTCTATGTGTACATACGCTCCTTGTGTAAGTTTACTAAAGCCTTACAGAAATCCCAGTAGTAGTTGAATGGACGAGAAGTACATGTGTGTTTTTATTTACGCTGCGCTTCCTCTACAAACCGCTTCCACCACGGTGTTTTAAGAAGCCTAATGAAGTGGTGTTTGGGGCCTGCCAGCTGGAACAGCAGGTCAACAGGACGTCTGAGGGTATAGACTGCAGGTTGAGCAAACTGCCCCCTGTGACTTCAATGTGTGAGCTGTTGACACTGAGCACAGTTAGATTGGCTGTGGCTATAATACAGACGCGGCCTGGGTATAAGGAGCTTGGCTAGGGGTCGAACCCTGCTCTGCCCAGTTGTTCAGACGCCTCGGAGAGAGGCTGTCTGCATGCCTAAGCTGAAGAGTGCTAATCCTTGTAGCACTGGCACCGGCTGGGCCCACTCAAAAATGTCTATATTGTAAAGTGACGGCGACATTTCTTTTCTTCCTTCTGTGTTTCTCTGCTCACTTCTTGGATCATGTCTGTTTCTTCTATCATAGTAATGTCACTTCTATCTCCTTTCATATAAAAGCCTGTCCTCTGTGAGAATTTGCACGTATTGTTTGGAAAGGTTTACTTTTAATCAAATACACAGATGATATTGAAGGATAATTTCTATTACAACATGGATCATATATCGTTCGTAGTTTTGACCATCATTTCTATTGGTTACCAAAGTACCAAAGCAATTGCTGAGAATTGGAAACATAATGACCATAATCACTACAACAACATCTAATGGAACTGTTTTGGATGTAATACTGAAAGTGAGCACACCCGAAATATCAGTAATAACTAGCGGTGGGGGAAAAATCAATCGCTATCGATATTTTCTGTGGCAATACTGTATCGATACACAGACGCCAAGTATTGATCTATCATTATATATGTGTTGGTCAATTTGTCTGCTTGACAATCCCATTTTGCAGCAATAAAATTGAAGTGAGCTAAACAAACAGAGAAATGTATCTTTTTAGATAAAACAGATGTTGACAAAGTTTCCTTTTGTGGACATAATTTGAAATTGGGAAAAATTTGAAGTTGGAAAAAAGGTAATAATTGCAATATCGCAGAATATTACAATATGTTTAAAAATCGCAATAATATCGTATCGTGACATAACTATCGTTATGATATCATACCGTGAGGCCTCTGGTGTTTCCCACCCCTGATAATAACCCCCATTGCCCACCCAGTCTTCAAGAAATTACATTTATACACAGCTAGTTTGCAAATGCAAATACATTTTGTATGTATGAATGGCCCGCCATCGTACAATACAGCGTACAATACATAAATGTAGCAATTCCCACACTAGAAAAAGTATTGCCAGGGAACATAATCCAGTATCCATAATCCATTTCTTCTAAACGTTATTGGAAAAAAAGAAAGTAATATATCATTTTGAGGAGTCAGAGTCATTGTTGCACAGAAAACTAAGCGTGCACTCTACTTTACATATGGTAGGTTTATTCAGAAAGCTAGTCTGTAGTCCTGTGAGTGCATTATGAGTGGTATATATTTATTTTGGGGATTTTTTAGAATGTGATGTAAGACTTTCCTGCTTATTTCCACTCCTGGCTCAAGTCACTGACGGTTGGTACCCATTAGGTACCCACCCTTCTGGCAGTCTGTACATATACACCTCTTCAGTCAAATTCACACCATCTCTCTGTATCACATTTCAACTGTCCCTGTACTCTCTGTCTCTCTCCCCTCTCCCTCTCTCCCCCTCCTCTCCTCCCTTCTCCTTTCTCTGACTTATCTTTCCATTCTGCAGTAATGAGCGTGCTGTAGCTGCAGGCCTGTCCGTGCTCTGTGTTAATCCTTCCTTTCAGCTGGAGGGCCATTTAGAGCACAAGCACCCAGAGCCTGTTCCAGAATTTAATTAAACATTCTTGGTGTCGCTGTGTTACCTTGCACTCGCTGTCTTTCTCTCTTTCAAACATGCACGTGCACGCACACGCATACACACACCTACATTTTGGGTTTTTTAAACTCAAGACAATCCCCACTCCCAAACTTTTTGTGAAGGCATTAGGTCTCTCCCATGTCAGTGTGTACTCTTTACCCCCCTCGTCCAACTGGTGGAATAATGCACAATATGTTTACCCTCTAACCTGGCAGTGGCTGCGCTTCATACCTGTCTTGTTTAATTTTGGATTACATAGAAAATATGATTTCACAATAAAATAAACTGGCAAAGCAGCAACAGTCAGTGATGCACATCAGGTCATGAGAATATGTGCGAGTCATTCACTCACTTGTTGTTTTACTGTTCTCTGAGTGACACCTTACAGGTGCAGTTGAAAGAGATTCACCTTATGACTCAGTTCAAACAAGATAAAGCATTGCAAAATGGCTGAATTATTCTTCTACTTAGCGATAAGAGCAGGGCATGTTACAATTTATTTGAATGCGAAGAATTTGCTTCAGGCGCCTCTGCAACCTCATACTGTATGGCTGATAAAATCTGAACTCCATACATCAAATCGGCCACCATCAAAACACCTCAACCTTCGTTCCCCTTTTGTATTGTGCACTATGAAACAACCCATGTGCACACACTTTTGTGTACATATGTCTGAGATGACCACAAAACAATTTTCTCCAGTAATGGAAATTGCGTGTGGCATTTTGGTTGTTGCCATTCAGCTTTGGTGATTTGGCTTTTGTGTATGTGTTGTTTGTGGCTTGGCTCTGGCTCCTCTGTCTTTCTGCAAGTCTGGTTCAAGTCTGGCAGGTTGTCATGGCTTAATGACCAAACTCTCTGAGCTCTAAACCTAATCAGGAGGTAGCAGAGGGCTTTTCATTGCTGTCACACATACACATATAAGGAGGCATACGTATGTATGCAGGCTCGGTGCACATAAACACACACCATTAAAGCGTCCACGATGGCACCATGAAACAATTGGACAGGTGTAAAACAGTCTCCGGTCAGTTATGCTTATCTGTCAATCAGGACAGCAAGTCGGTCAAGATAAATCATTTCTCGCCAATCAGATGTTGAGGAGGGCCAGAATAAACAGCGCTAGTTCCCCCTCACTATGAGGAGTGAGTGTGTGTTATCTTCCCTGGACTAACAGAGGCCCTCATTCATACTCAGGTCTTTATAACTGGCCAAAGAAAGACTAATTTGGGTGGAGGTTTTTTTGGCGGAGGGGGCAGTATGGGGGAGCTGTATTGTTTGCCTAATCCGCAGTGACTGGGAAGTTGTACGCTGTGCAAATAACGCATATTTGAGCAGCTCTGCTCCGAAGTAAAGCCCCTTCTGCCCCAAACGTTGAGATAAGCATTGGGCTTGGTTTTATTCAGGGAGCAATGTCTTAACGGTCAATTTTTTTGGCTCTTGCTGAAGCCATTTTGTTTTCCATCAGAGCTGCATAACACCTCAAATAACAGGGGATATACTGGCATCAGGAATTATTAGAATGCTGTTGCAGAGATAATTGTGGAATTCTTATCTTACAGCAATTTAGCTTATCGGCACCTGTATCTGCAGAGAGATAGGGTGGGAAGAGTTATGCCATTTTTTTCTTTTATTGGAAAGAAATTTATAGACAGTTAGTGACAGAAGAGATACTGTAGAATGATGGAAAACACTGGCTGCAGGACTTTTGCAGATATAAATCCATTTTGAAATGTCTTCCCCTCTCTCTTTGTACCTTTTTCTCCTTCCCCTCTACCCGAGCTACATGTTTGAGAGAATCGTTCGGATGAAAGTTCAAAAAAGCACTCCTCTGATTAACTTAGTGTCCCCAAAATGTCCTGTGTGGTTAGATGTGGGATGCTTTGATTTATAACTTAAATCTGAAGACCATCTGTGAACAGAGTAGTCAGTCAGCAAGTCAGAAAATCAGCATGTCATCCATCCATCGCTGCATTTAAACCAACCAACCAACAGGCCAGTTTCTCACCAGGTCATCCAGACCAATCAGCTAAACAATCTGCTAGAGGGGGTTGTTAAAAGTTGTAATTGTAATTGCAATAAAAAAAAAATCAATAGAGACATTGTTAAAAAAATAAAATAAGGCATTCGTATCATTGATGATTGATGATGTTGCATTGCAGTCTAATCTTTCAGTCACAGTCTGCTGGTTGGATGAGGTCCAGATCCATCAGTCTCACCCTATGCAGACAGGGCAGGGTGAGACACCACTGTGGTGTAGCAATGATGCCTTTTTTTCTGTTTTTATGCCTGTTATGTTTATGTTGCTTTATGACGATGTGCTAGGAGAGACAGTGGTTTATTCTCTGACAGTAAAAGGAACACATGGGCTCTGCACTGTGCATGTGTGTGTGTGTGTGTGTGTGTGTATGAGTGGGACAGTCATGTGTTTGTGTGTGTGACAGTTAGTTAGCATGGTCAGACCTCAGTGAAATGTTTCACCTTGTTTGATGTGGAGCAGCCAGCCTTGTACCAGAGCCCCGGGCTGCATGTGGAGTGTTTTGACGATGCATCAGTGTAAATCTAAACTACCCGACGCACTGCTTTCCCCACAACTTCAACTTTCTTTTCACATGGCCCAAGGCTGACTTTACTATCCTGCCCACTATTTGACTTTCAGATCAGTCAATCTATTACATTACCATGCGCTGGTTTTCAAACACTGCAGTGTTCTGGCTTGAAGCACATAAGTCAAACAGAGTGCACCGAAAGGTTTGATAAGGAGTATGGGCCCAAAAGCTAAATCCGCTGTTTATTCTATAGCGTTTTAAGGCTCAATAAATTCAGACAGCTGCAGCAGTTAGTGCCATTGTGTTACCTTTTGAATTGTTGTGATAGATCTCTGTATTAGAACTTTGAAGGCTTGTGTAGTCCAGGCCTTTCCTAATCTCCCGTCATCTGCATAGAACTGCATAAAACTACCGCTCACAATGGCAGCACAGATCAACACCAACAAGGCGAACTTGTCCAACAAAGTGCTGTTTTATTTCAGCCACCCTTTAAAACACACAAGCTATAATCTATGGGGGGAGTGTTTGGATTTGAGGCCTGAATCTCTCAAAAGCAGTGTTGCCCTTTCTTCCCTTTTTGCTGTATTGAGGAATTCCCTTATCTTGCCCCACCAGTGGCGTAGCGCAGAAAAGAGCAGGCCGCTCTATTGTCAGCCCCTTAGAGTTCCAGTCTTGTTTGATAGTGTTTTCTGCGGGTCACTTGACGCCCCCCTCCTTCTTTTTCCAACACCCCCCTCATGCCCCCTCATTGTTGGCCTCTTCTATTATTCCCGTACCCAGATTCAGAGTGGGGATGGGGGGATATTGAGCGGTGGATGAAGGGAGGATAGGGAAGTTTGTCATCGGTTTGAAACAGTGAAAGGCCTCAGTCTGCTAGCAGCCAGTCAGGGTGAACCAAAAAGCCATGGAACCATATGGAGCCTTCAGACAATCAAATTACTTTTTTCCTCCTTTCTTCTCCCTCCCCATTGTCTTTCTTTCTTTCAGTTTCTTAAAGAAATTATCGCAGACCCCAAGGAAGGCATGGCAAAAGTGGAAGATGTGATCAAATTCCACCACTCCAAATAAGTTAATGAAATAATAAGATCATCCCTTGTCCATCACGCCTGAAAGAATTCTGGGGGAAATGCCTTGCTCTAAAGGTGAAGACCATTGAGGGTCACATAAAATCAAGACCTCCATATAAAAACTTGAATATAATATATTATATCCACATAAAAACTAGTTTCAAATTAAATGAAGCACATGGTCACGCTGACACATTCAAGTAAAACTGCATGCACTGCATGGGTATTTTCAGTTAAAACTGCTGACAGAATTATAGCTGATGTGAAGGATGACTATTTTTACACCTGTGGCAAAATTATTTCCCCATCTCCTCTATGAGTTGCTTCCATTTGCCTTGGTAACATGCTCCCCCCCCAATCATTTAAATGGCAAGGTGAGTGGAGAATAGCCAGGGGGTATTTCATGGGACCGAGGGACATGCACGTGTTTTGGGGTAGAACTCAAGCCAGAGTCAATGCCTGGGTGGCCAATTAGCAAAAAGGATAAGAAAAGACCCTGTGCCATCAACCAATGACGGCTGGGGGAGCAGAGAAGGGGGACTTTTTTGTGTGTGTCTGTTTTCCTCTCACTTTCCTCCCTCCCTCTGTTCCTCTTTTACTCTCTCACTCTGTCTGTCAACTTGGTGTCCACAGCAAAACTCCGTCAGAATACGCAATGAGGATTACTAGACTGGAAGCAGTGGGATTTCTAGAGTTGTATGCATTTGTGTGTGGTTATGTATGTATGCGTCGCTGTGTGTGTGTGTGTGTGTGTGTGTGTGTGTGTGGGTGTGTGTGTGTTACTTGTTTGTGGAACAAAAATGTCCTAGTGTGTCCCTAGACAGACATTTGGCTGTGTCCCATTGGCCATAGAGGATTACAAACCCTCTCTTTGCCTCTTCACACTGGCCCACAGTGCTCCACTCCCCCTGGCTAATGACCCAGTGAGACACATTCATTCCTTCAAATAGACCTCAGATCTGGGCTCATCCCTGATATTTCCTCTACATTAAACATTTGAACACCAGAGGCTGATTACCACGAAAATCAGGGAAATTCAAAAATGACACCCCTGAATTTCTTTTGCTCTTCCTTTTGTGTTGCTTATTAATACTTTCCAGACTTTAGACTCACGTTTAAGTTGCAGAAATCAGTTGCCTTAAAAAGGCGTTTGTTGGCTTTGCTGAGCAATGTTCATGTATTCTGAGCAATCATGTGTAGGAATTCTAAAGCACCACAGAGATGAGACAATGTTTTTGTTATCTCAAAAGGTAGTGGCTCGCAGGCTAATGTTGATGCTAAAGGCCTGGACACAGACCACCGAGCTCCAGTTGCTGTTCGGCGCTGTGTGCAGCTGGCTGCTCTAATGCTTCAAGAGATCAACAAGGTGGTGGTTTAAGTACTGTTAGCTGCGTTCCTCCCAGGCCTGCTCATTAATGATTCGGGAGTAGATGGAGCATAAGAGAGACCTGTGGGAGCCTGTCTTCCACCTTTGCTTCAGCCTTCATCTTCTTGCTCTGCCCCTGCAGATATTCCACTAAGTTGATCCTTCCTGACGCTACGCCAAGCCCTGAGCATGTTACTCCCCTTCCAGCGATACAGCCTATTTATACACATCAGGGTTATTGAGAGTGGAACGCTGCCAATGGTTGGAGGAGCAAAGTGCTGCAAAAAATGAGTTTTGATCAAAGAATGTTCATTTTTTGTTCATCGTTTTTTTATGTATACTTTGAACAAATTATCATTTGTTGTTGCTGAAAGAACCCACAGAGGCTTACTGCTGCATCTTAGTGGTCTCGTAATAATATACTGCTGCGAATTATCTCCTATGATGCCTTTTTGTCTTGCATTGCTTGTTTTCATACTGCTGCAAGGGAGTGTTGCTTTGTGGCACAAGTGAAGCTTACGTTAGCTGGCTTACAATATCCCAATTAACTTTTCCTACATGCATTCGAATAGCAGAGTACTGCTGCTTGTTTTTGCGTATACATAGAGCATGTGCATGTGTGTATGAGAATGAGTGTGTCTGTGCTTTTGAACAAGCAGCATGTTTTAATGACTCCAGGCCTCGCTGTAGAAATTGAGAATAACTAATAATTGTGTGCCGGTGGGTGTGCGCGCATTTCTGTGCAAGCATGCATTTTTGTGCGTGTCTGCACGTATGGGTACGTGTTGAGGAGCGCAGGCCTGGAGTGGGGTGCTGCTACTGCATTTGGGTCTTTGTGGCTCTCTGTGAAGCGGGGTCGACCTTGTGGGGCTCTCCTCTGGGGCCCAGACAATGCCAGTGCAGGATTATCCACACCGGGACAAAGTGTGTGATTACCATGAGAAAACAGCCAGCTCCAGCCCCATAGCCAAGGACTGCCAGGCCTGCTGGAGAGGTGGGCTGCCACTCATTAGCTGCAGGGAGATGCTGAATGCAGGCGCACACTCACCGCCTTACATGCACACACATGAAACACAATGACACACACGCACATGGTGACATTCATGCTCATACTGATACACGTGCACGTACGCACAAATGCAATTTGTAGCTCATGCGCGGACGTACATACCAAATTATGAACTTTTTTATAATTTATGCAAATGTGATCCTGTTCTAACAGGGAATTGTAATTTATATAAATACAAAGAACTGGAGCCAGTTTAGGCTGAATCTGGCCTTTTTATACGAAGCCAAACGTGCAAAAACTGAAAATGATTTACCCTAACCTTAACCAAAAGTAATCATTTTATCAAACATTAACATAAAAAGTGTGAGCCAAAATTTGACCAAATAGATAGTCAGGGCATTTTCACTATTAACTCCATTAATGTACAGATGTGTAGTAATGTTATGAAGAAATGTGTCTCTTTATGAACAATATAATGATAATTTGTGCTTTGTGTACAAAATTATACCGACCAAAATGAGCATATGTCAATTACGGCTGTGTGATAATTCAATATTATTGTATATCTACTTGAGTATTCTAAAAGTATATCATTGTATACTGACAGTATGATTACATTGTGTTATTGTTCTACAAAATCCAGCTGTCCAAATCCAATGATTCAGATTGAATTGCTATCAAAAAATGGAACAAGATGAATGAATGAATGTATTATGTTGCAACATATAGGCAGTGTTGCTATGTTAAAGTGTGTATTTGCATAATGTGCATCATCCCTTTGATTCAAGTATGCTGCGCGGTTGTAGCAAGAGTGTGTGCTTCACAATGCACGGGCAGAGATTGGTATCCCATCCTGCTGCGATGATCTCAAAGAGAGCCACAGGTCTATTGTAGAGTTTGCATCTTAAGCCCATGATCAGTGGATTTCCCACCTCTTCACTGAAGAGTCTCTCTGTCTACCCTGGATTAAAGGGATGAGCTGATACTCCTCTATCTCCTCATCCATCCCTCTGTCTCCTCGGAGGAGGATGAGAAGAAGATGCCTTTTGTTGGAGGGAGGCAACCCCACTCGAGTTGAGCTGGAGAGGGTCTGCGATGGAGGAGGTTTGGGGGAGGAGAGGAGCAGACGGGAGGGAGGATGGGAGACATGATTATTGATGAAGGTGACATAAGATGCCTACCAGGAGGTGTCTCAATCCATACACTTGAAGACAAGCAGACACACACCCACAAACACACACACACAGTGAGAGAGGGGGAGAGATTATGAATGTATTGTTTCAACTGCAGCTCTCTGTCATAGGGGAGGTCAAGAGTTCGGTCCATTGCTACTTTGACCCCTTCACAGTTACAGCATCTTTTTTTGTGTGTCAAGGCATTCTTTTATATTTCTTTGTTTTTTTTACAACTCTGTGCTATTTTACGATCTCTTTGTTTCCTCTTTGTTGGGAGGGGTAGAAGTAGCAGTGGGCAAGGATGGATTAAACTGGTGGGGAAATGTTTTGCCGCAGACACATGTTACTTCTCTTGCTTTGTTTGATGCTATTATTGTTTTTTTTTTCACTATCATCTGATCATGTCCTCATCTTTTTTTGTCTCTTCTTCAAGGGCCATTTATTCTTATGAGGCACTTCTCCTCCACACTTCTTTCCCTCTTTCAATTAATCTCTTCTCCTTTCCTATTCTTCTTTCCCTCTCCAGGGTGGGAGACAGGTCACAGCTGTAGGGGGACGGCGAGCCTGTCACGTGTTGCTTTGTCTCAGCCTTCACCAAAACATACCGCCACAAGGTACCCTGACAACTGCCTTTCCCTTTAACCACCCTACTGTAGTTTGGAGGAAATGGCAGCTTTCCTCCTCCGGACAGTATTCTCCAGTGACTCCCAGAAAGGTCACTTTGACTTTTAATTTCCCTCCTCTGGGTATGATTCATGATTTCCTCTCTTATATAGGCCGGTTGGTGTTAATATTTGACTTCTAGAAGAGCTAAAATAAATTCAGATCTGATTGGACACTCAGCTATTTATCTACCTGGAGATGGCTGCCAAAACGCTATTCGCTGAAGCAGGAGTTAGTGAATGTCACGGGAGAAAAATGAATCCTGGTGTGTAGCTCTATAAATATTTGACTCTCCTTCCTCGAGCCCTCACCGTGAGAAGAGGCTCTATTCCTGCTCTCCTTACCAGAGGGAACAGGGTGGCAAGTCGTCTGATTAATTGACTAAAAGAGAACATAGATCATGTTTTTTGGGAGACCTAGAAAAAGTGTGGGCCTATCCTCTGTATCCTACAGAATATCTTATTCAGCATGAAATTGGAGCCTGTTATCAGTGAAACATTACACTGTTAAAGCCTGCCCTGCTTCTTCCCACATTCCTTTGCATTCTCTGTATGGCTGTAGCAACACATTCTCTCTCACTGTATTCACATCTCATCCGTTTTCTCGGATCCCTATAACAGAGGTAGTGAATGCAAAGTTAGCATGACCCATAATCAGAATTGCCACAATAACGTGAATAAGATTTAAGACAGGTTGAAACATATCAAAAATGTCCTAAAAACAAAGAATTTAGAAAGTAGGTTGTCAGATTTCCTGAAGTTTTGGCACCACTGTCATATAGTTGGGAAATCTGTGAATATGTTGCTTGTCTTTGCACTGTGGTGTCCCAGGGGGATAGATTTCACTTAAGTGTGAGTGCGAGAGTGTGTGTGTGTGTGTGTGTGTGTGTGTGTGTGTGTGTGTGTGTGTGTGTGTGTGTGTGTGTGTGTGTGAGATCATATGTGAGTATCACAGATGGCCTGGGGTCCTTTTGCCGACATGACTCTCATTTATAACCATCAGGGGTGGATGCTGCAGCCTTGCCTCTTCTCTACCAAGCTCATTCTCCTTCTCCCTCTGTCTGTTAGACACACACACACACACACACACACACACACACACACACACACACACACACACACACACACACACACACACACACACACACACACACACACACACACACACACACACAAACACACACACACACACAAACTATGGACTAGTGCACTCTACCTAGCAACGCTCGGCACTGAATGGCATCACACTGCTCCGTGGTCCATCTCTATAGTCAGCGGAATCAATAGACGGCTGATGTTTGAGGATCTGGCTGCTGTCCACAAGAGGGACTGTTTGTCTTTGCTGATCTATCATCACAATCTCCACAGCATTATGTTATCTTCCATTCATTCAGATCTCAATTTAACAAAAAATTGAGAAGTTGCATAATCCATTATCTTTAAACTGTTATCTTTACATTTTTCTTTTGGCATTAAATGCATAAAAAATTAGACCAAATAGAATATTCGTTTGGAAACTGATCCTTCTCTCTAATCAACAGTTACTATGATTTTTTGAATTCCCCAAGTAAGGGAACTCAACAAGCTGTTACACATACCCCCCCCTCGCCTTGCTATCAATCCACACAGCAACCAGTGCTCATTGAAGAAAAAGCTCCTTCTGGTGTGTTCCCTCGGCCCGTTTAGCATAGGTCCCCACCCTGGGGCCTTTGGGCATGGCTCTGTGCCCTGACACCGGAGTCTGGGGGAATGTGCACCCTGCTGAATGCTTTCTAATGGCTTAGAATGGTCTTTAATGAGCTTGAAGATGCAGTGTGCCGTATGGCGTTGTTCACCTGGGAAAATCACAATCTGTGCACCCGAGGACCGGACACCGGCCAACGTATATATATATACACACACACACACACACACACACACACACACACACACACACACACACACACACACACACACACACACACACACACACACACACACACACACACACACACACACATATATATACATGGCAAGCACATACACACACAGAAACACACATTCAACTGGCTTTTTGCAGCCTCAGCACACAATTGTCCTTTTAGTGAATAGAGTTGGAACGTGGTCAGTCACGGCTCCATTAGGGTCCATTAGGGACTGATGTGTGTTTATGTGTGTGTGCGTGTGTGTGTGTGTGTGTGTGTGCGTGTGTGTGTTTTTTTTGTGTTACTATGACTAATGTTGTGCTTGCCTTCTCCAGTCTTGCAGTTATTCCCTATTATTTTGTCTAACATCTTCAATGAATAAATAGTGTATTTATTTAATTATTAATATTGTCAATAATAGGAAAACATAGAATATAGCATATGCAATGGCTCTCTACATGCTGGTGCTCGGTGCTAATTAACAATAGTGGTGTCACATATAACCCCATTCGTTCCCTCTCTCCATCCCTCCATCCCCCTCTCATTCCACGAGTCTACTATCTGCCTCACACGTCTCTGGGGTCCCATAAACTATCACACTGAATCTGGACAATCCAAACATGGGCTTTGTTTCCCCCCCCAACCAAGGCTTTCTCCTCATTAACAATTTCCCTGTTTTCTAACCTTTGCATAAACTGTTTTCAAGGTTTGCTTCAGTTGTTCTTAATATATTCTGTGTTTTATTCCTCTCCTGTCCGTTATTCCTCTATAATAGTATTGGTTAGAAAGCAAGGATGGTTAAATCCATCTTTTATACTCTGTTTTTTGTGTCTGCTCTTCTCTCATCACTCTCTGCCTCACTGTCTGTCTCTCTCCTGTCACCTTCATTTGTTTCAATGCATCTGCAATACTTTCTAACATCCATGACCAGCAGTGAGAGGTGCTCTATCAGCAGAGGGTGTGAACGTGACCAAGCGGGAACTTCCCTCTCTTCCTTGGGCCACAAAGGCACGATGGTCTACAACAGAACATCAGCACCAACAGAAAGGCACCGGCTTTTGTTTGCACTTAGTGGATGCTGCCCATTCACTTATACGCTCCCCTCCTCAATCTTAGCTCTTTTTCTTTTTGTTTTTTTTCTTTCTTTCTTTCTTTCTTTCTTTCTTTCTTTCTTTCTTTCTTTCTTTCTTTCTTTCTTTCTTTCTTTCTTTCTTTCTTTCTTTCTTTCTTTCTTTTTGTGCTATCAGAAAGCAAATCTGTGCTCCATTAGCATTACAGTTGAGTACACACATCATACAAAAGGTAAGACACCTTTGACTTTTGGGAAGATAGATAAAGTAAAGTACTTTATCCATCTTTCTTCAAAAGTTCCTTGCAGATGTGCACTCAACCCCCCTCCACACCTGAGTTTTACTGTTCCACTCCACAGAGCATCAGTGGTCAGTTCAGCAGAGCACGGTGAGCCTCGGCCTGTGGGCCCCTGAGTCAGGAGTTCTGGGGCCCTACTGCCCCCCAGAGGGAGTGCCCATGGGCGCAAGGGGAGGGCCAGGGCGGCCCTGTTTGACAGCTCAACACACAGGGTCTGCTGGTGACCAAGGGGCCATCGAGGGGGCCAAACTATACTGCTTTGGTTAGCACCACACCCCGGTTCCATCCCCCAAGCCTCCGGGCTGTTGTTCCCTCGGAGAAGAGGGTGTGTTTGCAGGAGAGACCAGGCGAGGAGAGGCAGGGCCCGGGACAAAAGACGGTCCTCCGGCCAGCACTGTTCTGCATGGTAGCGGCTGTATTCTTCTCCCCTTTTTTTGCCTTTTCTTTTCTTTGGATTTGCTGCCTTTGTGGGGACGTGATAGAGACCGGGGGGCAGATATGATGGATGGAACTGGGGGGCATAGAGAAGTTGGGGGGGGCCCACAGGGACGGTGATGGAGAGGCCCAGTGTCGTGCTCCCTGTCTGAGAGGAACGTGCGAGGCATGGGGTGGCCCTGGGTGGTAGGCGGACTTTGTGCCGGGGGGTGGGGGGCAGTATCTATAGATGAGGACATATGAGTGAAGAAGGATGTTGCTATGGATGGGGAATTGTTGAAAAATAAGAATAGCGTTTTAGCATCGTGGGGGATCCAGCTTCCCTGATGAATCTGCAAGAAAAGTCCACACACAAGCAGATCTGTTCTCAAGTTGATAAATATTGGCCACTACTGCAAAAATGATGTATATGATACACAAAAAAATATGATATATCATCTTCAGATTAGCATACATGTGAAAAGTATATGCTGATTGTTTAATACAGTCAATACTTTATATATTTAATAGGGAGAGAGTAGAGACTGCCTGAATGTGTGTGTGTGTGTGTGTGTGTGTGCGTGTGTGTGTGTGTGTGTGTGTGTGTGTGTGTGTGTGTGCGTGTGCGTGTGTGTGTGTGCGTGTGTGTATGTGTGTGTGTGTGTGTGTGTGTGTGTGTGCCAGTAGTGTATGGGTGTGTGTGTGTGTGTGTGCGTGTGTGTGTGTGTGTGTGTGTGTGTGTGTGTGTGTGTGTGTGTGTGTGTGTGCGTGCGTGCGTGCGTGCGTGTGTGCCCGTAGTGTATGGGTGCTGAAATATGTGGAGCTCAGTTCTCTGGGGGTGAAAAGACAGATGAGGGTACAGAGTTGGGATAAGGCTACAATATTTCATCATAGACAGTACAGAACCAGGCCTGGATAAATTGTTTAAAATAATCATCATGTGTCTATCCGTTGGCCAACAACATATAATACCACACACATCGTACAAGATGTTGTTATGGATTTTGAAGCGTCACCCTGCTCTTCTGTGCTTATGTTTCTTGAGTAATCCACAGAGCATCTCCCTCTTTGTTTCGTCCCATCATAAGGATTAGGAATAGTAGGATAACCCTCCTCCTATGCCCTCCTTACTGCACCTTGCACTGTGGAATGTCCTCTCAGCAAATCAATGACAGCCAGCTTCTCGACCCGCTTCCCTCCACCTTGCAGTGTGGAATGCTCTAATCCATAGATATACATGAACAAGAGTTTACAACCACAGGAACACTTTTCAGTAATTTGCATAAAATCAAACCGCCATTCCTGACCGCATGACTAACAGAATCTGCTGTTGCTGCTCCTTTATCTTGTAAGCCGAGTATTTGTTTTCAAAACTTGTTTGAAATGCTTCAGAATGCTTTAAGACAAAAGTAGCAACCTCATACCACTCCCACTGTACTCTATCAGATTAAGTGGAGGTCTTTGTTGACACATACAGACCACCTGCTGCATGACAATATGCCCTTACGCCACACTTTCACTTTCCTCGCATCAAGGAAGATAGCAAACCTCCTCCTGGTGCATTACTGACAGGAAACAAACAAAAAGAAACCAGGACAGACGCCAATCTTCCGGCCATCAGATACCAATCGGGGCCCGGCAACCTGCTGGCATCCCTCTGGAGGACTGAGATCAGTATCTGGCAACATGCTGGTTGTCCAGTAGCCGTCAGCCTGGTGGCTGTCACCCATTGCCCAGAGAGAGACATCCTCCTAGGGCTGGGACAAAGGTGGCTGGTCCTCAGGGATTACCCATTAGCATGCTAGGCTGTGTGTTTAACACTGGCCTGAATGGAAAGGACAAGAGCCAGCACCCTGGTCTATTGTTAAGCAGGGAAGTGTTACTGTTTCAGCTGCTGATGCCAGTCTGACTTATGCATAAATAGGCATACATGCATATATATGAGAGGGATTTTTGTTTCTATCGGTATGCTGACTGACGTAATGACAGCTCCACCGTTTGAGGGGGGAATTTGACGCAGAAGTAGTGTTGCAAAAATAATATAACTCTATTTAATAACCAGTTATTTTCTTCATTATTCCCTAAAAAAAGACGTCTTTTAAGTCATGTATGATGCTTTAAAGCTTAAATTTCATTAACCTTTCCTTGACTTCCTCTTAACAATGTGGTTGGCTGGCCTTCAGACTATGTCATCCACTGATTTAGGAGCAAAATACATTTTGTTTGTTGTCAGAATCAGTGTGATTGGTGCTTTTATGGTGTCAAAGAATGGCACGGATCGCATAGGTAGGCCAGATGAATGCATCTGTCCCATTTTGGGATTCTTGCTAAAGTTTGAACATGAACAATACAAGGAAGTTGAAACCAGGTGGTAGCTGAAATTATTGCTGACTTATTCATTCAGTGAAACTAGCAGATTTCTCAATGGTTATTTAGCTATCTGTGTGTTGGGGGTGACCATAGTCTTTCATTTTCTCTCTGTGTGTGTGTTAGCCTAATGATGTGTAAAGACGCCTGTATGGAAATGTGTATTTGCAAATCTCTGTGATTGTCCTCAATGACTGTGTGTATGTGTGTCCGCGATTGTGTGAAATGCTCCACTTTTTCGTGCTGCTGTGTGTGTGATTATGTGCTCAGACTTGCTGGCTGGTGGCTGATAATGACACAAGAGGCCGTGTGTTTGTGGATCTCTTAGCTGAGGAGATTCCCACCGTGCTCAGCGTGTCTAGGCTCTGTGTGTTTTTGAGGTTGCACGCGTGACTCTGCCAGCTGTTCTATTCTCCTGTTGGCCCCTCAACCCTACCCAGCCCTCATCCCTCGTCCCTTGCCGACCCCTCCTTCCCTCAGAGGCCTGCTCTTCATCTGATAAGGGTCGTGCTGGCCAAACCCTCAGCAGAGCTCCTCAGTGCTGCTCCATGCTAACAATGCACCCTCCTTCCCGTCCACGCTCACTCCATTTACATGTGAAAACACTGGGTCTTATCTCCAGTTCACTGGAGCTATGGCACACCGGCCAAGTGAGCGTGCAAGCTCGTATACGTGTGGGCAAAAGTGGCCTTGAGAGAGACCTGCATGAGTGTAAGAAAGTGAACACTTATGCGGCTAAATATATATTTATAGCCCTACTTAAGCTTCATATCTCTTCCTTTTTCCAGTAGAGAAACATTATCAGAAACTCAATGAGAATATTAAATATACAGTAACCTCAAGAGTCTCATTTAGCACTAGTTAAAAAAGAATGAAGGTCTTTATTGTCAGTGGGATATTAGGCAGCTTTATCACACTTGTGCTGTATCCAATAACGGCTACTGTAATGCCAAATGAAAGACCCCCAAGAGAGGAAAAGTAGTCTCTCTCTTCTCCGTCACCTTGGAATATTGCCATGGTGTCTGTTAACAATAATCCTCATCTGCATGAACATGAAAACCACCACTTTCCTCACTACTACCTCTTCTTTATTGTCATTATTTGTCATCTTTACTGTTCTTTGCATCATTGCCCACTGAGGGTCCATTGACTTAAGAGTAATGGGGCTTGGTCTCATCTCCTGTGGAGCATAACTCAGGGGACAGCATACTCTGGTCCAGCAACACACTATTTTACAGCATATATTATGCTGCCAATACACCAGCTGCCGGGCAGCCAGAGAGAGAACAGACAGCAAAAGAGAAACGTGCAGGCTTTTAATTAAAGCCTGTGTAGTTAAGGGCTCGGGATAAGCAAACATGGACCTCCGGCATCAGAGTTTAAGATGAGGAAAAGGAGAGCGGGGCGATGAGAGAAAAGTTCCTAACATTGGAGGAGGGGCGAAGGGAGTGAAAATGAGAGATGCATGAGTGTGGTCAGATAAAAGATGAGCAGGACTATTAGAAAGCGAGGGGCAGATAGAGCAGTGGAAAGGACAGGAGCGGGGGATTGGTGTGTGCTGTCAGAGATGGTATCATGTTATCTGATTTATCATAATGTGATGCGGATATTGGGGTGGGAGAGGCAAGATGAGATGCCGGGTTTTGGGGGACATTACAATGAAAATAGGGGGCGACTGGTGAGATAATATTTATAATATTCATGTATTCAGTGAACTAGGTGTCATAAGAGATGTAGATAGTTGCCACGAATCTAAAATGTATGCAAATCTGAGCTTAAACATGTTTAAGTATCAATAGCTTCTTTGACAGAGCCTACATTTGACATATTAGATTACAACAATGTAGAAGGACAGAAATGAAGAGTTTCAGTTTTGCACATTGGACGATTCTGCCCATTATGGTAACACGCTGACCTCTATTGGTGGAAGTGTAGAACTGCAGGGCTCTGGTCAGCTGCCGTTATAATAAAATGATGACACATGGAGGGGAAATATGGATACTTGAGGGGACTCAAGAGCTTCCCAGCTAAACGATGATTGCTTTGATTTCACAGACTGCCTCTTGACGCCAGCAGAAGCTTTCTAAAAGTAGTTCAAGGTTTCCAGTGGTGGAAAGTAACTGGGTACATTTACTCAAGTATTTTACTTGAGCACAATTGTGAGGTACTTGAGTATTTCTATTTTATGCTACTTAATGCATGTACTCCACTACAATTCAGAGATACGCATTGCACTGTTTGCTCCACTATATTTGACAGCTATTGTAACTACTTACTTAGCAGATTAAAAAAAGCATATAAGCACATAAAATACAAAACATTTTTAAAGATTGGAGTGGATTCCAAACTCTATGACTTGTGACCCCTTACAAGAAAACGCAGTGAGTTGGGGAAGGACTTTTATTTAATTGTATTGTATTTTTACATTGTGGTATGGTACTTTTTCTTTAGTAAGGGATCTGAATGCTTCCACCAGTTTCATTCTTTCCACATACAGTGTAGATTCGATAGCATTCCTGCTACCAAAGCTTTATTATTTGGGGAACTGAACTGTGATCTAGGGCACAGGCTGGCTGTAAAGCTCCAGACTTTGCAATAAACACATTTCGACAATATAATAAGTTGCTGAGGAAATGTAATATTAGATCTCCAGGAAGACCCATATACACAAGCTCTGAACCAGAATGTCATATTACTTTCATACAGAATACAAGGGATAAAAAGATCATGATGGGCAACGTCACACAATTAAACATTCCTTTAAACAAACCAAGATATAAACAACAGACAGACTGGTATAAATTTAGTCCTGAGAAATATTTTCCAGTTTTACAGCAAATAACAGGAATTCTGCTTTACTTAATTAATACGCCTTTGCACATTTTAATATAATAAAGGTACAAACAGCTGTGACACATAATCATGCCTTTGGAGGGTAATATTCTTGGGTTAAGGTTAATAATGATTATCTTTGGTTTGATTGTTTTTCTTGTGCCTGCATTATCAGTGCTGGCTCTGCGGGAAAAGAAAGATGCAAAGCACAACTATATTTACACATTCATCTCGCACTTTACACTCTACTGTTAAATATATTTCTTTGCTTCCCCTATCTCCAATGTACAGTGTTGAACACTAAGTTTGACATGAACGAACAAAGGTCAAAAGGCAATAGTACAAGTATAAACACAGATCCTTCAGATATGGATTTCATCAGTCATTGTCGAATACTACTGAGGAGGATTCTCTAGAATGACACAGAGTTATATACATTAAACAATCTCAAGCAAAATTTGAACAATCTGATCTAAAACATGATATTCTTAAATGTGTGTGTCATCATGTGAGCTTACCATGCGGCTGTTTTTAGAGGTACTACACAGGCAATTTGTGCCCACAAACATATCACATACAAAGGCACTAAGGGCCAAACTGGCACCCAATAAGGCCTCAACATAATCATTTGGATTTCTTTTGTGTCTACATGAAAAACGTTATTGGTCTTCAAACAGAACTGTAGCCAACAGAGGTGATTTTTCTGCTTAGAGGAATGATTTATGAAACTCAATTGATAAGGATATATACTTATATATAACATTTCTGCTCAGCATTATTTAAAAAAAAAAAATCTCAAAGGTCCTCTTCACATTTTTTTTTACCTTGAATTTAAACAAAAAACAAGACATATTGTGGAAAATACTGTGAAAAAGGCACAAGACCTCAAGTGCTCATCTACAAATATCTCTAAACTTCTTCTCAACAACTCAGTGAAACACATCAGTGATATGGGTTTAGTATTAGTACCACTATAGAAGTTACAAATTTTTTATTTTACTTTAACCAATCCACTGTAGCCATATAATCAGGTCCTTGTTCACATCAACACTGTCAAAACTGATTGTTTTGTGTACCTCTGTATGAGCTGCTCTTGTATATCACAACTGTATGTGTTTCTGTTAAACTATTAAATATTACACATCACTACTGTATCGTCTTCATTTCGACTTAAAAGTGTTTTGACTTCAGTAAGAATTAAGGCATCAACATGTCATTGCTATCAAATGTAGTCATCAAATGTAGCAGTAGGTGTGAAATGTGAAATACAGTGAGGAGTATTGCCTCACGGGGCATGACTTTGACTCATTGCTGTCAAAGTGTTACACAAAGAAGAATAACATCACTCTATCATGATTATACAATAACGCGATGACCATTTCAGGTGCCACATTTTCCTATCATCGTGATGTGTTAATGCATACTGTATGTTAATACAGTTTGACTCCTATGTCTCTGGAGATGCAGGTTGTGGTCACTGTTGGGTATCATATACAGTATTTATTCAAAGGAAGCACAGTACAACTGAGCTTAACTTGTTGGAAAATGAATGACTGTGGAACTGATTAAGGTGTAGTGCAGCCATGACCCCAGCAGGGGGAGCCAGCACACAAGATCAGCCTAGCAGGATGAGCTTGTCTCAGTCCAGTGCTTCAGTAGGCCAATGAGTAGGCAGCAGGTTTAGGGCATTGTTAAGTCTACAGTCTCTTAGTCCCTGTTGGTTCTCCTCAGCAGGTCTTTGCTGTGGACTGTCCTGGCTTCACATGGCCCTGCAGCCTGGTCCTTCAGTCCTGCAGTCTCTCTGAGTTCTAACTAGTTCTACTACGAGAGAGGCTACAGCTGGTCCGACTCCTCTCTGGAGCTCGGACTCGGCTGCGTGCCTAAGGCCACAGTTCTGGGTGTGGAGGGTGGAGAGGGATGCGCTGTGGGGGGGCTCAAAGGGTCTTGGGGGCCCTCGTATTGAGGCAGCTCCCCATCTGAGAGGTATGGAGGAGGAGGGAGATCAAACCAGGGAGGCCGACTAGAGGAAATAAATAGAAGAAACAGACAGAGGAAGAATGTAATGTCAGGGCCATTAGCTATTACATTTTTCCCCCCATTTATTTTTTGATCAACTGGAAAAACAAATTGCACATAATGATGAATGAATGAATGAAATCTTTATTTTGAAAGAACGATTAAAAAAAATAAAATCATAAAACGTATCATTCTGAAGCTGGTAAAAGTGAGGAAAGATGTTTTTAATCACAATATCACTCTCTACATCAATGTTCACTATATTTTATTTGAGTAATTTAGTAAGTAAATAATATATAATAGTAAATGAGTTAAGAGTTAATTGATTGTGCATTTAAAACCATATACAAGCACCACTGGGACAGATGCTAACAGATAGTCCTGATAGCATCCTTTACAATGGATCTGTTGGAAATTGACTGTATGAGAAGAATTAACAAACAAGTAAATCAAATTACAGTTTTATTATGTTGTACTAAAATGATACACTAAATTAGATTTTACTTTGCTAGACAAACAACTTTGAGCGCCAATATTTCTGCTTTTTGGTTCAGGCATGGCTTGCAGTGCAAAGCTAGCTTTATGGATACAGACAATCGATTATTAACTTCCATCCAGCTGTTAGAATCACTGCTCCTCTCACCTGACATCCAGAACAGCTTGTGAGTACGATGGAGGTGAGTCCATGGAGAGTCCAGAGGGATACAGGGTCCCAGAGAGCAGCTGCAGTGCCTGAGGAGTTGAGCTGTACGGGCCAGCTGTGGTGGGAGAGACGGGGGAGAGACCTTGACCGCCGGGATGGACGTGGCCCCGGTCCAAAATGACCAGACGGGACAGCAGCAGGGGCTGGTGGTGGTGGTGCGAGCTCCCTCTTACACCTCTGGGCAGCAGGACGCTCCGCTTCCTCTGGTGATGGAGCACCAAGGCCAGCAACGCAACCACCAGGACGAAGATAACGGCGCTGCCGATGACGGCGTAGGTGATGCTGGGGTAGTAGCGCAGACGATAGTCCAGTGTCACAAAGTCTTGCCCCGGCGCTTCTGTGGGGGAGAGGGAAGGAGATAAAGGGCAAATTGAGGTTGGGGGAAAAGGAAAGATGAGTGGTGGCGAGGGAGACAAAGAGGGTAATAGAGAAAATAGTGATGGAGAGGGGAACTATTTAAGGATAGGTGTTTAAGGAGACGAGAGGATAAGTGCTGGAGTTGCAGACACAGGAAAACGGAGCAGGGATTGAGGGAGACGGACATGACTGTGAAGCAGTACATTGTTTTCAGGTTCATTCTGAAATGACTTCTGTGTGATTCGATTGGAGATCAAGAGAGCGTTGCATAATAAGCATAAGAGCAGTCAAAGCTTCAAGAGACGAGGAGAACAAATGGAGCAGGATGTTCAGCGCAGAGGTCAGTTTTGAGCCCACTGTACACAAGTAGGGACCTCATTCTTGATTGTGAAGAAAGAGAAAGAACAGAGAGGCTAAATAATTGTTTGTGAGGACAAAGCAGCTTACAGCAGTTTCAGATAAAAAGACGACTCGAGTTGCTCAACATGGAAGATGAGAGAAGGCAGAGGAACACCAGGGGCTGTCACATATTACCATGTTTGTCGCATGGAAAGGGGGAGTCTGCAAACTACTCAGGAGTCCAAGGGAACTTAACGTTGGCGATGAGAGCCGGGGCCGGCGGTAAGATATGCAGAGCAGCAAACTCGCTGCCTGAAATGAGTAAAGGGAGCACTGGAATGCCAGCGAGCACTACAGCTTATTATTCCAGATGGGATGAGGGAATAGCACTTAAACGTTTCCGCTGACTGATATTACAGCGTGAGAATTTCAATCAGGCACTCAGGGTGAGGCTCATGTAAATGGTGCTTCTGCTGCGTACCGGCAGACAGTACTGTTGAACTAAGGGGAGAGGTAGGGAGAGTGGAGGGAATCCTATTTATTACGGAGCTGCAGTACGACTACGCTAATGACAAATGAGCTACATAAAATGATTTTACAGTTGCTGTTTCGGTTCAAATTACACTAATGCCTCAGGGGGCTGTAAACATCAAACCTTCATGTGCCTCATAAAAAGTTCAAAACACCCTTTGGAATACTTTCTACGCTCTGTGTTCGAGGTTTCTGTGTTGCTGCTAAACAGACGGTGTGTATTCACGCCTAATATACACTTAAAAATGACTCACATCTCTGTCCACTAGCCATCATATCGACAGTTGAGGATACTTACCAGAGAGCATGCCAGGAAACGACCATTGCAAGATCTCTCAAGGTTGAATCAATAGTCCAAAAATGCTTTTATCTGTGAGGATTAGAACCCTCTAAAACTGCAAAGCAGGCAAGCCTTTTGGAGCTTTTGAAGTACCCCGGGCTTATATAGACTTGCAGGCTCTCTGGAGATATTGTATTTAGCACAAAGTAAAGATTCCCTACACATGTACAAGCTAGAGCAAGGGTGGCGAACCTGCGGCTTTGCCTGCTTCTGTGAGGCTCTTACTGAGTGGCTGGGGGCTGGGTTAAAAAAAAATAAAAGGAAAAAAATAATTCTATATATATATGGACCCTTTCACGTTTCGTATCGCGTCGGTCGATAACATCATAGGACGGTAACTATGTGGTTTGTTTAAGTGGTGTTGCCGTAGCTAGCTGTATATCGTGCATTGACAATGCAGGGTAGGTGCTGCTAGCGAGTGAGTGAATAATGACAGAATCACAAGGGAGAAGTAAAGCTAAGTGCAAATATGAAGAGGAGCACAGGAAATTTTTATCTGAGTGGGAGGAACTCTATTTTTTTGTGGAACGAAATGGGAAGCCTTTCTGCTTGATTTGCGAGACTTCGCTATCGCATTTTAAAGCATCAAACCTGGAGCGCCATTTCACATCACTACATGCTAACATCGCCCGGGATTTCCCCAAAGGCAGTGAACTTCGCAAGCAAAAGGTAAACACGTTGAAAAGGCAGTCAGACAAGCAGACTCAGCTTTTTCGAAAATTCGCGAAGCACTCAGAGACTGTCACGTTAGCATCGTATCAGGTAGCATGGAACATTGCTCGTGCTAAAAAGCCATACAATGAAGGGGACTTTGTGAAGACATGTCTCAAAGATGTCATCGCTATCCTCGCGCCTGAAAATGACAATTTAAATCGGTCTGTGTCAGACCTGCAGCTGTCACGGCACACAGTTGAACAGAGAATATCGGATATTAACAACTCCATTGAAACACAGTTACAGACGGACCTTGAGAAATGCCTGTATTTCAGCATTGCCTTGGATGAGAGCTGTGACATTCAAGATAAGCCCCAGTTGGCAATATTTGTACAGGCTGTGTCAGAAGACTGCATAATTAAGGAAGAGCTGCTTGACATTGTGCCGTTAAAAGACAGGACCCGTGGCATCGACCTGAAAGAGACACTCATGGCTGTTGCTGAGAAGGCAAATTTGCAGTTGTCAAAACTGACAGCAATAGCCACAGACGGTGCGCCAGCTATGTTAGGAGCTGCAAATGGCCTTGTTGGGCTGTGTAAAGCTGACGACCGTTTCCCGGATTTTTGGACATTTCACTGCATCATCCATCAAGAGCATCTGGTGTCTAAGAAGCTGAACTTGGACCACGTCATGAAACCAGTGCTAGAAATTGTGAATTTTATTCGCACTCATGCTCTCAATCACAGACAGTTCAAAAACCTCATAGCTGAACTTGATGAAGATCTTCCCAGTGATCTGCTTTTCCACTGCACTGTGAGATGGCTTTCAAGAGGTAACATTTGAAATGTTGAACCCAGTGAAGCTGTTTCTGGAAGAGAAACATAAGGAATATCCTCAGCTACATGACCCCTAGTGGATTTCAGATTTGGGGTTTCTGGTCGATATGCTGCATCATCTGAACAAACTGAATGTAGATCTGCAAGGAAAGTTAAAAATGCTGCCTGACCTGGTGCAAAGTGCTTTTACATTTGTCAAAAAGCTCAAGCTATTCCAGACCCATCTTCAAAAGAGACAGCTCACACATTTCCCCTCCTTGTTGAAGGCAAGTGGAGGAGCAGCTGAGGTCTTACAAAGGAGCACTGCATGCTATGCAACACTGATTGGAAATCTGCAGCAGAGTTTTGAAGACAGATTCTGCAACCTGTGGGAAAAACGGCCACAGATCACCTTCCTCATTAACCCTTTCACTGCTGAATCAGACTGTTTGAAAGCCCCTTTAGTGACAAATGAAGCAGCGTCCCAGTTGGAGATGATTGAACTTTGTGAGGATGACAGACTGAAATCTGTGTTGAGAGAAGGAACCACAGAGTTCTGGAAAACAGTGCCCACAGACAGATATCCCGATGTTAAACAGGCTGCACTGAAGTTAATGTCAATGTTTGCAGCAACTTATGTCTGTGAATCAGTGTTTTCTACACTGAAACAAGTAAAGTCAAAACATCGTTCTGTTCTTACTGACACACACGTGAAAGAGTTGCTACGAGTGGCCACAACTGAGTACAAGCCAGACCTGAAAAGGCTTGTGGATAACAAAGACTGCCAGGTTTCCCACTGAGTCAGTCTAGGTAAGAAAGAAACCCATATATATATAAAACTGTTCTGCTTTGTATTATGACTGTCATTAGATCTGTAAGCCGCTATTGTAGTGCGGGCGTGCATGTGTTGTGTGGCTCTTTGCTATGGTGCGTTTTTTTTGTTGCTCTTTATGCTGGACTGGTTAGCCACCCCTGAGCTAGAGCTACAGGGCCTCAGATAATTCAATAAAATGTGCAGAACTCCATAAAAAGTCAACCGGTGTGAATAGTCCCTCATTTTAGGCAATACGCTTATTTGCTTTCTTGCCCAGTTAGGTGAGAAGATTGACACCGCTCTGAACAGCAGGCCTATATACAAAGCTACAGTCAGCAGCCGGCTAGCTTAGCTTAGCATAAACAATGTAAACAGGACAGGGGGGAACAGGGAGTCTGGCTCTGTTTGTTGAATCTGTACAGGAAAAACAAATGTTGCCTTCACTTTCGGGGTTATGTGCCATTTCTTGACTTGGCACAGTGACTTCCTGGAGTCTCTGCTGGTTGCCTGGCAACCTTGCAATGACGACAAGACTCCAGGAATTGACTGTGCCTTTCCAAGAAATAGAGTGGCACATATTCCCCATAATATTGCAATGTGTTTTTGTACTTTATATTATACTTTTTTTGTACATATTTAACAAACAAGGATACATTGTGTTAATGAGTGAGCTTTAGAGGTCCTCATATGTTACCTTTTGACAGATCAAGGCTAGCTGTTTCCCCTTGTTTCCAGTCTTTATGCTTAGCTAGGTTTATGGCTGCTTGCTTCATATTTAACTGGCAGATATGAAATCTAACTCTCTGCAAGAAAGCGAGAACATTTCAAGCTATTCCTTTAAGAAAAAGGTGCATTGGGTTGGAGAGACTATCAAAGCTCAATATTTGTCAGAGCATTTGCGTGAACAAAGCTATCATCAGAAGAGTTTTTTGAGCTTGTTTTCTCCTTCTTTGAGACATCATGCTGCATGTTTCCTCTGTCTACCTGACCTTGTAGGCCTGAGGGAGTCTTCAGCAGCGTGCGCGCGTGTGTGTGTGTGTGTGTGTGTGTGTGTGTGTGTGAGAGAGAGAGTGTGTTTGTGCGCACATGCTGTTAAATTCCCAACAACAACCAGCCTGGCATACAGCCTATTTATGTACCAGTGTGTAGTCAGGGGCCCCATGCCTTAATTAAATCTAATCTAATTCAGATGCTCCACCCGCCCCCTGCCCCAACCAGGCACCAGCCAATAAAACAAGCCCCCTCGACCCCTCCCTTGTGATTTAAAATTGGCCCGTCTTTCACGCTACCAATTAATTATGAACTGGACTCTCAGCAGAGAAAGGCCAAAACAAAGAAGAATTATTTCCATAATTACCTTGTAAAAAAAAGCACAAATAAAGAGATCCCACCGCTGCCACCCTATGCTGCCTATCAGGTTTCAGTGCAGTCCTCTGGGAGCAAAGAGAAACACACACAAAAGGAACTCATAATGCTGTAACATTAACAATGGGAGCCTTTTCGGTACATTAGTGATAGAGGCCTGAAAGGCTGTTTCAAATCACACAGGAGATGAAAAGACATTGAGAAAAAGAAAGAGACTGAAGCAAGCTCCTTTTTAGTTAGAGAGAGCCCCCCCCCCCCTCCCCCTACTGTGTGTGTGATTGCGCTCTGCATTCTGTGTTTCAGCCCATTTTGAGTAGTTAGTTGCAGTAACTGCACAAGGAAGGTGTGATCATCACATTAAAAGATAGTCTCACAATAACAATGCTAATTCAGATTCAAATGAAAAGAGTCCTTATCCCACACTGGTACCTAACGAACACATGCACACACTTTATGTCCTTTGATGGCAGAAATTTCATTTCTATGACGTATGGATCAAAGTCCTGGATAGCTGAACCAGGGCCGGATGCGTTTAAGGTACATCAAAGGAAAAAGGCACACACTCACGACTAAATCTTAACATTTTTAATTCTGTGGACAAACATTTCTGCACATATTGTCTTCTTTAAGATAAATTATAATATAATATTAGGTTCCAAACAGGTACATTCAAATCAATGAACTTCACTGTGTTTTACTGGATTTCAAACTTTTATCGTCATCCAAATGTCTTGTGATTGGTGTGCTCCCACTTGGTGTACTCGTAGTTCCTGGTCCTGCTAGCATCTCTGACAGTGCTACTTTGTACCAAGATTATTCAAGCTGAACATCAAAGTTCACTAAAGACTTGACTGTTGACCACACAAGGGGTAAAGGCCAAAGTTAAAGAAGCTGTCCTTTTAGCACAGACAATTTCATACATAGACTTGGCTAAAGCGTTGAAATAGTTTGCTAAAAGTAAGAAATGATTATAGAGAAATAGTTTAACATTCAGCTGCTTTCATCTTTCATCATTAGGAATTTCATCCTGAACTAGAGCCCGACCGATAAAGGATTTTTAAGGCCGATATTGATACAAATATTTGGTGATTTAAAAATCCAATATATATATCGGAATATACAGTATATCCAATATATATATATATATATATATATATATATATATATATATATATATATATATATATATATATATATATATATATAAATAAAGATTTCCGTAACATTAGTTATTTGTAGTTATTTATGAGTCCTCACTAAAATAATTTGATAATGCAGTTTAAAAATAAACTTGTTTGTTTCATTGTCACAACAGAACAGAGGAACATCAAAATATATTAAAGTTCTGATAGTGTTGCCAACAGGGACGTTGTAGAGCGCCCTCTGGTGGACAAACTGTGCAACGCCAACACTCATAACACGGTTGAAGGGTGTTTGTCCGTTTATTTTTTTATTTTTTTAAAATATTAATTTATCAACCATTATATATGCTGATACCGACAGTTTGGAAAATGCCTAATATCAGCCGATAATATCGGCCCGCCGATATATCGGTCGGGCTCTATCCGGAACATTACCCAACCTCAGGAACATTTTGGAGCATTTCTGAGTGGAGCTGCGTGTTTAAAGGTGGCTGCATATAGATGTACTTGTGTTCCACATAAATAACCTCACTCTGCAGCTTTCCCTGTGACATTGGCACCTCTAACAGTGCATCTATACTGTATTCTTAAACCTTCCATATGTGGACGGCTTGGTGGAGGGGGTACTTAATTACATCAGAGTGCCTTCTCCCCACATCTCTCCCCTCCCGTCCCTTCCCCTCCCCTCTCCTCTCCTCCTCTTTCCCACTCATGTGCCTTTTGTTCCCCCCTCTTGCTTCTCCTTTTAATGCCTCTTTTCCTCTCCCTCAGCTCTGTGCTTTCTATTGCTCCCTCCTCTCCTCTGTACCCGCTACTCCCTTCTTGTTGGTAATCAACAGCAAAACCTGTCGAATCTCGATTTTCAATCTTTCTCCACTTTCTCTTCCTTTCCCTTTACACTTTCAGCTGTGCTCCTTCTTTCACTGCCTTTTCTCTCTCCAATAGTCTACCACTTTGTTTTGTTTTTTGCATTTCATTATCTCCCGCCTGCATTAATCGTATTAGCCCTGCATGAGAGGAGAGATTTATACTAGGGACATGGAGATGTCATAACAGTGGACAGAGGAGAAGACCCGAAAGAGGACAGAGCTAGAAACAGATGTGACATGTCCAAAGGGAGAGGGAGGAGAAGTATCATGCATACACATCTCATCTCCTCTACCACCGACTAAGAAAACTGAACTCCACACACTCCAAACTAGCCTTAAATCTATTAAAAGAGACAGAGTCACACAGACCCCTGCTGTATCCCTTCTGTACCAGGAACACACTCTCTTTGCCTGGAGCCCTTTTAGTGTTGCTCGCTTCTACATCTTTGTGCCATCCTTTCTAAACCTGGCTAACAAGCCTCATTTGACAGTGTCCTTATTTTTCATCTTTTGTGTGGAAACTAGCACTGGCATTATCACAGATTCAGGCTTGACTCAGTGTGGTCATACTAGTTAAAAACTAAAGACCGACTGATATAATGGCATGGCCTATTTTTAGCTTATCATATGTACCGTATATATTGGAGTATATAATGGCGGTTAAGTAACACAAAGTGCCAGGTCATTTACAAACAGTGTTGCAATTACATGCTGTAGTTTGTCCAGCAAAAAGCACAGACAAGGTTATCTTTCAACTGTAAAATGTCTCGCTGTGTACATAGCTTCGTCTTAAGGTCACAGTGAAATGGCAGTTAGGGCATGTTTATCTTTAGTAATGTAATGTGACATTTTACAGAGTGAAATGGGTATAGTTAAAAGAGGGATTTAAATTGTTGGACCACTCAAAAGTATGGTATGTGTGTGTACACTATGGAGCTGTAGTGAGATACAGATTTTAAAATGTGATCCAAACACACACTTCCTATGATTTCACTCTGCTAGCTTCAACAACTAACAAGCAGCCACGTGTGGTTTGTATAATGAGCAGGGTTAGCTAGTTGTCCCCAAAGTATGATCACAGGATTATAGCTTACAATGTGTATGTTTCATTTCATTGTGTCTTTACATAACCACACTGAAGAGATCCTCATCAAAATAGTTTACTTATGGTTGGTTATGGTATACACTACGTGCCATAAAACCAATATCTACAGATATATCATTATCAGGGTTTTTTTTAACTCTCAAATATCGATACTGGTATTGGCCTAAAAAAATCCAGGTTCATTCCTTTGTGATGAGCTTAAACATGTTAATGAATCAATTAAAAAACAATTAAATCACATACTGTATATCATGATACCGTTTCACACAACACCATATCTTCATCCATATCTTTGTGTGTTTTACCGGTAGATACAACTTTGGTCCACCACCTTCTAAAGACAAGCCCAAGATTTACATTATACTGTCGCACTGCCCATGAGCAATAAGAGCGGAAGCTTTCACATCAAAAATATTTCTTAGTTGAAATGAAATAAAAACAGAAATCCGTTGGGAGGTGCTACAGAACAAGATGAGACAGTATATTGGTACACACCCACACATACGCACGTACTCAGCTACTGAAGCAAAGTGAGGGCCGATGTTAGTGCACAACAGACAATTGAGCAAGCAGTGATTAACTTTGTCTTAATCAAATTACTGTATGCTGTAGATCAACAGCAGACATGCCTGCCACTGAATATGCTAACTAACAACTGTCAGAACACGCTCATCCAAAAATGAATGAGCAAAAAGAAATGAAAAAAAAAAAACGGGCTAATAAAAGACTCCACATATCTTAATTTGCCACACTTAAAACGCCTCTGAATAAAGGGAATGGAGATATTCCCTCCCTCTGGCTCATTCCTGAGGGAAACGTAGGGCCTGCACAGATGTGCTGTACTTTCCCTATGCACTGAAGACTCATTTCACATTCACAAAGTGCCATATTTAAAAAGGTTCCAAAGTGTGGGGGGGGGGGGGGGGGGGGAAGTAATCATCCCCTGGCTTCAGCATTCCAGAGTTTGCAGCTACGTGTCGAGTATTCTTCAGCTGACAGAGGTTGGTCACAGCGGTGCCTTCCCTTATTGCAGAGTCACTCTGTCTGAAGCTAATTACAGGTGTGGGGCTTCTGGCTCATTTGGCAGCTCTGGTAGTTACGCCCACAACAGACAGAGTGATAACATGAGGTGGAGAACCAGTTTGGCCAGCTCTTAGCTCAAGCATATTAAGCCCAGTATGAGAAAAGAAGAGAAAGATGAAACCACTAGGGGGCAGACAGCTCTCATGGTTACTTGGCTTCATGCACACTCAAACACACAGTCACACTTCATCCGTTAGTATTGGGCGGGCATTCAGAACGGGGGAGTGCATATTGGGTTGAGGGGTGTTTTAGGGGGGCATGCCATCTGGCTTCAAACACCCTCAAACAGATGAACACGTGCAAGTAGCATAGAGTCCCCCACATACAGCGTGCACGGCAACCAGGCGCATGCATTCACAAGCAAACCATACAGTAAGTTCATCAGAAAAACAAGTTCAAACACATCCACGCACCCACACATTCACACATGCTTTCAGATGCTCATACGGGCAGCAATACAAACAAAATCACAGCAATCCTTTCATTGTGGTCCAGAGCAAGCTAACTAAAGCCCATGCCACATGGTGGAGAAATGTAAAAAAAAAACAATTACAAACAGCAACTTGTGGGTTGTTTAGTACACTCATGCCCTTACTCTCTTCAGACTCCACTACCAGCAGAGAGGAATCTGGAGGGTGAATAACAAACTCTTAAAGTGACTGTGATGGCTATGGTTGCAATAAACTTTGCTAAAAAGGATTATAAAACTGAAACTATCCCGCTTTTACCATCTTTCTGACCCAATTTACACCTGCTATTAAATTTAAGTCTGCATCTGGAATAAAACACAATCCACACTCCACTGCACTTTCTCCTCGCAATTGGTGTCTGCATTCTGCCTGCATTGCCTGCATTTGGTCACATTTTTTAATGCCCCCTATGCAAAGCCGGTGAGCAGGTGGGGAGGCAGGAGCTTCACCAACAAAAACCATGAGGGTGAGGTGAGGTTACTGTACAGACTGTAGCTTTTCTTTCTCCACAGAAAGCACCCGAAAACCACAACCACAACTGTGAATGTTTCACTGTTTTGTTGTTAACTTTGGAGATGATATTTTTATTATCTTGGCTAGAAGCAGATCACAGCCTGTAGTGATTTTATTTCTAACTCATGAGCAGACAATGCCCAAAGCCATTCAATCCCTCTGCAAGCCAGATCAACTTCAGAGCTGGTCTGGCTGATCCAGCCACATGCTGATAGTGTTTGTGTGCATTTAGCACCTTCCATTAACATACAACCTTCTTTATCTAGATAAGACACCCAGATACAGATCAAACTTTAATTCCACACATGAATGGCGTCCATGGCTCACCTCCATCCGAGCTCACATGTTTTCACTATTGCACTCGAGATGTATAGTGTTTGTTTGTGTGCTGTACCTTACAGATGAGACATATCCACTCACGCAACCCTGATAAATGGCTTTTGCTACAGACATCCTGGCTAAGAAAGTGTGAAACGCTAGGGCATATTTCATCCAGGAGAAACCAGGAAACACCTAATGTTCTCACTGCATGCTAGAACAAAGTCTGTACACGTCCAATGTCCTCAGTGAAAGGACGTCGAACTGACACCATGTATTTGCGGCAAATCAAACACTTTATCGCTCTGACCTGCCAAAGCCTTTTGAGCAGTTGCCTTCATGCAGTCATTTCCGGCTGCCTGCATATTACTGTAAACAAGAGCCTAAGAGCTATCAGCACACTCTTGTTTTCCAAAAAATGAGACGCTGGTTGTAAAACTTTTAGGACGTTTTCACTACTCTCTCTCTCTCTATCTCTCTCTCTCAGGGGTTTGCACCCTTTACTTTACACACTAGCGTGTGATCACCCTCGTTGTCCTCTGTTCTGTGTTATTGTTTTTTATAACCCCCCCCCCATGGTGGGACATAAAGGATTGATTGATTGAAAGCTACTCTGCCAGCGCCCGCTGGGAAGCAAAGCATGTTAACTGCTCTGTGACAGAACTGTTCCAGATCCCTTCAGCATCCCAGTATTAATATTCATGTCCCATGCTCTCACCCTATTCCTGCTGCTGTGCCCTGTCATGTACTATATGTCTGTTCTTGTTAGCATTCACAGAAAAAGAAGGAATTAATGGACAGGCTGTGTGTGTGTGTGTGTGTGTGTGTGTGTGTGTGTGTGTGTGTGTGTGTGTCATTAGGAACTTCTTTATGTCTTCACGGTTATATTATGGAGGAGAGCCTGTATATTTGTGTTAGCCTGTGGTTTTGTCTGTCTGTCTCCAACGCTGTCCTTTTGTCTGTATATCCCTGTGTGTGTGTGTGTGTGTCTGTGTGTGTGTGAGTGAGTGAGTGAGTGAGTGAGAGTGTGTGTGTGTGTGTGTGTGTGTGTGTGTGTGTGTGTGTGTGTGTGTGTGCATGTGTTTGAGTGGTGCTTTGGGGAAGGGAGGTTTTCATGCTTCATCGGGCCTCTATTTGCCTGTCCTGTAATAACTTGTCCGCTCCATTGCTTGCCACTATTAGACCCCCCCACAACACTCAGTCACAGCTTACTGTGGGCCACTAGAAGAGTGGAGGACAGGGGGGTTAGAGTTAATGAATGACTTCAGCATCTGGAGAACATCCACAAAGCAGGAGGAGGAGGAGAGTGGAGCGACAGATAGGAAGGACAGGACAGGAAGGTTGAAGGGCAGATGAAAGGAAGACAACTGACTGATACATTTAAGGAGAACCTATTTCAAAAAGGTTAGACGTTGACTGTAAAACAATAGAGAGCAAGGTTTGGGGTTAATAAAAGTAGCACAGCTGATAAATGAAGTGAGTACTACAGCATTAAGTACTTGTAATAACATGATGTCAGACTGATTTAATAACCAATAACAATGCAGATTACTGTGACTGCTTTACTATAATGATATCGGTAAGCTTGGGACAGACACAAAGGGGCTGCATAAAGTTAATGCCTAATGTTGAACAATGTTGAGTATATTTTGTTCTCATCGTTTTATGTATGGTGCACCCTTTGGAATTTGTTAAATTGAGGTGACATACTGTATATGCATATGTGAACATATGTGCATATACAATACAGTATGTATGTGCTTAGATACATTTCTTTTTTTTATTTTTTTTATCTACTTGGATGGTGTCTTATAGTTCTAAAAAGGGGTTGGTTGTTGTCTTGTTGTAAGGAATAGTTTGTCACTTTCTTGACAAATGTTAGATGAGAAGAATGATACCATTTAGAGCCCGACTGATAAAGGATTTTTAAGGCCGATATCGATACAAATATTTGGTGATTTAAAAATCCAATATTCCGATATATCGGCCGATATATATATATATATATATATATATATATATATATATATATATATATATATATATATATATATATATTTTTTTTTTTAAATCCAGAAACGAGTAACAAAACATAAACAGATTTCCCTAACATTAGGTAGTTATTTGTGAGTCCTCACTAAAATAATATGATAATGCAGTTTGTTTTATTGTCACAACAGAACAGAGGAACATCAAAATATATTAAAGTTCTGATAAATAAAATGTATAAAAATACAAACTTAAGATATGAAACTTAAAGGGTTAAACACAAGTGTTGCCAACAGGGACGTTGTAGAGCGCCCTCTGGTGGACAAACTGTGCAACGCCAACACTCATAACATGGTTGAAGGGTGTTTCAACCATTTTTATTTTATTTTTTAAATTTCATTTATTGGCCATTATAAATGCTGATACCAATAGTTTGGAAAATGCCTAATATCGGCCTGCCGATATATCGGTCGGGCTCTAATACCATTGTCATGTCTGTATGACATATTGTGGGGTGTTATGTGCTGGACTATTTCTTAGCTGGACACACGTTGTCTTCACGTTGTCTTGCCGTCACAACCAGGCAACCAGTTAAAACTCACTGAGATTACTGAAAAGGGTCAAGGTTAATGTTATTCTAATGTTAGTCTGGTAAGTGGGTGAGAAATATACTTGCCCAAAGTCAATTTTTACTTGCTCCAGTACAAATTGTTAACAACAAAAACTCAAGTTAATTGTCATTTTTAGGGGCAAATGCGAGTGAAATACTCACACTGTAATGCTAATGTATAGCAGTTTCCACACCATTTCAACTGAAAGATTGCTCCACCAATCTGTTTCGATCCAATGTGTTTAATTCTTTTTCTTACCAATTGCCTGATTGGGCAAATGAAGTGAAGTGCCAGATGTGGCATTTTACAGGTTCAGCAGGGCTGAAAAGGTCCAGCACATTACTAATTTTGCTACTGATTGGGGAGAATGGGAAAGCACTAAAAGTGGTACAAAAGACTAGCCTCTGTAGCGCGGTGGAGAAAGACTCCAAGGTATGTTCATGAATAGCATGCTTGTGTGTTAGTGAAAAGATGGGCTATGAATATCACTACTGCTTGTGTATCACAGAGAATCAGACTCAGTAAGAGCTTCAAAAACAAAGATGCGACACTCATCGTTCTATTCATAAGAAGTGGGAGTTTCAACTCTTTTTTTAATTTAATTTTTTTAGAAACCCTTTCAGTGGTTGTGAAGAGTAGGCTATTTTTTTCCTGGAGGAAAAGGAAGACTGGGGAGGGTGAGAGGTTGCTCAGGATCGCTAATAGGCTTTGACTAAGATCCCCTCCTACCAAACCTGACGGGTACGGTCACCATGGCAACTGTTCTTTGGGGCCGAAAGGTGAGTTAGGAAGGGGAGGAGGCGGCTGGCCCGGGAGTAGACACAAAAAAAACTTGCATAGGCCTGATGCATGCGCGCCAACAGATAATGCCCCAGGCCAAGATGTGATGGAGCAGAGTGATAAGACTGTAGCGATTAAGAGCCCTATTCAGGCCTGTGTGCATTTGCAGGGATGGGACCAGCATCCTCAGGAGGCGCAGGAGACTATTATAAACAGTAGCCTGGAGCTAGATCGACAAAGAAAAGGCAGGATAACATGCAGGAGTCCCAGAGGAGACACAGACTCATCTGACAGCCTTGGTGACAGAGGGCTGATGTGGGATAATTGACTGTTGACGGAAAATTGGATTTAGTGACTTATAAAACTTTCATACACAACAGAAGTAGCACCAGTTGGGGTTGAATGTTGAAGAAGAGCTGTGGCTGACATTCACCGAGAATAAGGATGTTCATTAAGCTCAAATATGAAAATAAAGAATGTGAGAATAATATCCAATTAATGGATATTTTATTCTTCTCTGAAATATATTTTCCGGCCATGAGGGTGATTTAAGTATGCCATAATATGTTAATACCAGTGAGAACAGAATTACGTAAGCACATTTATCACATTTATCTACTGTGTGTGCTGGAGGACAGAAGAGAGTTCGTTAAACACTTTCTCATTTTCTCAAACATTTTCTCCACATATGAAGTCAACTGAAAAGGTAAATAGTACCACAGGCAACCTGACCAAAAAAACAGAGGAAAGACTGTTTGATGCAGAGGTGGATGAGGCTGAGTTGATCAGCAAATTATGCTGTCACATGGTTATTTGGAGAAAAACAACTATTTCAGAGGCACACAGTAAAGGAGAAAGACTATTTAAAATAAAATGTCCTATTACTGAGAGTCTAGCAGCAGCAGCAGCAGCAGCAGCAGCAGCAGCAGCAGCAGCAGGGTGTTTGTAACGGACTAGTCTTCTAATAAATGGGAAGTACAGCAGTGAGGACTGTGCTGTACTGCCAGCGTCCCAGAGTTGTATCTACAGTAAGACGTTTTGCTCTGCTCACCACTAATTTAAGTTTTCACTGTCAACTCAAACCTTTGTTTCATAGCTCTTCGAAGCACTCAGAGGTCTGTGTTATGTGAGCTTGAACTGGATTTTTCAACATGAATAATGTGCTCCTATCCTAAATCAACAACTAAGTATGCACCTCTTCCCGGTTGTGAAAAGCATATTGAGAGCACCTTACTGGTGGTTCTGAATGTTTTAATCTACAATCTTCTTACAAAAATGGTCAGCAGTGATGAGTGGTGTGCAGCAAAGGACTATTAGTAGTAAAGAAACATTGTTATATTTAATAAAACATTTGCTGTACTGTACAAACAATAGCTGTCATTCTTGTCACAAGAGCCTTGTGTAATTTCCTGTAGTCAGACTGCTAGTGCTTATCCAACTCTCCAAAGGGAGCTATCCCCACATCCACATTCAGTGGCCATCAGGTTAGTGCATGGCTATTGCTGCTTGCTTTAAGTTGACTGTGCAAACTGCCAGTGTAGATGTCAGTTTTATTGATCGCGTAAGTGGCAGTTCAAGCAATCAGTCTTTGCGAGCTGCCACTCACAGGTTCACCTGCTGAGTTTGTCCCAAAGTGCACTGGCAGGTCTACAGATGAGATTAACGCTGGTTAACAGGGTTGCTGTGGTGCAGAGTAATGTACTGTATCAGTATACCTGACATCATGTGACATTATGACACACAAAGTGCAGTGTCTGTCTGCTTTTTAAAGTCATCTATAGAGTGAAAAAAAATCCATGTGTGAGCATTATGCGTCATGCGTTATGTTTTTATTTCTGTTTGTGTGAAAAGCACTTTGAACTGGCAGTTAAAATCCAATTATTTTTATATTCTGAGTAGATCAATGTAAATATGTGTCAAAAGCAGAGCATTTAATGTTCACTTTTTTTCAAATACACAACATAATGGGTAAATTATTATAATGTATATTTAATCTAAACACAAACAGCAGTAACACAGAATAATTAGGACAAACTGTCAAACTGATTTGTTAGGTTAGATTTTTCATAGCACTGCAAGTGAATGCTGCACTCTGAAGTTTAACTCTAACACAAACTGTGCACTCAAGAAAAAAAACCACCACCACCACCCCCACACACCCCCCCCCCCCACACACACACACACACACACACACACACACCCCACACACACACACACACACACACACACACACACACACACACACACACACACACACACACACACACACACACACACACACACACACACACACACACAAGAACATGCATGGGCGCATAAGCAATACATTTGTCTTGGTAACATTATCTGCTGAGAGGTGGTGGCAACAGCAGACTTTGTTTCAGTGATTGAAGTTCCAGTTGAAAGCATTTAGTTTAGTTCTCAGAGCAGAGATCATAGTCACACACAGGAAATAATGAAGGTGTGTAGAGACCTCTTTCTTACAGTTTTTTACAATCACTTTGCTACTAATTTCAGAACCTTGACGTCATTTTTCAAAACTCTAGACACAAAACTCACAACCAATGATCAAAATACAAATTTTTCAAAACTCTAACACTTTTTTCAATGGCTTGGATACAAAACACATAAACCAAAGATCATTTGTTCATTTAACAAAGATCACCTGTTCAATATGACACAACGTAACATCAAAGTACTACTATTTCAAAAAGCAATTCACACATTACATTTCAGATGATTGTTTATTCATTTTATTACAATGATCTAACTATCAATCGATACAACTACTCAAAATGATAAGTAACTGTTGCATTACTCTTAATGCATATTTGGAAACAGACAAACAATATTCCATGTTTAGATCATGAAAGTTTCAAGATAACGAGATTCATTGTCACCAATTAGTGTGGAGCATGAACCAATCAGACTACAGTATCTATGGATGTAATATTTCATCGTCATTCTTTACTGTAATGTACTACTGTTCATCAGACACTGTTTCTATACTCCCATGTACCACCTTTGAGACTATTTACAGTATTGACAGTACTGCACTGCATGCATGCAGGTCCTTGGAATTGCTTGTCCAATTCTGCCAACTCATTACTGATGATTGAGAGATTTATATATATACTGTATATATACATATACATATATACCACATTGTTCGCCGTGCCCGAAGGTTTTTTCCAAGATGTTTGGCTAATTGCAATGTAGATGAGAACCTGCGGCCAAATCCAAAGACAGAGTTGATGAATATGTAGAAGTACAGTAATCACTTCTTTGTTTTGCTTTTTACAGTACAAGCAAGTTAAAGGAACACTGCATTTGATGTTTTACAGTACTGTCTTTTCTTTTCTATTTTGTAGCTAATTATTTAGCTTTGATTCAAATAAACCTATGTTGTGATCGTACTGTATTGTTTCATCAATACATTTCAGATTTTGTTCAAATATTCCACTGTGTCTGTTGTATTCTCTCTACTGCTGCAGTACGTTTACAGGGATGTATTAGTAGTACCATAATGAAACATGTATCACCTATTTTGTACTACAATATTTAATGATTGAACGAACGATGACCCAGTGAATCTATGGGTAGCTTGTGTGTGGGTGATCTAAAGTAACGTTTCAATGGTATTTCACAATCAATTAGTTTTTTGAACCAATGATTGTGCAAGTGCAAAATGTATTTAAAGATATGAATGCACAATGCAA
Organism: Gymnocephalus cernua; assembly: GCA_023631565.1. Classification (NCBI taxonomy): domain Eukaryota; kingdom Metazoa; phylum Chordata; class Actinopteri; order Perciformes; family Percidae; genus Gymnocephalus; species Gymnocephalus cernua. The sequence goes on from CM042431.1 coordinate 18,528,325, forward strand.
TGTTTTGAACATTGGACAGCCTGTGTTACAAAGTGATGATCGTTTTGAGTTTTGTGTCTAGAGTTTTGAAAAATGACGTCAAGGTTCTGAAATTAGTAGCAAAGTGATTGTAAAAAACTGTAATTACAATGTATAAAATAAGACAGTTGTAAAATAATTTTCTAGCTACATTTATTTTCCAACTGATTGAGTATACAATTTGCGGGCCAGTCAATGCTGTTCAAGGCTGAAGGCTAGCCTGCTCAAGGCTTATCTTTTAAAGGTACAGTGAACAGCGGCTCCCCCACCCCCAAAGGGACAGGCCCACTTTATCCTGGCAGGCCACGCTACGATAAGTCCGAGCATAGTGAGGAGAGGGGCGCAGGGAAGTCAGGCCAGGATCTGGCTTCAGATCAAGTGGGATAAATCCTGCAAACACACACACACACACACACACACACACACACACACACACACACACACACACACACACACACACACACACACACACACACACACACACACACACACACACACACACACACACACACATAGAATATCTGTGCCCACATACAATGCCAGTCCTCCCATGGCTTCAGTTCCTCTCTGTTCTTCTCCTGGTTAAGAAACAGAGCAAGACCCCTGATGCCCATTCCACCATCTAATCCCCTCTACTTCAACAATAGGCCTGGTCAGGCTGGTGGAAGCGCGAGGAGCCCCTCTTTATCAGCCCTCTTTTATCAAAGTCGAACAACAGAACAACACAGCCCGTTGATGAAGGTCTATGGCTCCTGCTCATATCTCTGTGTTCAGCTAGAGTGGAATCAATGGCCTCTGTCTGAGTGATAGGAAGTGGAGCATGATGATCAGTTGTGCACTTTGTACATATTTGCTCAGAGTGTGGCAGTGTGGGTTGAGGAAGCATGGAAAGATTGGGGGTCAGTGGCTATGGAGAGGCTGGTACCTGGAGGTCAGAGATAAGGCTGGAGCCAGAGCGTTCTCTGAGATAAGTGACCTTTAACATATGAGAAGGCAAGGTGGAGCCAGCCAGCGAAGAACGCTGACCATGCATGCTCAGCGGTCCCAACGAACAATGAGGAGCTGTGCTGATGGAAATGAGGAAGGGATAGAAAAAAAAAGCCCAGCAGGAATCTTGGTTTGCCTCACAAGAAGGTATGCTATGTGTGTCACCATCTCTGTATGGTCTTTTGCATACTGCTCCTTGCATGTCTATCTTGTCTCTCATCCTCTTTCTCTCTTTCTCCATATCCATCATTTGCATCTCCCTGTACTTCGAGTGCAGCCCACAGCTGGAAATAGCTGACTGGCATCTTCTTGAAGACCTAAAAGACTGAACAGCAGCGTTCGATAAACTGCGAAGATGTGACAAACAAGATCCTTTGGCACCTCTTCCCCTGACTATTTACAACACCAAAGCTTCATTAACAAAAATAAAATAAAACCCCTGTTGCTAAAGGGGAAAGACTTTACCACAACCCAACAAATTAGGATCAATGCTTCTAAAATCAACTATGTACTATAATGTATATGCTATATGCACGAGAGCCGGTGGCATATTGGCAGAATGGAAGCAGTGGGGCTCAGTGTGGGTTTAACCTGTGGGAAAGGAAGATGTTTTTCTTCTTATATCCTTGCTGTACAGCTTACTTGCTCACTGGCATTTGCTCATTCCTTCCCTTGGACACCCGTTTCCCCACTTTAGTTTTTTGTCCATCTTTATCAACAGCATTCTTTCCTTCTTTTGATCACTAAAAAGTTTGTTTTGCTTTCTCCCTCCCAGACGCCTTTGTTTCCCCGGCTTGTATCAAACAAGCCTGTTGGTCCTTTATACGCCTTATTCTCAGCAGGAGCCTCTTTTAATTGGTTAGACAGCCACATTAATGGGTTCCTCTAAACCAATACCAGGCAGCCGCAGTGTATGTTAACGTACACTTACGCTGCATCGTTTCCAATGCAACAGATCCTCGTCCACACACACACACACACACACACACACACACACACACACACACACACACACACACACACACACACACACACACACGTTTGTTTCGTCTTTGTAATTAATGCTTTTGAAAATATGCACATTTATTCCTGATCCCATCCATCAGCACCAGACGCAGGTATGCACGCACATATTCTGTAACCCAGAAACGTAATCTCTAGCCCACACAACCACAGCTGAGACAGACCACCCATCAAGCTGCGGCATACAGTGCAAGTGTGTCAACTCAACGGCGGTCTAATTTTGAATGCAGCTTCCAGCTAAGCATCATCAGTAGCCTGGGGGGGGGGGGTCTGATACTGTGTTAGGGAGGGTGAGCATGTAGCATACTTTGCAGGGTTTCTGTGTTGAGGCGCAACTTACCGCACAAAAATCAGGAAAACGACTATAACCAACAACACTGTTTCTATGCTTAAACTATACAATATACAAAAACTTGTCTTCATAGCAATGTGTTTTTGCAGTAACTTAGGTAGTTCTGTTTTTTACAAACAGCAAAATGATGATATTGATAATATTAGACGTGTGCTAACAGGCGTCAGTTTGATACGTTGGAAAAGCTATCACCGCTTAAAGTGTTTTTTCAAACATTTAACACTTGTTCTTTGCCACTCACAATTTCCCTGTGACATTTCACCAGTAATTAGCTCCTCCATTTCCTTTGTGTAGGCTATGTGGGCTAATTGCAAAGATAAAACCAGGAACACATTCTCTAAAAAAATAGTGCGCATGAAACTGAGACACAGCAGGCCATAAAAGTGACCAAATATGGCTGTAGTGCTTTTTAAACACCAGTAAAATAAATGTTGGATGGATAAAAACAGAAACAGGTCTTTATTGTCTGACTGGGATTAACTTTGATGTTACATGAATGCTACTTTCTAAAAGGTGAGTAACCAACATATATTTAGACCGGTTTTCTTAGAAGCCATAGAGAACATTAAACTTAGTAAAAAGAAAAAACAAGTCAAAGAAAATCCCAGCTTGGAGTTTTGATGATATATTTGATGATATTTCTGTGAATACAAACACAGCTAAAAGGTTTCTCAGTAGACTGGCAAAGCTGCAGGATGTTGCTTTGAAAAACAAGGAAAGCAACTATAAAACCTTACTCGAAAGCCATCTCTCAGGAATACACGCAGTTGGTCTAAACATCCACACCTACTGTGTGAGGTCTAAAAGGAAATGCCTATAGCTCAGCGCATGCAAAGCAAAGGCCCATAAAGGAGTGTTTCACAATGAAAAGAGTAAATAAATGTAAATTATAGCCTGTGTGAGGTGCTGTTACAGGCAAACAATAACCCTGATGAAAGAGTGCTCGAACTACAATGTGTGTGTTTTTAGAGAGATAGCCATTTTTCCAAATGCAATAATCCTGCAGTTTAAGAAAAAAGAGAACCGACGTTTGGGTTCAACTTTCATATAAATTACATCTGAGATTTGCAATGAGGCTGGTTTTGAGACATACACATCTGGATGACAGCTTTGACAAGACTTTCTCACAGAGGGCAGTTATTTCACTCTATTTCTTGCAGAGCTTGTCACTTGTGCGGTAGGTTCTTTTCACTCAGTAGTATTTATATTGTATAAAATGGTTTTAAAAATGCACTACTGCAGCCCTGTTACTCAATCTACTGACAGAGCAACAACTGACAAAAGTCTCATCAATTGCTCAAAAATACATTTAAAATTCCCAATAACGTCAATCAGAGCAAGTAACACTTGAAGAGCCATCCACGTTTTTTTAAAGCTATTATAAGCCAAAAAGTGTCTGTACACACTTATCAACTGACTCTGACTGTGATGTTGCTGATGGCTCTGCTCCACTGCAAATCAGAATAAAAGCATCCAAAACAGTTAGATAAATTGTAGCCTACCAGAGGTTGGTAGAAAGGCCAAAGGTAATTTGCACATCAGCCAAGGGACGTCAATATCTTTAATCTATTGGGTTTCGAACTGAAAACTCAGCCAATAAAACGTAGTAAGTGATCAGAGTGTGTAGCTGTTTAAAAATTCATCCATTAATCGTGTCTGAAATGTCACACGGAACATTTCACAGCTCTCTTTCTGTAATTACAACCCAGGTTACAGTGCTTCAAACAAGGCAGAACATTTATATCAAAACTACATGCATTGGGGATCTGAGCTCATCTAAGAAGAATAAAGAAAGAAGAAAAGCTTGCAATGTATTTTTCAGATAAGAAATTGAAGCAGCAAGGCAGATTATTAAAACTGCAGACTAAACTATAACTGCCACGGCATACTGATCATTGATAAGTAATCACTGTTAACCATTGCCTCTGATGGCACATATGTTCAGCTTCATGCAAAAACCTACTTTTAGAAGATGAGTCACACCATAATAACGTCAATAACACACACTTACTGTCTGTTCCGATGTATATTAGACAGACAGAACACTCATTTAAAAAGGGACACATGTACATTGATGGACTACTAAATACTGACGGTCAATATCACTTTTATAGAGGCTGATGTTGTTTATTATTGATATATAAATCAACATTTTTTTTTTATAAAGTACTGTTCAATGTACAACTGTATTATTTTCTCTTTCTATCTCTGTCACAACCGTAATGTGAACTGGTATAGCACAGATGTGTACACATCTTTGCCGTTTGTCTCCTTGACCCCCAGCTCTCTCTAGCTCCAGCGTGGTTTTTAACATGCCTCTAGCATGTGGGTGTCCATATGACAGTATCAAACAATGAGAATAAAGAGGAAGAATGGGCGAGGCATAGCATTCGCACAGAGAGAGAAAAAAGGATGAGGAGGGTGTTAGAGGGAATGGTGAAATAAATAAATAAATACTGCAGGAACCAAGTGGTATTATCATCTCAGGCATTAGGCTTAAGCCTTGCCCATCTGAACAAAGTGACTGCAGACTGCCAGAGGAAGCTAGAGCAAGAGAACAGAGGCGGGAGGAGAAAGCCCATGGTGAGAGGAGACAAGACAGTGGGGCATAAGGAGGTGAAATGGGGAGGAGAAGTGATGAGAAAAGGATGGCAATGAGAGCCAAAAGCCAAAACTGAGAAAAAGTAGATGGGAGGTTAATGGTAAATATGTCAAAAAGACGGAGGAGAGAGAGAGAGAGAGCAATAGGAGAAAAAAAAGACAAGGCAGCAATTGAGAAAGATGATGCAGCATCAAGTAATCACTAGGGGTGTGCAAAAAAATCAATTCGTATTCAAATCGCAATTCAAGCTCTACCGATTCAAAATCGATTCATAGAATTCCAAAAGTCGATTCATTTTTTTTTTTTTAATTGTATGTCTACTGCAATCACATGATAGGTAGATCCGTTATTGATCCCCAAGGGGAAATTCAAGGTCCCAGTAGCTTACAGACATCACACACAACATACACATGCATCATAACAGGATGATAAAATAACAAATAAATCCACATGAATAATATGGACAATAAAAGATACTAAATAAACAAAATAAAAAATCCACATGAATGTACTAAGGGATGTATGAGATATATATATACATACATACACATATGTATGATGTGTATATATATATATATACATACATACATACATACATGGGAAAAGTAACTACATTTACATACTGTGAATCACTTTTTGATTCGAGAATCGTTTTTAATTGAATCGTGAGCCTAAAAATCAGAATTGAATCGAATCGTGCCATTTTCTGAATCGGACACCCCTAGTAATTACCATGAATGAGAGCACTGTTGCATGTAGTGACTAATCTGGGCCCCTTCTTCAGTCTCCGAGCTTCAAGTATGACCTCCTTCAAAATCTCATACCCTGTAGTTTTTTCTCTCTGTCCTCCACTCTCCTGTCATCACTCACAGTCCTTTTCTCCATTTTGTTTGCTGTTTTCACCCTGACTCTCTCTCTCTCTCTCTCTCTCTCTCTCTCCTCTTTTATCAACCCTGCTTTGTTTCATCCTCACATCACCACTCTGGCTCGACATCAATCCACTCATTGTGATCACTCACTGTTGTTTCCCCTCTCTGTTCTCTCTGTTCTATTCTGCTCCTAGCTTTGCTTCCTGCACCTGTCTCGCAGGTTTTCTGCCTGCTTATTCCCATCTCTGTAGATAGCGCATTTCCTGCTTACCTTCTAATCTTTTTCTCCACTCAGTTCCTCTCTTTAGTGGTTTTTCTCTCTCTACCAGCAACCATGACCCCTTCCCCAGCTACCATTTCCATCTCCCTGTTATTTGTCCTCCCCCTTGATTCCCTGTCTGTCTACACAATGAATCCAAAGGGTTTTATCTTTTTTTCCCCTCAATGGCTTTGCCACTCTCCCTAATCCCTCATCTCCATCAGCTGCCCTCTCACTTTCTATCACTCTCTCCCTTGTGCTTTCCTTCCTTCTTCCGGTCCATCATCCTCATGCTCACATTTTTATCTTTTTTCATCCCATATTCTACTTCCTCAACCCCTCACCCCCACCCCTCACCATCCGCACACAATTTCTACATCTCACACTACCTGACATGCAATCCCTCTTTCCTCTCTCCAGGGCACTTTTCTTTTTCCTCTGTTCCACATAGAGCCTTCCTTCTTTTCGCATTTCCCTGATGGATACATGCACACCAAACACATATATGGATGTTCACAACTCACAACACACACACGCACGCACATACACACCCACGCACACACACCCACACACACACACACACCTTTATTACCACCCAAACACACATCCGCATCCTATCACATCACATATAATTGCCGTGGCTCCTTGTCTGTCTATCAACAACCTCAGCTCAACCACATCATGGGTGAATGCACACTAACAGTATTAGCAGAAAACACATTTGCAGAAAATAACCCGGCTCATTATAATGAAAGCTGACCGACACCTAATGCATCATCTGTTTACTCCATTGCCACTTTAGTAGATGTATGTGGGGATAATGATGGCTCTTAGTAACATTTAATACTGAATTAGTTACTGTCTGGTAATCATGGAGAAATCATGCATGAAAAGGTAAAGCAGTATTCAACGATACGAGAAGATGTGTTTCGTGATTCAAACCCCTTGCGATGTGACAGCCAATCAGTGGGAGCATAAAGGAGTGACATTTAGGGGGCCATTTTTTTTATAGGTGCACCTGATGTCAGTGTTGAATACTAACATTTTATATTTGTATTTCAGCTTCTGTTATTTGCTTTACAGTAATACACCAGTCTTTCTGCAAAACTGTGACGGAGCGGCAGACTAGAGTTTTAATGCTATTAAGTGACTCTGCTACTTATGGATGCATTGGACATGCCTGAAGAAAAGATAATGTGGCCAAAGAAATTGTGTGGGGGAAATTAAATTGCCATAACCATCTCTTAAAAGTACTGTATCTAAATTTCCCCAACATTCATCAAAGCTATCCAAGAGAATGAAATCATATTCGGTGTACCTCTTTGCTCTGGTTTCATAATTTTCTCCATTTTTAACTTAATACAATTTAAAAAAAAAATGCAAAACAGCATTTTTCGTTTCTCGTAGGCTAACAGAGATTAAAAAAAAGAAAAAGAAAGAATTGATTACATTTTCCTTTTAAGTTTTTTTATTGACTTTATTAAATTCTCTAAACTTTTGCATAGAAGTAGTCAACATACTTTTCAGCTATTGAGGGTGACTAATGAGCAGTCAATACGTAGTACTGGTGCAGCAGCCTCAACACCTCTTAGTCTTCCTTTAATGTGATATTGTTCAAGAAAGATAATGGCCTTGTAAGCCTCATTGGAGTTGGCACAATGCAGACTAGGCAGGTGCAATTTTGTAAAATAGCCAGTGTACTGTGAAAAGAGTGGAGGTATGGTAAATGACTGAAATGATTTAGATGCAGAGATTGAGAGAAAAGGCTTAGAGAGAGGGAGCCCCATTCGAGCACCACACAGAGAGGTGCACGAGAGGGGCACGTCTCTCAAGCCAAGTGTCGATGGAGCGGGGAAATGTTGAAGTTGAGGCCAGGCTTAACACACTCTAATGAAAATGTGATGCTTGTAGAAAGCACAAATCAGTGAGCTAATGAGCTTGTTTTTTTGTACTTTTTGAGGTTTTACATTTTGAAGTGCTACTTTATTCAAATTCAGGTTCAAAATCAGATCATTCATCATAATTCAGTGTTTTTGGCTTCATGGACCAAGGCAGCTAAAACAGAGATTGACACTTGTGCTATATTATTACGTAATGGCAAACGTGAACTGTCCTTGGACTCATCCACGCAGCTGTTAAGGGGAAACACTACAGGCAAAACCATCACTTTCCAATTTTGAGTTTTTGGGCTATTCGGCTTCCATAGCATGTCTTCTTTCAGACTATGAAGGAAAAACAACATCCAAAATACACATTAAGATGTTTATTTTACCACACTTTGCACCTGTACATTTCTCCACAATTCACCAAAAGTTAGCATTAGATAATGCATTGTTTGCATATTTAAAAGTTGTAATACAAAAATCAAAGTCTTAATGAAAGTAATCAACTGGGGAAGTTTCATGTTGATATCTGTTAGTTATAAGTTTTTACCCTATTCAACTGTAATGTCTTGCAAAATGTATAACATTTTATAATCCATATCTTTAAAGGCCGTTTTCTCAAAATGGGTTTTTCTCATACTCTGAGCCAGAAATCTCCACTAGCACTAACACAATTCCAGTTTCATTCATATTCTGAAGGGTTTTAGAGAGGGATTTGTTCAGATATCATTTATAGCCTGATTTATACATTTTATACCTAAAAATGTGTCAGAAAATGATTTTTTATGGATGTTGATACCATTTTCTGATTTATGGAGTGATAAAAAGAGATATCCAAAATTCCCTCTGTAAAAACCTTTGACTCCGTGGATCAGTGGGTAGAGCAGGCGCACATATACTGAGAGGCTTATGCCTTGACGCAGAGGTCCAGGGTTTGAATCTGACCTGTGATGGTTTCCTGCATGTCTTCCTCCTTTCTCACCTAGCTGTCCTGTCAAAATTAAAGGTGGAAAAGCTCCAAAAAATAATCTTAAAAAAAACAAAAACCTTGGACTCTAATATGTCAAAAAAAAAAATTAAACAAGAATTTTGAATCTGGCTTTATCCAATGTTCAGATTGTTCTGGAAATGTATGCAAATTAGAGCATATTTAGCAAGATAATGCTTCATTTGCATATTTAAACATAAAATGTCAGAAAACCTAGTACACTAATACTTTTTTCCCCCTCTATTCACCTGGGATGTCTCCCCTTAAAGTGTAAGTGCACGTGTAGGAAGAATGACAACAAGAAGTGATGGAAAAGAACCACGCACGCGCGCGTGCGCGCGCACGCACACACACACACACACACACAGTACGACTCTACTCAATAGCAATAGCAACAGTAGAGCTATTGTTCGGAGTGAAATTCCTCCACATGTCTGTGGGTGCAGGTTGTCACTTGACCACTATCACCATGGTGACTGGAGCTGGAGAGGTTTAGGAGGGAAAGGTTGTTAATTTACAGGAGCCTGAACAGCAACGGCTGACTGGTCCAGATTCAAGGGCGGGATGATTCATGCAGACTCTGGTCCCGGGACTGACCTCACCCCCCGCCCCATGTGGCCATAGCTAAGGGCGACGGGGTCCTTAAACAACAGGAGCTCTGAAAAGACTGACACTTAGCCTTGGTGAGTGGGAGGGAGGGAGGGAGGGAGGGAAGGGATGACAATAAATTAAAGATGAAACAAGTGAGGATGTATTCTCAGATAAAGCACAGAAAACACGCACAACAGATGGGTGGACGAACATAAGCCATGTTAGCCATTTTCACATGAGAACCCATGGATAACAACAGTGCTGTATAGATGCTAAATGCTACTGCCAGACCTCCCAATTTAAAATGCACTTTTACTATACTGGAAAACAACTTGATCTACAATTTAAATGACAGAAATAGGAAGCTGCGCCCCCTCAGTTCAACGTTGCCAGCAGCAGCAGCTAACAGCGTCTTGCCAGCTGCTTGGCCTTCCTCTCCTGTGGACCAACAGCCGAGAGCCCCTCAACGCTGCTTTGTGAGCATGCTTTAGTCTAACAAAAGCAAAACCCAGAAACTGACGCAAAGTTCAAATCCATGGGCGGCGACAGTTGCAACCTCTCCTATTTGTGCCTGTCAAGTGTGCGTTGGCTCTGATAAACTGGCACTATTACATTCCACTCCCACACCTCAGTCTACTGCCATTATATTCCCCTACGCCATTTCACGCTCCCTCCCACACCTTTCTCTCTGTGCCAGCGCTCTGAGTGCTACTGACAAAGGGAATGAACGGACCAACATCTCAGTGTTGCACAGAAAAAAATGCACATGGATTAACTTGTCATTTTAATCTACAGCACCTGTATTATTCGGCCCCAAAGTCTGGCAGCAATCAATAGGGGAGGACGTGGCTGTGTGAGAAACTATTAGCACGCTAAAAGGATACCAAAAGTGAATACATACTGAGGGACTTTAATCACTCTGACATTCCTTATTCTTTCTATAACAGACTGACACTATATATTAATGTCTAATTTACTGGAGAAGACAATGGTGAGGCAGGAGTTACTGCTGGGTGTCACTGTATATAGTGGTCCGTCTGAATTACTGGTGTTTATTGGCCCTGTAAATGGCAGGGCTGTGAAGACAGGTTGTTGAATACATAGTGCTTATGCAAAACAGCAGTGCTGGTGGATCTATGGAGTAGTTCTTACACAGCCTTAGGAGGATATAACAAATAGAAAGCTGCAGATTACTCTCTGTGGGAAGGGAGCATCCCTGGAGTTTAAAATGAGGGATTTGACTTCACGCAAAGCTGCGCTCCACAGACAAACCAGAAGGTTAAAACTATTTGTTGTACTGTCGGTGGGAATAGAGAGGGCTTGTGGCTATGTGGCGATGGTGGCCAAAATTAAGCTTACATTAATGTTGTAGTCGGACAGACATTGGTACAATAAGCCAAAGTCTCTTGACAATCACTGTGAAACGAGTGATCCTCAATGACAGGCTTATCAAAATGTACAAAAGAAACTGGCAAGTGTTAATTACACACAGTCATGTTCCCCAAAGAAATCTTGCTGACACTTCATTTTGCAGATCTTGGACCGTGTTCAGTGCATGGCTTAATTTTCATCAAACCAATCAGGGTCAAGGGTGATGTTGACTGCCAATGTTTTGACAGTATACTCGTGTAGCAAACTAATGGTATATTGCCAGCTTGCTGCACATCTCACTCTGGCTGACAGTTCTCTGAGGACCTGTAAGCCAATGATTACTCTGATGGGGTCACTGGAAAAACCATAATTCAACAAAATGTGCTGTGGCAGTTATACTTCCTGGATCATGCAGGATAGTTTGCATTGGCATACTTTAGTTTGCTGAGGGAGTCTGGACATTAAAAAAAAATCTGCATACCGTACAGTACTCATTGAGGCAGTGTGTAAACAAAGGCAGACCCTTGGGTTTGATTCTGTCATTGTAAGAGTAATACAAGATACTTTCAAGCAGACAGACTATAAATAATTTTGTTTACGATGTATTGTAATTTAAATCACGTGTAGATGGATTTATCCAGCAAACAATATAAATGCATCCCAAGATGTCCTGAATGCCAACATCTCTGAACCATTGTGGTCTGCACAATTGATGTTGCCCCCTTTGTTCGAAGAAGAAGCCTAATTGATGTTTGTGAGCCACAGGCGGGCAGTCTTCACGAGCTAAAGGATTTATTTGCCTTTAATTTCTCCAATGATGGCATATGGCTGATATAAAAATAAATCGTCTAGAGGAAACGCAGCAGTGAAAGCATAAATCTTCCTAGTGTGATTTTGGAAAGCTACAGCACATCATGAAACCTAATGCAGGATTGAAGAGCTTTATTGTCACAGCTTCACGTAGCTCCTATGTACCGGAACATAAAATGTGGACATAATGTGTGTGCTGTCCACTAAGAGAACAAATGCACATTGAAAAACGCACGAACGCACGCACGCACGCTCGCACGCACTCACACACACACACACACACACACACACACACACACACACACACACACACACACACACACACACACACACACACACACACACACACACACACACACACACACACACAAAACAAATGCATTTGATGCTTGTGACTACACAAAGCATACCTTATCTTCCAAAACACACAAAGCCATTGGGAGCTTTTGATGCCCTTAAACCTTCCTCTGGCCGTCTGTTCCTACCTTCACATCACTTACACTTCTCCTCCCTCGGTTAACTTTTTCTCTCAGAACAACTTTAGTTAAGAAAAAAGGCCAAGCTGAAGCTTCTTTGAGGTAGAGGAGATGTGAAAATGAATCACTATCACACTCTCCCTTAGTCACTACGCCATCTGATGCTATTTTGTCAACTTGTGTTAATGAATGCATAACGAGAGACACTGACGTGTGCATTTTAAATCAGTTACTTTCCTTAAACGACTCTAAGGGGATTCTCAGCCACTTTCAAAAAAGCGTCAACTTCTGTGCTCATCGCTTTTGTACCTAGTCTTTAAACTTGGCAGTGCCGTGGCCTTGAGGAAGTTTCTTCTGGAAGTTGCGGAGTGATTTTTTGCAATTAAAATATGCAAAGCAATATACTGTCAGATGCACTGTGACTCTGTGTGTGATTGCGTGTGACTACGTGTTCATGCTTCCTTGGATATTGCAGAGTGGCTCTCTTGTTCTCAGCCAGGGCTCCCCCAGCATCTGGCCAAGTCCTGTGCGCCCTGCGGCGGTGTTCCAACAACAATTCGTTGCAGGGGCAAACATGCACTCCATCATTGTGCTCTCTATCCCCTGCTGGGAGCAGCCCGGCAGACCGGGGAGAGCAATGAGAAGCTCAGCTTTGCTAAACTAGCTTTCATGTCATTTCTGTTTCCAGAGTTACACTGCTCGGCCCCGGGGCTCGACTTGAGATGGAAGCTGCTCTCATCTTTCCCGGCTTATCGCTGCCCCTCGCTCAGTTCTATCCGAATCCCCGCCTTTCTCTACCAAATCACCTGTCTCTCTTTGCTTGCTTCCATCTTCCTGCCCGTTGCTATTCATTGCTCCTCACCAGTCCCTTTCTGCTTCGCTATATTATGTTTATGTGGTGTGCTTTCCATTTCTTTATCTATGTTATCCGTTACAGGCTCCCCATCCCACTCCTTCTATCTGACTGTGCGATGATTGCACCAATGCATTTATAGAAGATTGTGGGTTGTTACATTGCCACTTTTCCACCTCTCTGCTATTTCAAAAATCAATTACCCATCAAATAAAACGATAAACAGTAAGAACGGCTCTGCGCTGCTGTTTGTGTCTGTGCCAAATTGTTTAAAACCACTCTGATGGGAAATAAAAAAAACTGAAGGCATAAAAAAAAAGCTAAGCTTCTGTAGATCTAATTATCTGACACCTCTAAGGCAAGATAACCAAGCGCTACTCTATATATGCCACGATGATCTCTCACTAGACCATTCAAATCAAGGAACCAAATGTGGAGACACTGGAGCAAGTAATTATGGTTAAGGAGAAAGAGGAGTTGAGCAGAGGAAGAGGGGAGGGGAAAGGGGAGAAAGTGAGGAAGGAGATGCTGTGCTCAGGTGGCTTAGAGCGGATATTGTATGTCTTATCTGTCACCTGCAGGGCTGCGCTTATTATATGGAGAGGCAGAGTCAGAGTAGAATGTAAGGTGCGTATGTGTGAGTTCATACAGGAAAAAAATGCAACAGAGGCTGATGATAAAAAAAATGAAGAAATAAAAAAAAAACAGCAAAAAAAAAAAAACCTGAGCTGCTCTTCCTTGATGTGTTCTGAAGGTCACAACAACACGGAGCTTTCAAGTTCTCAACCACGCGCAGCGCAACACAAGTTTTCAGCAACAAAATAAGCGGGAGAACATTTGGGTCATTTGCGCTCCGTACATACAAATAAATACTAAAGAATCAGTGCTGACAGGAAGACTTTGGTAATACAACAGTACCACACTCTGGCACTGGTACATTTCTGTGGAAGCTGAATTGAAAACGTGCACACTACTCTGCTAAATAGTACTTGGTACTCTATCATCAGACACCTTTCAGAGATGGTGGCAGTCTTAGAAGCCTTTTAATAAAATTGCTGCAAGGCAGAACACTCTCTTTGTAGGGAATGGAGTATAATAATTGTATTCTGGCAATATTATGCATCGTAAAGCACTCCTTAGATCTTCACTCAGCCCCTACTGAGGTGCATGAACATTTTATGATATAATATTTGCAAGTTGTTTTCTGCCAGGTAATTATTACTGAATGTAATGTCTGCCTTGATTTTTGTAGTTGTGTATATATATATATATAACATAAGCAAACATTTCTGAAATTCATCAAATGTTAGGTTTTTTGCAAACAGTGAGCTGTTCATACAGAATTCAGTAGTTGTTGTGAATACTGCATTGTGAGATGTTATGCCTCAGACCCCATAACAACACGCAGCTACATTGTGCCAGCACCGGAGTTGGTATTGTTCACTTGTCAACAAGGAAATGGAGTGCACTGGACACAAATATCAATCAATATTTCTGCATCACTATACAGCTCTATTCAGCATTGTGTGGCTCTGCATTCAGTCTGAGAAGGACGGGCTTGAGATGATGGATGGACTCTTCTTTCTTTCTTTCCTATTTCTTTCTTTCTTTCTTTCTTTCTTTCTTTCTTTCTTTCTTTCTTTCTTTCTTTATTTTCTTTCTTTCAAACACACAGGTAAACAAAAATAAAAAGATTGATTAATGCTAGCTTATCAAATTTAGATTGTTGAGGTGAAACATCAGCCTAAATTATAATGAGCAAAATAGTAGTTTGTCAGTGCTGTCAGATCAGAGCCATTTTTCATAGCCGAGGAAAGAAATAAACAGTTGTATATTATTTCAGAGAATAAATGGTGTTGAAAGGTTTCACCAGCATTCACTGTGTTCATTTTCTAAAGTTTAACGTGCAACTCCCACAGAACTCCTTTCCTGTTATTCAGACATATTTTGTTCGATCAAGTTTCTGCTGACTTTTCCTATCCCATAATTGGTAATAACATTACTGTCTGTCTGTTATAGATAATGACGTATTATCTTGTACTCTGCACTTAGCCTGTTTTTTTTCTGATTTTTTTATTTACTGTAGAATAAATCAATATGACAGCAGCACCTAGACAGAAGGATAGGAATACACAGGATCTTTTTTTTTGAACAGAAAAGAAAACAGTGACACTGGTCCACATTTGGTTGCCTGGGGCTACATACACATCAGGGTTGGACTGCTGGCAGAAAACATGTCGGCTTGCCAGTGGAAGTACACCTGATGTGTTGACAGAAGGCGAATGCTGTGCCATGGTGACAGTAGCTGCCTTTGAGACGTGAAGCTGCCAGTGGAATAAGAATAGCATGCCATATGTAAGTGGTACCTGTCAGTATACTCTATACCAGTAGACACCAGACTCGCTCTCAATGATTATACTACTTCTATTTATGTTACAGTAAAATGCAACGTCATCAATAGAATCAATTTCACATTACGCTAAGGATGCCATGGTGTGTTTTTGTGTGTTAAAGGGATACGCCACTGTTTGTTGAAATAGGGCTTATCACGGTCTCCGCTAGCCGTAAATAGGTGGGCCAACGCATTTTTTGTCTCAGTGCATGTAATGAGGTTGTTTTTTTTTGTCTTTTGTTGGCTCACTTTTACTCACAACATGCTAACCGGCAACATAGGATTCCATTCACTACTCTAAGCTAACTAGCGGCGGCACTGCCGGTGTTGCACTGGACTAAGACAATGCATGCACAAAAAATGCGTTGGCCCACCTATCTACAGCTAGCGGAGACCGCGATAAGCCCTATTTCAACAAACAGTGGCGTATCCCTTTAAACATACATAGTGAGGAATGTTCACATCAGCGCACGTCTTCTTTGGCAGAAAGTTGAATCTGTCAGTGGCTTCCCTGTATCTTTATGAAATGCCTGCAGTGATGAAACCCTAACCCTAAAGATCACAAGTGATGTGACATATTGAGTGTCGGAATCTTACAACTCAATCCTCATTTTATCCAGTTTGATAGAAAAGCTGTAAATACTGTATCTACAAGCTTCCATCTGTTCTGAAATCTGCTGCATAGTTCGCTGCCAATATTTCCAACAATTATGGCCTGATTAAATTCAACAAAATGTAGTTCGTCAAACCGGATGAACGTGACAGTGGTTAGACATTTTTACATTCAGTGCTATAGTTCTGCAAGTAAACAATTCTGTCTCACAAGCTTGTTTCATGCAGTAAACCTGTTACTTGCGCATATCTTTGCACAATCTTCACATTAGTGAATATACTAAAGTGTAGTTTATCTAAGAGATAATGACATCAAAACACACATATTGTCAGTAGTACATGTTATTTGTAGTACTAGTGTTTCCTCCATCCAATGTTATGAAGTAGACAACCTCTAATTTAAATCTAGATTTTTACATCTGCTTTGCACAAATGATCTACTTCTGTAGAGTAAATGTATATTTCACTTATTATTTTATAGCATTTATACCACAGGCAAATGTCTTTTCGCTTTCTGACACAGAGCTCTCTATATAACTCAGAAACATTGTGTCATGAATTATGGCATTCGCATACTGTCAATTTTTGGCATTAATTCATTTTAATCCCACTGCTACTTTTGCCTCTATAAAGCACATCCTGCTAATCAAAAAAAGTCATACTTTACTTGTTCTGGTTGTAGCTTTGAGATGGAATTTTCACTTTCACAATTTGCATCTGCAGCAGTTCAGTGTGCTCACAGGAGTAATTCAAGTTTCTTAGTATTTTATCGCCTATTGCCTTTTTTCTGCTCTTTAAATGTTGGTGAAATGTGTCAGTTAACCAACACAACCCCAATAAAAACGGTTTGAAATGTGTGAGTTAGAGGCTAATCAGAAGGAACAGGAACATCTTTCAAATCACGCTCAGTCCGACTCTCACTTCCTGAATAGGAATTCATTTCCTCTTTCTTTTCTGCACACATGACCACCTTACCTGCTGTAGTGAGGCAGAGCTCCTCGTCGCTGTTGTCCTGACAGTTGTCCTGGCCGTTACACAAGAAGCTCCGGTCTACACAGTGGCCATTACGACACTTGAAGCGAGCCTCCGAGCACACCAGTGGGTTGCCTGCTGTGGTTAGTAAGGGCAGAGGTCAAGGGTCAAGTGTTGGTTCAAACAGGGTTACAGTTCAATTGATATTCTGTAGTGGTGCAACGTGTTAGAAGTTGTTATGTGTGCTTGAGGCCCACATCTACAACACTTTGATTTGATGAAATTTAAGAGTAAAACATGGCGGTTACATTTTCACGGGGATTTTCGGAGAAGAAATGAAACATAAAAAATAGTGTGAGTTACAGCAGTAAAGCATTTGATCTGGGGAGTCTGATGAATATCATACTGACAAAAAAGAGTAAAGTAAAAAAAAAAAACATTCAAAATCCTGCCCAGCACTATCACTTCCTTTTTCATGTTCTGGTTTTGTCTTTAGCGTCTGCAAAACAAGGCAGAATTATCTTGTGAGAAGATCCAGACAATTACACAGTGGTGACGCAGTATGTGCTGGGAGCGTGCAGCAAAGCTCCATTCAAACAGCTAGATTAGATTTGTGAGCGTGGTGCCCTGCGGGCGAGGAACACTGCCTCCGACAATGGTGAGTGATTGGCTTGATGCGCGCGCCCCACTGGGAAAGCAGGGATGGGGTCATGTTAGGACAAACTATATGCCCGATAATACAGACTACACCTGGATCATGGCGTCCCTCTTGTCCTTTATTTCAATACAACATGTGTAGTAAAGTGTCTAAAAGGCAAAGCTAGGCCCAGGAGTTACAGGTGATTCAAACAAATAAAGATGCCTCAGACCTTTTTGAAAAGGGAATAGAATTTGCTACATTCACCATTCATACCTTGTCACCACTATTATTATCTGCTCTAAATGCAGGATTTGATAGTGAGTGGAGGGGACAGCGACAGCTCAGACATTACATTCTTTATAGAATGACATTCTCTTTCATTTTCCTTTGAAAGGAGGGGACGTACAGAATACCTGCTTCACACTTCAGAAAGCATGAGCAATACTGCTCTGGCGTTACACAAATTAAAGCGGAGCAAAAGTAGCAAGGTTGAATTTTTCTTTTTCTTGGGACAATCTCTGAGACAAAAACCCATAATCAAATCTAAAAAAAGGCAACGGTTACATGATAATGTGTAATCTGTGCCTCTGGACAGAACCCAAAAATCTTTGCTTTTAAAAATGAGTAGTTCAACCTCCAAAGACGGCGGCTGGGATGTCAGTTTAGTTTTTTATAACAGTAAAACACAATGCAGGGTTCAACAATAAGGGTTGCCCGATGGCCCGGGGCAAGTAAAACGGCAAGTAAATATAACAACCCACTTGCCCTTAAAAAAAAAAAATCTTCGATCATCTTTGTATCATAGATTACATTATCGTTCTCTATTGCTCTACATTGTTTTGCGAAGTTTGCCGCAAGTTCGAGTCCAGGGCAGATGAAAGTGGATCATTTTTCAAAGGAATGTCTTCATTTTTCTCATGAGTGCCATGATAAAAAAGAGGGCTGCCAACAACCCATCCTCCGGTGCCTTGCCGGTTCTTTTACGTAAATTGAATGCTAAGGCAACGTTATTTGATAAACACTGTAAAGGGGCCAGTCAATTTTGACTTCGGGCATGCAGATTTTTTTTTTTTTGACATGCCCGACCGGGCAAGTAATAACAAACAACCTTAACATTGAACTCTGCAATGAAACATTTAGATAGGAGAATGAAGTGTGGCGATTGTTATCTTAATTGGATATCTTTATTTGTCCAACTACCTTTGCTGCTCCTAAATTAAATGAATGAAAGCAACACCAAGTGTTGTTACAATTTTTTTTTGCACTGGCCCATTAAAACCTTTTTTTTTTATTCATTGATGAGGCATATTTCAAGCTTAAAAGGAGTAGTCCCGTGGTGTAGTATTGCACTACCATTCATTTTTTCCCCTCAGAGTTAAAAAAAAGCTCCTCCAGAGCCACAGACTGCACTATACAGTCATAGTAGTAGTAGGAATAGTACATGATGAGGAAACTGCCTTTAATACTTTGCTCAGATTTTACAAGAATAATTGTACTCGAGTAAAGTACATGTTCAGTACTCAACCCACCACTGGCTATTTGACCAGTACAGTAGCTGCAGTGTAAACTGTTATGAGTGAGGGGCAGTACAACAACACAGACTTCTGGTGGACATGGAATGAGACGCATTGCTATTACAGTAATTGCTTGTCGTGTGAGACTCACTGCAGTTCTCCTCGTCACTCCCGTCAGGACAGTCGCTGAAGCCGTTACAGCGGAAGCGTCCGATGATGCAGTGGACACCATTAGCGCAGGCGAAGAATGAAGGGGCGCACTTTGACTTGACCTTAGCTAAAAACAGATGAAGTGTTGGAAAGAAAAAAACAACAATGGATAAGTTTATGGGTGTTGTGGCGATGATGCATCACTTCTTAATGCACTACACTGTGTTTTATGACATTAGTAACCTTGGCCGTGATGCACACAGGAAGGGAGGCGCCCACCACTAAGGCTGGCTGAGTTTGCTTTATGTTTTTATGATAGTAACGCAACAGACGCAAATGTATGTTCTAAAATTAAACGGCCTACCATTTAACTATTAACCATCGTACAAGGTTCAAACAGTTGCTTTTTTTTTTAAAGCTCATTTTCTGTTCTGGAATCCTTATCTTCTTGGAAGTATAACAAGTAAAGGGTAAGATGCTGAGCACAAAGTACTGATAGGAGAAGAAAACAAGTTAATGACAAAGACAAAGAGAGCAAACGGTGTGGGAGAGTGTTTGTATGGATTCTCCCATAGATCAGCCTAAGCAGGCCACAGGTCTGATCTCCCAGGACAGGCCTGAATGAGACTGAGTGACGAGCCCGCAGAACATCAATGCCTGGCATCCCCCGTTTAGCACTAGCACCTAGTTTTAACTCAAACACATTGATCTTCCCTGGCAGAAGGAGAAAAACCAGATTGCAGGTAGATGAAGGCAAAGACATCAGAAAATAAAAGACCTCACTTTAGCTCGTTCACCGTGAATATAGAATTTTAAAAGCCTGATGGCAACAAAAAAAAAGACATTGCACTACAGCGATCAATATTTACAGTTTCTAATAACAGACCTATCTCCGACCTTCTCTACTCTGGCCTTTGTTAAACTCGTCATGGACTAGTCCCTACCAGTAGTTTGCATTATAATACAGATGCTTTGTGAGAGCTACTCCTGTTGTAGTCCTTTTTAGTTGGAGACAGAGAAAGGAAAAGCTACTGATTACAGCTAAGACATGATTATGATACTAGTTCAACAAGACTAGAAGTTGATGGCAGTGAGGGAACAACATTATAAACAATTTAAACAGTACAGAACAATAAAAGAATGGAACGACCCACACACTCAAACACACAGGGCGGAGGAAAGTGAGTGGGCATACATCTTGAAGCGAGCCACCAAACAGTCTTTCTGGGTTTTTTTTCTCTCCACTGAACACAAAGGGTGGACTTGTCCTGCTCATAGGTTGGCATTGTGCCGTCTCAAATGCCAGGGGCGCACATTTTTCCCTCTACTCTATATTGTGGAAGGCTGATTTATGAGTTCTTTCAAGCTGCTGCGATTATGTTTAGCGAGGGGGGGAGGGCTAGGCATAACAACCACGAGGGATGGAGCGCCCGTCTCCAGGATGAAATGTAATCTGCTGAACGCGGGGAGGAAGCTGGGATAGCGCTCGGTCTCTGTGTCTATAGTCTGTGAAGCCTTTGTTTACCTGGACAGCAGAAGCACAAACCACCCAAAGCTCATTTTGCATGGTATATCACATTCATTAGAGTCCAGGGAGAGAAAGAAGACTTGGCTTCAAGCTGTAGCAACACATAAAAGATAATAAAAAAAAAAAAAAAACATGCTGCTGTGGAGGCATAAATTGAAATTAATTCGGCAAGACAAATCCAGTATCATTATAATATTAATAATAATAATACTCTCTATTTCTATTTATTTTACATGTCTTAGATTTTGCTTCTATTTCTAGATTCTTTTGATGTGTACCTATTGTGAGATATAAAGGAAGCAGGTTTTGGCCTCGTGGAGAAATATACAGTTTCCTACAACTTTCTTCTTCTCTGCATGGACATGGATCTTGACTGCTTTTTTTTATTTTTTTATGTGCTTGGCAGGCTTGGCTTATTAGGACAGCTCTGTTATTGCTCTGAGATTCCTCATCCTCTCCCTCATCCCAATCCTCATTACCACTTCTACTGCTGGCAGGACTCATCTGTGTTTGTGTTCCAAATTAGCTCAAAATGTCACATGAAGGGCAAGCTCATGAAGGCAGAGTAGTGGGTGGGAGAGACAGCACTGCTTGGAAGGACGGAGCGGATGTGCTTAGCTGTATTCTGGGGATGCACAGGGTTCTTTATAGCCTGAGTTATAGCTGAGAAAAATTAATTAAAAGGAGCAAGTTGAAGGTGGAAGAAATGGTAAAAACACAAACTTAATATTATGCTTCCTTTGATGATCCTTGTTTTATCCCAGGTCTGGGACTTCAAATTCAGGTAACGCTGATATATTTCAGCACCTCTGACTCTGCAACATGTAACCATCCATGTTATCCGGTCTTCATCCCTTCTGTCATCACCCATCGTTTCTAGGTTTGCACTGCATTGGTAACGTGCCAACTTTTCTTTCTCTTCTCTGAGCCTTTGTAGAAGGTGTTTACGAAAAGCGGGCAGGGTGTTGGGTGGCTTCCAAACTTAGTTGCAATGTTCAGCTGAGCAGCACGCATGAAACTGAACGAGGTTAGCAGTCAAGCTCCATTCCTTGAGGTGAGACTATCACTAGCGGAAAAACATGGTTGGATCACACCGAAATGCGCAGCTGGAGGACACACAAACAAAGGCGCAACCCCCCCTCCCCCCTCCTTTTCTCATTTGTTTTATTTTAATGAATTTGAAAAAAAAAAAATTCTTCCAAAAGGAAAAACAAAGTTCAAATCTAGGACAGGGAGTGTAGCACCGTGGCATATGGGTTTAAGGGGAAATCATGTGATAGTCTAAAATGAAGTTAACAGCAAATACTACTGTTTGTCTCTTCTTCCCCGTCTTGATCTCTCTCTGCTGAATCTGACAGCAGAACTCCTGTTGCAGATAGTGTGCTTTGCTCTTCCCCAAATATGCACCTCAATGCCCTTCTCTACACTTCTCCAATTTTCTCCCTCTCCTCGGTTCCCCGGAGAACAGAACAACTTGCTAGGCACAGATAGGCTTGGTCGTGATGGGCATGCATGACCGACAGAGTGAGGAGAACGACTGGAGGAAGAGACTAACAAGAAAGAAAACAGCGCGAGGAGAGTGAGTGGAAGAGAATAGAGGCCGGGAAAGAGTGGAGGCAGCTGAGGACTTCAAAGGTTTCTGTGACCGTGTTGAGCATTTCTTAGGGGAGGAAATCAATAGGTAATGGAGTCAGGGGTAAGCAAGAAGGGCATAGAGAAGTTTCAGTCTAGAGGGCTTTGGGATCAAAATAATCACTCTGTTCGTTTCACTGTCTAAGCCCTGCATGCTAGTTGTGCAATACAATAACCTTATGTGTACAGGACGAGGCATTGCAACATTATAGAGCTGCCTTCATCTCAAGGGCCAAGCGTTTACGGGGCCACTGGCGTTCTGCAAAGCCATCAAACTTCACGCAAGGTGAGGAAGCAAGTGTGCAGAAAGAATCAGAAATATTTCAACAACTCCCGATAAAAGGGGAGGGAAGAAAGGGCATAGAAGAGAGAAAGCAGAGAGTGATCTGTCAGATAATAGCCCTGCTGCAATATTCATCATAGAAAGCAACATACTGCTGAAATTGCATTGTTTGAACTGGTATCGCCCAGCAGTCTATTGTAAAATGACAAGGCTGCGGTTCTTATGCCTTTGAAGATTTCAAAGCAATCATTTTGCCTAATTTGTGACTATCGATTGGACAAGGATAACATTCAATCTAAAAGAGCAAACTGGAAGAGGACAAAAAGATATCAGAGTAAGAGACTGCATGCAAGACCCTAATCAATATGTCATCCCTGTTCCTTGGTATTAATTACAGCAGCTCATTGATCAGTCAGCCATTAAGCACATGGGATGCACCAGACTCCGTCCCATTAAACCTTCCTCTGCTTTTCTAACTATTCAGGCTATTAGTGCTCCATATTCTCTCCATTGTCTTCTCTTCTCGTTTTGATCTCTTGGCAGTTTTTGTTTTTCTGAGCTGGGCTAAAACAACTCACACCAACCGAGACATGCTCCAGTCTTAGTCCCCCAAACTCCTACAATCCTCCTAAATGTCCACACCCACACAGAGAAAAAAAATACAAACACACTCGGGGCAAAGAACACATATTCACAATGTCAGAGAAAACAGAAGAACAAAAACATATCTGTAAGCAGTATATGGCTCTTTGTGTTAGAGTCAGTGTATTGGTCACTGTTCTTATCACATAAACACACAATCCTAATCTTAGCAACCTCTTCCCTACACATGGTTGGTTTGAGGAATTGGCAGTGTGAGCCTCATTATCTAAATCATAACCAGTCTTTTTTTTTTAGCTATTTCAGCCCCCTACTGTCGAGAACAACTTTGTTGTTGATAAGCATTTAGCGGTTCTTTTGAACTCGATATCTCGTGGCCATTTTGTGCCACTTTGACACAGAAAACAAAATAAAAGCACCATTCATGTTGCTCCAGGCTTTGGCTGTGTTATGACTGCAGAGAGCAATAATGTAACAATATTCCAGTAATCAAATGACCTGAATTCATCTTGCGTCTAAATGTTGTGAAAGCGAACAGGATCAATAAACAGTGCATCAAGTAATGAAAACTAACAAATGGTTATATCCCCTAATTGTTATGAAGTATTAATAGACTTTTTATACTAACTTACAAAACATCAGCCTGCTCGTGTGGGCCTCTAATTGGCTATCTATCCTGTGTGTCTCCCAGTGATTGAATAAAGCAGGCCAGGAGTCACTGTACAGTGCATTTCACATAATATGTAAAATGCAGTACATCTTATTGCATAAGGAAAGTCTGATTAGTGGCACTGATCACAGGTTTAATATGTCATTTTTTGGTGATTTTCTCTTCATCAATAGATGTTTTTAAAGTCTAACTATATAACTTTTGCTGAATAGCACAACTGTGGCCACGTGACAATTAAATAATAATGGCCGAAGCTAAAATGTGTAGGTCAAGTAAAGAGGAGTCATCAAGTCAGCGAACTGACTCAGTTACGCAGCAGTAGTTATCTTAAGTGTGCTTACATTGGCTACCATTAGCTGATGGTCATACCAGAGCAAAAAACGGCTGTTGCAGTTATAAAAATAAAACTGAATTGAGCAATGGTTCATTTGATGGCTTATGAATTCAATTCTCATTTGAAGAGGAAGATGTTATTTCTTCTTTCAAAAGTTATACACTCTTGCTTTAAAGCCTGAATGGCTAAAATGACCCAGCATTTCACAAGAAAAAGGGAATTATTAGAGAAGTCAGGAAAAAACAACAACAGATTTGTGTAGAAGAAAACCTTTTGAATCTCAGCCATCCTATTTGTCATTGTGTGACTCATCAGAGTCATCTTGTCTCGACCCCCAGGTTGGGAACCATTGCTCTTAAGAAAAAGGGGGCTCAACCAGCAACATCCCGTTTGTGACTGAACACCCAAAATGACTGTATGTCACGTAATGTCATTTAGATATTGAGCAAGTAGCAAGACATGCAAACTTCTTTTGCATGTTGAGCTGATTATAAGGAGATGAGCAGCCATTTCTGGGAAGTTGATGTTCTTTAATACAGTAAGAGCCACTGGCCCCGCTGATGGCCCTCGTACTTAAAAGCAGAGTAAAAGTTGAACTTGCACAGCCGTTTGTAAGTGTAGAATTCTGAATACCTAAATTCCTCCACGCAGAGAGATCACAGCCTCAGCCTGCAGGACCGCTACTTCACAGTCATTTCTTTTAAATGAGCGACTCTGTCTTTTCTCTTTCTCTCCCTTCCAACTGCATGTCTGTCCCCCTGTCTTTGATTCCCCACTTCTTGCTTTATACATCATGTCCACTCACTCTTTCGGCCCCACTACACATTTCTCCTCTCTCCACTGCTCATGCCCTGCCCAGACAAGGGCAAAAAGGCTAATCCTGGCTCTGAGGCCCAGTAAGCTCAGTCAGCTCTCCTCCTTCTCTCCTCTGTCAGGATCCATTTGGTCGAACACTCTCCCAGGCTGCCGTTATGGACACCAGAGAGCAGTCTGGTACTTTTGACCTCTTTGTGTGAGGAATTAGTCAGCAGCCTGTCTCTGAATCATTTCTTTATGCCTACCTACCTGCCAACACATACAACAACCTATATACCAGTACACCCACGTACAGCATCTGCTCAAAAATCACTGATATGTTTTTTTTTTTTTTAAATCTAAAATCCAGTTGTGTGGTGCAAGATGAGGGTACACAAAAAAAAATGGACTGTAGGGGGGTCCTGGCATTGTGCAGCAGGACAGTAATACAATAAGCTGCATCTTTAATGCAATAAGACTCGGGCTGGAGATATTGTGCCTCTTCTCTCAGCCCAGACTGTTATTTAAGAGCCAGCAAAAAGTATTTACATGACTCAAGTTGACCCTTGTGCTAGAGGGGACTGGAAGAACAAACAAACAAGAGAGGCGCGGGAAGGGAGAAGCCTGTCTTTTCTAGGTGACTAAACATTCCCTTGACCACTGGGGAGACAATTCCTGGCGTATGAGGCGTAGCAGACTGGGACACATCTACAGCAAGTAAATAAAAAAAAAGGAGAGAGGCAAACAAATGCAGACCAGCATTGCATTATTCCATTCTTTCTCACCCACTGACAGCACTGCAATACAAATATAGTCAGGTCAACAAAGAAGGTAGAAAGACGTTTATTTCTGCTGCTGAAAAAGGAAAAGACAGTGTCATCGTAAGTTCACGTGTGGGTGGGTGGTTGGGTCTTGCGAACGTGCAAGTGAGTGGGCTTTGCAGCACTGTGTTCAAGTTTTACAAATGTCATACAGATTCAAAAGAAAATTGATCCGTCCATGTTTCACCAAGTAATCTGCAAGTCCAAATTGATTTGTTCTCCTTTGTGTTTCCCCGCTAGCTACATGGTTTCCCAAAAAAACAAAATTCTCATTAATTAGACACCAGGGAGATGTCACCACATACAGTATGACCTTTACCTCAGGCTCTGCGTTAATATTCCTTGGATCATCAGAGACACCCACATCAGCACAACCTGCTGGCTAAACAGCGTGGGCTTACAGGGGATCTACTCTCCAACTACAGCTGTCTTCTGGTGCAAATGTATGTGGTAAAAATAGAGTTTTATAGGTTCACACTAGAGCTGGGCAATATATCAATATTATATCGATATCGTGATATGTGACTACTGTAGATATTGTCTTAGATTTTGGATATCGTAATATGGCATAAGTGTTGTCTTTTCCTGGTTTTAAAGTCTGCATCACAGTAAAGTGATGTCATTTTCTGAACGTACCAGACTGTTGTAACTGTTCTATTATTTGCCTTTACCCACTTAGTCATTATATCCACATTCCTGATGATTATTTATCAAAAATCTCATTGTGTAAATATTTTATGAAAGCACCAATAGTCAACATTGCGGTATCGATATCGAGGTATTTGGTCAAAAATATCATGCTATTTGATTTTTTCCATATCGCCCAGCCCTAGTTCACACACACATAAAGTTATATACAAAATATGTGTTTAATGATCTGGTCTCATCCCTGGTCACTTAAAATGGACACATTAGGGGGGGAAAAACAATTGTTATAAAAAGCTACAAACATCCACATTGATGGACAATTAAAACACAGAGGCCACCTGCTCATGTTACAGATGGGAGGACATTTTATATCATGTGGTGGTCGACACTGCTCTGCCTCCATGGTAATGACTGTGATTGCAAAGGACAGTGGCCAGACATCATCAAATGTAACACTGTGTGATTTCCTACTTGGTTATATAAAGGTAAAATAAATGTCAGTGTCATAGCAACACTTCACCAAATAAATATTTTTTATATTTAAATAATTAAAATTTTTACTATTTTCTGAGGAGTCTGCATGTAAAACACACTTCCTTCATGTAGCTTAAGGACAGAGTGAGAATAAGTTAAGTCAACAAACTGTCTTTCAAGTTAGTAAGTTTACCATCTCCCTCTGTTAAATATACTATATATATATATATATATATAAAACTGTGTGTGTGAGTGTGTGTGTGTGTGTGTGTGTGTGTGTGTGTGTGTGTGTGTGTGTGTGCGTGTGTGTTTTTATAGGGGGTGTCTAATTATGATTCTACTTGCAGAGAATAAAGTGTTGCAGTCTCAAAGCTTCCAGGCATTGTGTTCTCCTCAGATAATAGACAAACAGACAGAACTCCTGTTGTAGCCACCATAATGAGTCCTCCTCTCTATCGTCTCTTCTTCCCTCGTCTCGCATTGCCAGACCTTAAAGGAATCGTCGCTGATACAGACTACTCCTTCCCTGACTCCCTTGCTTCCCCCCTGCGTGCCTGTCTGTCTGTCCCTGCAGAGCCCCTAACGCACCCAGAGGTTTGTCTGGGAAGTTTCGTTGAAGCAGCCGCCGGAGATATCGACTGACAACTAGCCATCTATTTGAGGATAATAAGGCCCACTTATGCCAGAGCAGATAATGTAGATGTCGACAACAAACACAAATAGTCCTCCGACAATTGGAGAGGCAGGCTGAGTGTAATGCTTTATGATAACTTTTTTTTTTTTTTTTAATCTTTGGCGGTATAGCATGTAGTGTCAGCAACAGACAAAAAAAAGTCTTGCTTGTCTGTAGGTTCAAAGTGAAAGTACTCGAGGTTAATGTGAGTGTAACAAACTGACACACGGACTGCATGATTAAATAAAACAGGAGCACTTAATGATTGTAGTTCTGAAGCAATTAGTCTCAATGCACCGGAATATTCTTTTTCCAGGTCTGACACTTGCTGACAGTTTAAGGCCATTGAGTGAGGAGAATCTGGGGCACAGAACCCATCCATCTAAGTAGTGTAAGACTTTCTTAAAGTCACAGGGACGTCAGTAGTAAAGGTTTACTAAAGAACACAGTCTGGGACATCTCTTGAAATTGTCCTATGTATATATAACTTAAGATGGCAGAGGCATTGCAAACTAAGAAGATTGATGACTGCAAAGTTTGGCTGTGTGGACTGTGTGTGTGTGTGTGTGTGTGTGTGTGTGTGTGTCTGTGTGCTGGCATGCCATGGGACACAACTTTGTCGAGAGTAGTCTGCCTGTTCCCCGAGCTGCCAACAAGAGAGAACAGTGAGAGAAGTGACTGCTGGAGGAGGAGAGGAGGAGAAAGAAGAAAATGAGAGACAAACCATTAGTGGGGGGTTTTTTGGCAGGGAATTACCTGGGTTAAAAAAAAAAAAAGAAATCTCTGCAAAAGGAGGGTTATGCTTTTCTAATTGGAAACAAGCCTCTGTGAAGCAAATTACAAGCCCAAAAGCCAAAAATCATCAGATGAGATAGGAGCAGAGAGGAGTGAAAACGCGAGTGCGAGACAGTTAGAGAGATTACTACGTGGGGAGATGGGGGTTTTCCATTCAGTGTGGTGGGGCCTCAAAGTCAATCTTCATCAGCAATACCATATTTGTGTGAAGCTGTGGCTGAGACGGGAGGGGGGGAAGGGGAGGAGCAGCAGACCAGATAGATCAAAGCCAACTAAAAGTGAGGATCAAACTGAACTATTACTGTAGCCTTACAGTAGAATTATGCATGCGCTACTATTCCTGCGCGCACAAGTAATCGGCCTTTGCTTTGATGGTATTTAGTTTTGCCCTGGTGCTAAACTGGGGCCGCGGGTCTGGCAGGGGAGGAGGAGGGGTGCACGCTGTGGGGTAGAGGATAGGATTGGGGGAAGAAGTTCATTTAAGTAGGCGGAGAATTAGGTTTATATGGCTCTATGGGTAGGGATGGGAGAATGTTCGATAGCGAGAGGAGTTCAGGAGTTGAGAAGACATGATGTGACTCGAAATAGGCTATCTGGCTTCATTGCTTTAAGACACAGCTAAAGGCTGGGGGTGGGGGCGGGTGGGGGGAGAGATTTGATAATGGAGTCTGAACTGGACTTACGACAGCCTTTCTCGTCGCTCTTGTCAAAGCAGTCGGGCAATCCGTCGCACTGCCACCCACCTGGGACACACTTCCCATCCCCACACATAAAGATTCCAGGGATGTTGCACTCTGTGGTGAAGTTATTCCCCGGGAGCAGCTGGCTCTCTGATGGAGAAAAAGAGAGAGGAGGAGAACAAGAAAGAGAACGGACAATTACGAATTTAAATCCATAAAGAAATTAAAACAGGTTGAGGGATATTGCATTTCAGAGATATTCATTAACACAGTCAAAATAAAAGACCGTTATTGTCTCTGTTCTCTAAAGATAGAAAAATAACAAAGGCAGTGCCTCTCTTTAAAAAACTATATCAATGTGCGGGCAAATAAACAGAGGACGATCTCATGAACACAAAAGCAGAGGAGGTCATTCAGTCTTAACAGCATTGCAGGTGTAAGCATCACGTTTAAATCTGGGCAGTATCTTAATTAGGCAGATAAGGAAACAAACACCAAAGAACACTCACATACAAACAAGGCACATATTTATGTCTTGGACACAGATGCACAGATACACACACACGGTCCAGAAATAACCGCATTCTGGAAAAACCATGTGCCCTGAGCTCATTCGGAGCACTTCTAGTTGACGCAGTGCAGCTGTGGTATAATGGGCTGGAATGTGAGACATGGCCTTTTGGCTGAGGTTTGACACTATGCGGTGAACAGTTTAGCTCGTAAACAAAACTATAGAGTGGTAATGAGGAGTTCAGGACAGATGGGGAAAAACACTTTCATGCTGCAGTGCTGAAACTGGGTTCAGCTGGTATGGGCCACTTCATTACACTTGCGAGCAGGACGCAGGAGGTATGGACCTTTAAGCCTTAAGTGACGGTGTTGTTAACCAGTAATGTGACTGATTGGGTCACACTGTGGGCTAGATTTATCAAGCCGTTTGCGCCTGTTTCCAGGCGTTAATTGTTCGCAAAGACGGACGTTACCGATGCGAGATATTTACAAACAGGGCGCACTTGGGTAAAATCGCAGATTCCCTGCCACATGAGCGAGAACAGACAAGTTGCGCTTTCAATATGCGTTCGTGGGAGGGTCATGGGGAAAGTGGGAGTTCCACCCAAAAAGGTGGGAGGATACGCGTGAAGTGCGCCTAATTATATGTTTCGCGGTATTTACAAAGACTGACAGTAAGAGCGTGCCTCTATTCTGCGGGGGAAATTCTCCGCCTCTTAAAAGCAGGTCTAAACCGGCCGCAAGCGGGTTTCCTCGTAGCTATGTGCCTCCTGGTGAAATGGCAGCAGTAATCCGAGCAAGACGAAGACATAGGCCAAGCTGAAAAGATTTTTGCCACAAGGATCACACTTTGTCAGTGGAGTGAACACGAAATCATGAAGCGTTACAGATTAAGCAGCCATGCAATATTACAGTTACTGGAAGAAATCAAAGATGAATCTCCGACTCAGCGTTCACATTGTTGTGAGTTGTTAAACTCCCCGTTACATTACAAATATTGGCATCAGGATAATTTTAAACAGTCATAGCATCAGCAGTGGGAATATCGCAGTCTGCGCTCAGCCGCATCATAGCACCAGTACCGCAATTTACAGCGCAATTTACGGTCATATATTTACGGTTATATATATATATATATATATATATATATATATATATATCTTTCTTACACGACTCCAATTGGGAAGAGCAGTGCTCTGAAAACGATACTCAACTGAACAGTTAACTGACCATTTAACATATGTACACGTCATATTTCATAAGGATGCAAAATGATTAAATATATCCTACTATAATGCTGTTTCAAGAAAATATGCTGCTTCTGTTCTTCCAATATTTGAAAATAAATCAGATAAATGAATTAACTTTGTGCAGGGTTTGTTTTCTCTATGTAATCATTACATTCTCGCCGAGGCAGTATTCATTATTGAGGGATCCATTGCACTACAGTACAAATAGGAAGCTTTGACCTTTTGAGTGTTTCTGAATTCATAACTAGAGCTCACAGGTTCCCAATTTAGTTAATTTTCACATTAGTAGATGTAGCCAGTTCCCAGAGTACAGCTGAGTAACACATAGAAATCATGTTCTTACATCAGCCCTCTCCTGCTGCCCTTTTACCGCAGCAGGTTGTGGAAACCATGTATAGATCCTCGTTTAAATGAGACAGCACAACCCTTCTGATCCTCTGTGGGGATGATGCAACCCCTTCTTTTGTTTCTTGCAATATGGAGAAGGGAAAGTGGGGGAGAAAGGACAAAATGCTCTTGTAATTTCTGAGGATTGGAAAACATTGTAATATTAGTTTCTCATTGGTGGGAGTACCCATCAACACAACTGTTGAGGATTACATGCAATCAAAAATCATTATACAAATGAGTGATTACTACCTTCACAAAACTAAAACAAACTGTTTGTGCCTGCTTAGTTTTACATGTAGTGTTGTATAATAATTATAAGGTCATATTTCTTGTAGACAGCAATTTATAGTGAGCCATCCAAATGTCAATGTTTTTGTTATCTGAGAAAACACCACCATCTTCATACAATCTCCCCTGGCTCGTCAGAGATGAACACACAACGACACAGTAACAAAGACAAGTTCAGGTCACACATAAAAGGTAAATAGTGCAAATCCGAAACTACACTCTTGTTTACCAGCTCTATCTGATTTGTTCTTCATTTTATATATATATATATATATATATATACACTTGTCTCACTTTGTATGCTATAGATTCAATCACGTTAATTTGTCATCGATTAAACTAATGCAGGTTGCGTTGCGTAGTGTGAGTTTTGATGCAATGAAATGAATTGTCACTGTGTGGCAGCAACATTTTACCACCCGGGGGCGCCATAGGCTACTCACTTACCTGCAAGTTTCTGTTTTGATTTCCAAAGTAATCATGAAGAGGTCACGGCGACGTGTGGCGTGGGACCATTTTGATTTAAAAAACGACTTAGTTCACTGCAAACACTGCGACGCCGTGTATAAGTACAACACGGCCACGACTCAAATGATGTACCACATATGATGTACCACATCCGTGCACCCGACATCCGACCCTGATTAATGTCGGTGGCGGTGCGTCCTGCTCTCAGTCTCAACCTAGCATCAACTCGGCGTTAGCACGGAGGAGCTGCGATGCACAACGAGCAGAGAACATGACCCAAGGGATCTGCACGTTCATTGAGATGGATATTGGAACCAGCATGTCACATTCCGTCACGACGTACCATCACCAGACTGGTAGAAACTCACTACGAAGAACGGAATAAGGTATTTTGGAACAAACGTCTCTGTTTAAGAACGCCGGCTGGCAGCAGCAGGTTCCGCTGCTTCAGAGCACCGCAGCGCGGTGTCTTCAAGTTTAGCCTAACCTCCAGTTTAACTGCCACTAAGTTGTTCTTCTTGTAATTAAGATCTCATCGAGGAAAAACACGCCGTATTTTTGTATTTTAATTTTTTGGGTTTTTAATTTATAAAAAGTTAAATAAATAATGAATTTTAATATAAAAATATGAATGATTAATCGATAGTCGATCGTTAATTCTCCCGACGATCGACGAAGAAAATGTAATCGAATGCCCATCCCTAATTCAGACCAACACAGAACAAGCGTAGGAGGGAGCCAGCTAAAGTGACTTCAACGCGCTGGCAGTTCGAGAGGCATCAGGTTAATTGGAGAGTTGCTTTGAGAGCATGAGAGAGAAAGAGAGCACAGAGAGAGGACTGAATGTGTTGTGTGTTTGGCCCAAAAGAGTGGATGAAGAAGGTTGACAAACAGCCCATCTTTTCCCACGAGTCTCTGACACTGCAAATAGCAAACCTTTGCAAGCCCTTCTTGCATCCAGGTTGTCAGTTCCTCTTTTGGCACACACACACACATCCCATAGATACACCCGCCATCGATAGAGTGCAGCGGTTTAACGTTAAGGTAGCGAAAATGCCCACCTCATTACCAAAATAAGTGTGGCTGCTACACAGTTCATTACAGACTGCTCTACGAGCTTGTTAAGAGAATACTAACGCTGCTGTTCGCTGTGGGCACTGCAACACTCCCTAGGTCACCTGGAGAACTTTAATGGACATGACGCTGTCCATGAACAGTGGCTCACTCATTCATCTTATATGCTTTTAACGATTATGTTGTGGATATTTTCTGCACAGCTGCACAACACTGCGGTGTGCAACTGTGGTCACACAGTGGGTGTGTGAGGGAGAAGTGGAGGAGATAAGGCAGGGATGACGCTGGACGTGTGTGTATCTTGCTGGGGAAGTGTAGACCAATTACTCAGGGTAAATATTGACTATACTATCCTTGCCTCTGCACACCTATTCTCAGCCTCCCACCCTTTCCCACCCTCCACAATGCCTGTGTCCACTAAGGCCCCATTTAGACGGTTAAACCGTAGAGTGTGGAATCTTTCCGGCATCATGGATACTTCTTTAATTAGCATTTCCATTTGCGCTACTTCCAAGAGGTTTTACCGGTTCACCCAGGGTGAAATTGTCCCTCTCCATCTTTTTGCACAGCTGCTGTTGCTGGTACTGCATATACCTCTCTTAGCTCAATTATAATTTGAATCATAAATGAACTCCCAGCACAAACATGAGTCTAATTTCCCAGTGGTTCTGAAAAATAATGAAATCACATTTGGAATATTTTTTTGGCAATAGTTTCTAAAGGCAAAATCATGCCTAATGCAATATTTCCTTGTTTTATGTTGAGTCATAAGTGCATGCAATATGAGCATGACTGCTGTGCTGTGTTAGATTATATTCAGAACACGAGGGCACTAATGAAAGAAAGCATCTCTCATATTTACATACAATTAAAATATCCTTTTATATTTTTTAAGACCCATAAAAATTATAATAAAAGAACCTGTACGCTATGGTTTTCCCCCAAAATGTTCAAGTACCTTGTTCAAAATTCTAAAAAATGACATTTCCCTCAGAAATCCAGATCTACTTATGAATATGCAAATATGTCTTGTTTCAAAAGTGTAATTGCAAAACACATTTCTCCTACTTCACTAGAAAGTGCATTCTCAGTCTTTGTGGACTCCACAATTTTTCGCATCACACTACTATAACTTGCATATATTGGACCATGATTGGCTTCCATACTAGTTATGATCTCACAAAATCCTGCTTGTGTGTTATTAGATTTAAGGCGAGCACAGCAAAACCTTCCCCCCTCAGTAGAATGTCAAAAACAGCCTTCTAGTGTCAAACTCTGCACTTACATTATTCTGCACAGTAAAGGTCAAACATCCAAGAGAAGTAATACAAAGAAAAGTACATTTATAAAGGTACCCTCTGCAGTTTTTGAACACTAGCAATGTTTTTTTTTACCAGAGGGATTTGTTTGTGCATGCACACATGGGTGGAACAACACATTCTCACTCCCAGCGCATCAAAAAAATGAAGCTCGGTCAGGTGCCTTTGTCGTTTGTTACTGACGCAAAAAGTCTCCTTGCCCTTCGGCGTCATATTTAGACGCGCTTGGTCAGGATGTACGTTTAACTGACATGCGGCACAAGAACAAGACAGTTAGCTACGTCATCTTACAGCGCCGCGGTCGAGATGCCTGCTATGCCCGGTACTTTCCATACAGACGTTAAAGAGCGATTTCTGCGTTGGTATCTGATGCTGAGAGCCACTGACCAAGTGTCAGTATTTCACGAGTTGGGAGTGAGAACAGGTTGAGCGGTACGCTTGTACGCTTCTAGTTTCAAGCTATTCTTCTGCTTACAGTAACAGTTGGTGGTGGTAATGCACAAGGAAACGTAGTAATGTGCCTGCCAAGGCAAGGAAGAAGAAGACTGCAAGCTGGCAAACATAAATGTAAACAATCCAGGATTTAAAATATAAAAAAAATAATAATAATTGGCTTTGCTAAATGTTTTGAGGAAGCTGTTCATTGCATTTGTCAGGTAAGCAACAAAACAGGCATTTCTGGGTTAAAGCGAGGAATATATTCAAACTCACCCAACGTTAAAATTAAATCATAAAATTTAAATGTTAGGGACAAGTCTGTTTCTTGATGTTTAAAGTATCTCCTGAGTATATGATTTTTATTTCAAAAGCTGATTGCTTTTTTTGTAAAAGTGGAATTGGAAAGATCTGTGTAGCCACAATCTATTCAAAAAAGGGTTGTTAATAATCCAATATCTTTGACCACTGTTGCCCATTTGAACATGCAAAAATCAAGTCAATGATTAAATGGCAAGCTTCCAACTGTTATTCCATGATTTTCCATGGGTACACTTCTGGAAATGGCAGCCTGGGGACTTCAGTACACCCTAAGCAATTTTCTGAATATGAAAACACTGGGATGTGCAAGGCAGGCTATGGTCCAGCAACCCACAAAAATATTTTCATACCAAATGTCAGCATGCTGCCCCAACACTGGGCAGTTAATTTGTTTATAAAATATATATTACTCTTGAAAATTGTATACATTTTAAAGCATATAGATGGCTTCTCGTATAAGTCCCTTCTGGGTATGTCTGGATGTAACTGCTGCTACAATACTCAACAGGAAGACAGAGAAAAGTACTGCGTGGTGGGAGGGGAGAACAAAAAAAAGATGCCATGAGGAGTTAATACAACAGTAAGGGAAACATGTAAAGATTGAAACCTCACTAAGGAAAAGGAAAGGTAAAGATGAGTAGATGAAGGGCAACATATGGGAGGGAAGATGAAGATACAGCTGGACAAGGAGTCGCATGGAACAACTATGGAAGAAAAAGGTAGAGGAGTAATAAAAAACAGAGAGGTGGACAGTAACAGCATTTTCTACTGTCTGATTCCTAGTAATAGCTGCCCTAAGCAAGTTCTATTCCCTCTGCTCTGCGCATGAAAGGTCAGTGATATAAACCCATATGTGGGATGACTATTGGCTTGGCTGTTACTGCTTTAACCCCATCTTCCTCAGCAGGTTTAGAGATGTGACCTGCATTGATCAGGCCTGGGTGAAAGGTTGAGCCTCGGATTGATTGAGCAGCTTTTGTCCTACTGTATGTTTTAAGCTCCAGTAGAAGTGAAAGTAATACTAAGGCTATAGGAGAAGTGTCACAATAAGATGTTCATAGATGGCAGATGTTCTCCAAAGGAAGGTTTCTGTCCTCAGAAACAATCCCACATCTGCATCACCATCGCCATCATTTAACCTAGGAGTTTTGTCCAACCCGTAAAATACGGACGTTTGGATAGTGGCTGTCAGCGTCTGAAGAGACGAAAAAGGTGCCCTTCAGCGTGTTTGTAGAACGCACCAGGGAGAGCAGCAACTACACGGGGGTTTGAAGATGACGCAGTAGCGAGTAGGAGGATGGTTGGGGTGGTGGACGGGTCAAACACAGGACTTTCACCCAGGAGACCGGGGATCGTTTCCCGCGTGTAATGTTTCGTAAACCACCGTTATTGTTTACCATCCCATTCTTCTTTTCCTAAACCCAACCCAGTTTTTTTTTCCTGAACCCAACCATCCCGTTCTTTCCAAGCCGACCCAGAGCCGGTTGCGGGGCCCGGCGAGGGGCTGCCAGCAATGGGAGAGACAGGGGATCACCGTGCGCCGTCCCCTGCCTGTCCCTGTCAAATCCGCTGCTCTCCCCTGCCTCTCGCGACTACGTCATCTTCAAACACCCATGTAGCTGCTGCTGTCCCCCGGTGCGTTGTACAAACATGCTGAAACATGCTGCACCTTTTCCGTCTCTTCAGACGCACCTGACCAAGCACGAGATGGGAGTGAGAATGTGTTGTTTTGTCCTAAATAATACAGCATATTGCGTAAAATAGTCTCAAAAGAGGAAGTCAAGCCTGATAATTCCCATGCCAACATGGACGGCACGGTCTGCTTGTGTTGGAGGATAAGGGAGGCGTAAATCGATAAGGCTCTGAACAAAATCTATCTTTTTCAGGTTAGAAACTTATTACACACCACTCTTCATGGTCTTGGCATACAAGCAGGCTCTGATGCGCAGCGGGGTGGGGTGGAGGTGATTTGGCTCTTCCATTGTGTGTGTGTGTGTGTGTGTGTGTGTGTGTGTGTGTGTGTGTGTGTGTGTGTGTGTGTGTGTGTGTGTGTGTGTGTGTGTGTGTGTGTGTGTATGTGTGTGTGCGTGTGACAAAGAGATAGAAAGATAGAGCATCCCAGAGAGAGGAAAATATTCTCCATCCTGTTCCTTCAGCTCACTGAAGCATCCAGTGACAAAGCAAATAAGTGTAAAGAACCTGTTCTGCATCAATTAAAGACACACAGGCAGGGCAGCATAAGCACAGAGCAACACGGCAAGCAAGGCCTTAATGGGGAGAGATGGAGTCATGCATGAAAAAAGACAGTAAAACCTGAATAATACTAGCCACATTTAGGCCTGTGCCCATATCAGCCTCTAACAGCCACGTAGAAAGTGAAACTATGTTCTGTCTGTGTGTTTAGAGGGGAAGGGGCCACAGGTAGCGTTGGTTATTGAAACCCGGTTCCACTATGGAACCAGTTCCTACACAACAAATTTTGGTTCCTCATTTCGGTTCCACTTAATGTGTCGACTGAAATATTTTCCCTCTGTCGCTCCGAAACGGACGTATAAATATCACACTTTCCCTGTAGTCTACCGTTAGCTAGCTACCGTAAATGTAGGTCACTTTTAAAATGCCATATTTCCCCTCTGGGCTCACCAAAACAGACGTAAAAGCATATTAACCATTCACTGCACATGATCGCTAGTAAATATATTACACTTGTTCAGTTTTTCAAGAATCGGTTTAGGAATCGGAATCGTTTTAAAAGTACCGGTTCGGCATCGGAATCGTATAAATCCAAAGGATACCCAACCCTAGCCACAGGCTCCTTCAGCTGCTACGTAGTTACTTTATTTGTAGTGTCAACTCTGTACAGTTATGGAAACTGTGTAAAGTTGAATGGGAAGGAGTAGAATAGCAGCATGACACTAGGAGAAGTAAAACAAGTTCTTACACTGTTTTGATGAAGGGGATATATGCTTTATATATTAACCTGACAGGACTCTGGATAATCAGTTACAAGCACAATGAAAAACTAAAAAGCTTGGCAAATTTGGGATAATTAGCAGCAAAAATAATAAATGCTGAGTTAGCTAATAGCTAATGATGGGCAACTTCAAGACAAGCCAAGGCAAGGCAATTTTATTTGTATAGCACGTTTTTAGCAGCAATGCAATTCAAAGTGCTTCACATATAACATTAAAACACAGTTAAAAGTTAATACATTCAAGCTAAATTTGCGATTACTACAATGATTTTCTCCAATTTCCTGCCATCACAATGATAACCTACTGCGATGGAATATAGCCTCAAGCTAAAATAAGTATTTACAATGGGGGCCTTTATAATTTTAGACAAATGTGTAGCACACTCCAAAAATAAGACTTCCCCACCTGAGAAACATAGTCAGGGGTTGATGTGAGTCAGCCTTTGTTGTTCCAGAGTAGAGGATTGTGAGATGCCGTCTTCCCTGCTCCATAATCTTCTGATACACTTCTGGCATCAACATGCCAACACAACATAAGCCCTGACCACCATTTCACTATTCCATTATTAGTGTTTTTTACATGTATTTCACACGTGTACACCTTTCATTGTTTTGACCACCCATTCTACAGGCCAGTGTCACTGACACAGCTAAGGACAAAGCAGCACTTGTCTCAACAAGGCGACCAACACACGTAATCCTACTACCAGACAGGTTTAAACAAATCCCAGATTTACCTT
This sequence comes from Gymnocephalus cernua, assembly GCA_023631565.1. NCBI lineage: Eukaryota > Metazoa > Chordata > Actinopteri > Perciformes > Percidae > Gymnocephalus > Gymnocephalus cernua. The sequence goes on from CM042431.1 coordinate 18,567,389, forward strand.
GTTGTATAAGACCCCATATCTGGAGGTGAAAACAAAAAGCACATGCACTTGCAAATGATAAAATCATGCGCTACTTTGTAAAACTACGGTAGGTGCATTGGGTCAAAGTTAAACATATGAGTAGCTCTCCAAAACCTGGAGAAACTTTAAAGCAAACTGTTTGGGTAACAACTCTAACTTTCACCTTCATCTTCACTTCCAAATGAAGTGCTTTATCTAATATTGTTGAACTGTTGACTTGTTTAAAACTCATCACTGCACAAGATCTCAGTAACAAAATTGGTTGTGAACAGTAGGAATGATGGCCAACGCTGTGAAGATCACCAACGATAACGAGACCCTTTGCCTCTGCTACACTAGATACTAGGGCTGTAACGATATGTTATGAAACGGAAAGCGCAACACTCAGATCCACGAACCTGTGTCGGGGAGTGAGAAGGCAGTATCGCGACACACCCCTTCCAACTCCCAGAGTTAGGCTATCCTTACCGTCCAGATAACACGATCACATCGCAAGTTGCGTTTTAAGCTCCTCTTTTTTTCTGTTTGTGGAGAGCTACGTGACACATGAAACTATATTGATGATGACCGGCGAGTTAAATCGGCCGTCCGAGAGCATACCAGGCAGACACAGAGCTGACAACCTGCAGGTGGAGGCGCTGGAGACAGGCTCGGACATACACGGCGTGGGCCGCTCTGGACTTGTGTCAGTCCCGCAAGCGGTTTCAGGAAAGTGGCTGCATGTGACCGACAATGTACAAAACATCAACACCGGTGAAAGCCTACAGCTGTCCGCCGACACGGAGTGCGGAAAGTGTGTCAGAGCCTTCCGGACAGGTGAACTGAGACTCCCGTTTCCTGTGCTATCTTTTGGAAGGCTGGCTGCCACAAATCACACCTTACTAGCTAATTAATTAGCCTGAGTTAAACACTAGCTGACAGTAAACAGAAGGTAGTGGCTGGTGTGTGCGCCAGTGTTTATGTGTTTGTGTGTCGGCCCGCCCCCGCATTTGGCGACTGGCGAGTGTTAATTTCGGACCCTGCACAGTACTGTGAAAAAATTGTTTACTTTGTAAATGTAAGAGAACTTGACTGAAGAAGAATTTTCAACGTGCTCGAATCATCTCCACAATGGAGTTTAGTTCTGTTTTTCAACAGTAGCCTATTTGTTACAAAGAAAACAGAAGTGTTATGGGTTTGGCTATTTATTTATTTCACTTAGGTATATTGTTAATAATTTGCATAGTTAATATTGTTCTTTGGTGCTCAGTTTATACAGGTTTTTCAAATGGTATTCAATAAAGATATCGTCATACGCTGCAGGCTTTTTTAGGGGATCAGAAATAGAGACATATCGACCTCTGATCTGGTTATCATCCCTTGTGCTTACTAAGGAAGTTAAGAGATGTCAGTCAGTTAGACAAACAGCTGAAGTTAATTGTGTTCTTAATTTCTAAAATCTTTCGACGGATGAGGATTCAGATTTTGTTTATGATTTAATAGGCAGGTCACAGAGCGAAGACAAACACCAACCATTAGATATCTAAAACTTAATGACTGAAGACAAATGAGCCCATTAAGTGCTTGGTTCTATCTTACAAACATGTTCTATCTCAGACTTTCAAAATCAGCTTTAATGCATAGATTACTGTTATCTGTGCTATGTAATCAACTCAATGCACTGTGTGCAGCTATATCTAGTGAGTATCCAGAAAGATAGACTTAGCCGTGACAATTTTGATAGGCTTACATAATACAGTATGGGTGTGCAATAGGTGGGTTGATGCAATGAGAGTGCAATTGTGCCAATGAAGAAAACTAACAACAATTATGTTTTATTAATTATCCACCATTTTTTTCTTGCAGTTTGGAATACCCAATTTCATAAGCACTGCCGTACTTGTCCCTGTGACACATCCATGAAACACGGTGGTGCAGCCACTTATTTAAACCTCCAATGCACTGATACAACGTATGTAAATTAAAACTGTACTCTCTCTCTCTCTCTCTCTCTCTCTCTCTCTCTCTCTCTCTGTGTCCCTATAGAGTGTTCACTGTCTTTTTGTCTAAACTAAGCAGAGGCACACTGTAGGTATAGACAGATAGGTAATGGGTTGTGTGTGTGTGTGTGTGTGTGTGTGTGTGTGTGTGTGTGTGTGTGTGTGTGTGTGTGTGTGTGTGTGTGTGTGTGTGTGTGTGTGTGTTTGTGTGTGTGTGTGTGTGTGTGTGTGTAACCCATACTTCGTAGGTAGACCAGATTATGTTTATTGGTACAGTCTCAGTATATAGTGGTTTAATTTTTATTTTCTCTTCTGTTTGACACAGAAATTGAGTTTAACATAAAATGAAAATGTCTGTTACATTCATAAATTTTTCATATACTTTGATGTATTATTTGCATATACATATAGCCAGAGAGATGCAGAGGAAGAGGCATACTGAGCGAGAAAGTTAAACAAAAGCAGCTGCTAAAAAGAACAAAATAATGTTTTAAGAATAATCTTCCTTTACAGCAGCAGTGTAGCAATACTGTGCTTTCACTTAAAATATTGATATCGCAAAAACGGGACAGTGCTTTCTGAGCCACGCACACATGACGATTTCACTACACGTGTGCCAACATGCTGGAAAAACTGGCGTTAATAAAAAAGCGACTTTCTAAACCCACCCACCCTGCTGAGTTTAATGCTAAACGATCACAGACCACATGCAACACATGCTTACAAGTTAAACTTCATCTTTGAAGTCTTGTTACACATGTTGTATTAAAAGGACTATGGAGGGGATCTTAACCAAGTAGATACGTTGGTCTCTTCTTAGGGCTGGGCGATATGGAGAAAATCAAATACCATATGTTTTACCAAATACCTTAATATTGATATTGCGAAGATATTGTAGGGTTGACCATTGGTGCTTTCACAAAATCTTTTACAATGAGATTGTTGACAATAATCATAGTAATGTACTTTTTTGCACTATCCCTTGCTGCTGTAACATTGTGAATGTCGCCGTTGTGGTTTTAATAAAGGATTTTGAATCTTTGAATCTTGAATGGCTAAGTGGGTAAACAATCTGGTAAGTTAAGAAAACTACAATCTTTACTATATTTACTTTACTGTAATGCAGCCCTTGAGCCCAGAAAAAGACAACACTTACAAAATAACAATATCCAAAATGAAAGACAATATCTAGTCTCATTATATCACCATTTTGTAATTATATCGATATATATTGCCCCGCCACATCCCTTCTCCATGTCTAGTCCAAGTTCGAAACCATTACAAAAGGATATGAAATGAGACTTGAGCTGACTTCACCACCCTGGTAAAAGGAATTAGAGTCCAAGGACATCCACCCACTGTCTGACCAAATCTGAAAAGTCTTTGGCAGCAACCTCACAAGGAGAGAGTGGTTAATTGTCAACAGGATCGGCCACAGGACTGGTCAGCTCTCACAGCTGGGGCCCAATCCCCCTGTGTGCATCTGGAGAGGGACAAATAATGGACCACAAGCTAGCTAGGCTAAAGCAGGATTAGTAACCATCCATGCAGCTCGATAAAGAGGCAATTGTTTGTCTTCGGGACTTAGCATTTGCTGTTTAATGAAATAAGGACACTGGCTCTCAAGGCAGAAAGTCAGAATAAATTCCTCGAGGAAGAAGGTCAGAATAAAAGCCTAGTGATGTGCAAAACATTCTCTTCTATAGCATCTCACTATAGTTTGTATTGTAATCAAAAGATGCAGAAGGCAATACAAGTAATGTTACATAAACTCACAACATATTGCAACCAACAAGCGTGAAGTTTTATAAAATGCTCCTTTGTATGCAACATGTGAACTAAAAAGGACAAAACGTGTGTGAGTTTTGGCAACAGTCCCATTGCTTTGATGGCCCAAAATACGTCACTGGCTTTTTGTTCGTCTTCAAGTTATGATTTTCAGAAAACAAGGATAATGTGGCAGCATCCCAACATAAACATTATCTCAGAGGGAACGTTATTGTTTTTTTGCATTGGATCTACTCTTTTGGACTCACAACAAACCCAGTGCTGTTTACAGTCAACGTGCCTGAATGCATGGAGGTTTTCCAACCTCCTATGGCTTATGGCATTATCACAGACATTGAGGGGTAACCATGATTTCAGACAGTATTACTCAGAAAACAAACAGCCTTTATTTCCTCAAAACCCCCCCTTGTAACTAATCCGAACACACATACACACACACGCTCTCCCCACAGAGTTAAGCAGGCCGCACCACATGGGTCTGCCTGAAGATAGTTTGCTTACAGTGCAGCATGAGGCTGTGTGGGGTTTGCAATGCCTTCCAAGCCTTTTGTTGTCTGCATAAAAATGCAAACCAACAATGTATGTTCAAGTAGAATATAAACTTTATAATTTAATACAGTGGCTGTTTCCTTCTTGCTTTAGCTACCATTTCATTTTTGCCTACAGCTATGCAGTCAGTGCTCAGTTCTTAACTTCCCCAGCGAGACAGTGACCTCTTGCCCTGCCAGCATTAAGTGCCTTCCAGAATTTGCGAGGTTTCGGGAAGAAAAGCCTTGGTAACAATATAAATTATGTATAAAATGTCTGTTAAATCAAAAAAAAATTCCAATGGGATGTGGCCACCCAGCGACTAGCAGGCATCTGGAAGGGAGGGGCACTGACAAACCCTCTTAAAAGCCTCAGCCTTGTTAATTTATAGTGTATCTGTGGGCAGTAATAGTACCAGAGGCAGACGGAGAGAAACAGTGTAGAGAGAGAGACGGGGGTACCAGCTTGAAGAGACAAAATGTCAGAGAGAGAAACCGTGATTTTGAACACAAACGTGATTTATAGATGTGTATTCACACACAATAGAAACATAGCTAATAAAGCAAAGTAAAGGACTACGATAATCTGTACACATACAAAAAGAAATGTATAGCCCAACTTAAAATATTTATAACATATTATACTATTATTAAGCCATAATGGAAGTATCATTTGGAAAGTGCCAATATCAACTACATCTGTACGTTTACATTGAATGTTTACTACATTTAAAACTTTAATTAAATTGCAATGATAATGGATTTTTAAAATATCCCAATTAAGCATGCACGCATACTACACTCTAAGGTAAAGGTTGTGGCAAAGTGTAATGTAAACTCATGCAGGGTAATGGGAGGGTAGGGGAACAAATAAGAGAATGTTTCTCTTCTCTGAATGGATCTGCAGAAAATAGTGGCTGTATATATATATATATATATATATATATATATATATCTATATATATATATATGTTAGTGTAATATACAAATTACAGAAGTCTGTTCAATCCCCTGTAACTGATTCCCTGGAGCTATGTCTGTGTTCAATGGACACATGAAGGTTAATGGAAACATAAAAATGCATACTTTGCAAACAAACAAGCTCTTTGGCAACGTGAGCACAACACTGATTGTGTCGTCATTGGCCTCTGTCTTATTATTATGTATTCATTTAGCAGGCTCTCCTTCACCTTGTAATGATGGCAATGATGGCCTAATACTGACTTTGGATTTTTGGAATGGTGACTGGAATGGCCAAACTAGCCTGCTTGACTTAACAAGGCCATATTAATCACGCACTTGTCTCCCATTAATCTGGGATTACAATGAGCCTATACTCCTATATCATTGGTTTATTTTGGATGTTTGTGAGTAAATCAGAACATAAATGCATTACAATGCAAGCTCAATATTGGGGACATAAATCCAGGCGGTTATGTTATGGTACAACAAAGCACATACTCTCACACTGGCGGTAGGCTATAGGGCACTTTCAGAAAAGTTGTTTTGTTGCGGTTTTCTTTTAACCACTTGGCTTGGGTTTAAGCAATTGTCCATCTAATCCTCTAAGAGATGACAGTGGTGTTTCCAACAGCATCCCAGCCTATTAACATCACCTTGGGCTTACCTTCACAGAGAGGAGGAGCTGATGGAGACAGAGGGGAGGAAGGATGAGGAGTAGAACGATGACAAAAATGAGATTCGCGGTCAAGCTGCTCATCACTTACATAAACAACAGTCTTGTTTGACACACAGACATACAAAAATAGACATAAGAATGCACAGAGATGTACACACAAGTACACACAAGGCCAGTCAGACAAATATCTTCTAATGGGCTTGAATTCCTCATCAATCCCAAGGAGGAAGCTTCTCCTGTCAAACAAACACATCTGTTCCATTAATTCTGATTCCCCACATTGGCCCGTCACCGGCACAAAACTAAATGTCAACATTCCCCCGCGTCTCTTTCATTATGCAGTCGACCGTCACAGAACACGCCGGTAAGCGGCGCACACCCTTCACCCACCGCTACGCCGCGAGACCCCTTACTGAGCAAACTGGCATTTCTGCAGAGCCAGCTAGACAGTAAGGAATGATGCAGAGCGACACAGAGGGAAGCTGCCAGTGCTGACCTTGTGTTACACCTGTGAGACTTGTGTTTGCTTCTAGTCACACTGAGCTCTGAACACGACATGAGGAAAAACATCTGCAATTAAATTCTTAAAAAAGACTTGGCTCACCTTAGGTACACAAAATGTATAAAGCGGTTATAAAGCGTAACCAGCTTTATATGTGTTAAATGAGCTAGAGAATGACATGCAGAAACTCAAGTGTCATAGGTATATGAGTCGAGAGTACATTTCATTTCATAGAAACAATGCTTAAGAGATGGAAATCAAACTATTCATTCTTCTAAGCACACGCAGGCTCATTATGCACTGTGGAGAAGATGTAGTGCAGCAGAGGGTTTGATGAGAGGAGTGGGAAGAAGGAGTAAGAGAAGTTGCACCCTTTTACTTAAAACGTGCCTTGGGGGGGGGAGAGAGAGAGAGAGAGAGAGAGAGAGAGAGAGAGAGAAAGAGAGAGAGAGAGAGAGAGAGAGAGAGATAAAGTGATGGAAGCAGGGAGCGCTTGAGAAAAAAGGAACTGGCTGCCTTTGTCTGTCTTCTAGTGTATTAGCAAGTAATGAGCTCCTAATTGCGTAGCCAGACCATGGAGTCACTGCAGGGGTTAAAAAGCAGCGTGAACTATATCTGTCAAAAACAGTGGGGCAAAGAGCACGTTGGAGGAACTGAAAGAGAGAGCACAAGGCGAGTGGGAGAAGAAATAAAGGGGCGTGAGATAGAGACACCTCATGAAGGAGAAGGGGTAAAGGTGTGTGTGTGTGTGGGTGGGGGGGGGGGGGGGGGGGGGGTTGATTTACTGGGGCATTACAATAGAAAAGTGTATTTCAACAGAATGCAGATGAGGGACAGAAGTGCCAGTGGCCATTGTCTGTGCTTTCTGTCTTTATATCTGTCTCCTCTCTCTTTTTCTCTGTATAATATAATATCTACTCAACTGAATGGTAATGAGCAAAATGGAGGGCCTTAGTTTAAAAGGTAGAGGGTCTGTGAATAGTTCTCACTTTGGCAGCTGATGTTGTAACTAAAGGTCAGTCTAATAGGATTGCAGTCTATGTGCCGTCTGTAAAAGGCCAACTTATACATCGAAGCAACGTGACAGGAAAAGACATGAATGGTGATGAGAAAGGTCACGAGAGTAGTAGGTGACCAATTTTCTCCAACTGGTAATTACAGTCGGGGAAATGAGTTCACAGCCTAGGTATGTCTTATTTTCTCAAACTCTCTGTAAAGCATTTCTCCCTCTCCGCTGTGTGATAGAAAGTGGATGCGCCATGGGAGATGTGTGTGGGTTTTACCAGGCGTTTTGTGTTGTGTTTAGCAGTCGCACGCGCAGTATTTGTTCCTCTGAATCCATGACAACAGTATGATGGTGTCAACGCCCCCCCCCCCCCCCCCCCCCCCCCCTCCCCCCCCGTTGTGTCTCCTGGTTGCCACTTAATTCATCTTCGCTGGTGAGCCTGCTTCATCTGGCTTCACTTCCCCTCTGAGAGATTAGCTGCATCACTCAGACCACTCACACACAGAGCCCTAGACCTCTATGTTGTCATGGTAATGGCTAAAAGGTACTCTCCCGCTTCATGCGCTCATAGGCTTATGAAGGCCAACCGTTATCTTTCTCGCTGCAAAACAGATCAGCGCTCAATATCACATGCAGACTCCCGCTCAGAGCTGCAGCACCTCGACACATCTATAGCTTCTGCTGGGTCAACATCACGCTACCAGTCGCCCGCTTGCCATTGTTTCTGATGCCTTTCAAAGCAAGAGAAAATGCAAAGGGCGGCATTTGAGCCACTTGTTGACCGAGGTTCAGGTGACTGAACGTGCATCAGTCTGCACCAGCAATTAGCACCATACACCCTACTTCTCTTCTTTCTTTTTCTTTTCTTTTTATAATCGATTTTTTAATCGTGATTACGATTTCTGCTCCTAACGATCCAAAAAACAGAGTAATCGATAAGAGAAGAGATTATTTTGCACATGACGTTTTTCAAGTCAACTCTGACTGTGTCCTGTGTTCTGAACGGAGAGAAAAAAGCTCAAACGGGAAAAGTACTAGAGGGAAATTTCACAGTTCAAGGTGTTTTCACTGTTGATTTGTTTAACTGTTTTTTTTTAATTTAATAATTACAACGTCCATTTCCAAAAGTCAATAAGTAATCGTGTAAAATAATCGTGATTTCAATATTGCCCAAAATAATCGGGACTATGATTCTTTCCATAATCGAGCAGCCCTAATTTCTCTTCACTGCAGCTACACCAGTGCTCTCTGTGGTAATGGAACGAGGTGTTTGTGTGGGGGTGGGGGGTGGGGAGGTAGCTGGTCTGACAGAGACACACTGCTCAAAGTGCTCTGCACGGCACCGGTAAAGACACCAAACCAAATGAAAATAAATGGCCTTCCTCTGAACAGCTCCCATTCTTTGGGCTTGGTTTTAGAGGTTTTCTTTTTCTTTTTTTTCCGTTGAGTTTATTTTAGAGATGGTGCGATACCATTTTTTGCTTCCCGATACCGATTCTGATACCTGAACTTGCGTATCGGCCGATAGCGAGTACTGATCCGATACCAGTGTGTCATATATTTTATTATGTTTTAACAACTGTATACTACTATCCCTGTATGGATGTGATATCATTGCTATCTTTGTTGTCGGTCTGGCTCAGGTTAAACTCTTTGTGAAACATGAACAAACACTTGAATGCCACTTTGTTTCATTATCCAGTTTGACAGTCAGTTATAACGGAAAAAGAACATAAACTACTTTAACGTAGATTTTCTTTAGGGCTTTATTACGTGGTATTGGATCGGTGCATAAACTCCAGTACTTCCCGATACCGATACCAGCGGTTTAGGCAATATCGGAGGGCGATCGGAACATCTCTAGTTTATTTGCTTTCATGTGAATTTGTGTTGAGTTAATTGGGTTTGGTTCAAGACTCTCACTGGTGCTGATCTGAGCCAACCTGCAAGAGGGCCAGTTACAAGATGGGGTGGCTGTGGCTTAGGTGGCAATCAGAAGGTTGGTGGTTCGATCCCTGGCCCTGCAGTCCCACGTTGAAGTGACCTTGGGCAAGATACTGAACCCAGAATTCCTGTGTGTGTGTGTGCGCGTGTGCGTGTGTGTGTGTGCGCGTGTGTGTGTGTGTGTGTGTGTGTGTGTGTGTGTGTGTGAATGCTTGTGAATGTTTATCTGATGAGTAAGTGGCACCTTGTACGGCAGCCTCGGCCAATGAATGGTGCCTGTAATATGTAAAAGTGCATTGAGTAGTCGTTAAGACTAGAAAAGCGCTACATAAATACAGTCCATTTACAAGCAACGGTGCATGGCACTGCATGGTTTTATGTATGTTTATATTATCTAACAGTGTGTATATGTGTCCATGTGTGACTGTATGTCCTGTATGTCTGTCTTTGTACCGTCATTCCCCTCCCAAGTGTCTTTGTAAGTGTGCATACAATAGTTACGTGTGTGTTTATACTTCTCTGTGTCCATAAATGTATAAGTGTTTAGATTGTGTGTGTGTGTGTGTGTGTGTGTGTGTGTGTGTGTGTGTGTGTGTGTGTGTGTGTGTGTGTGTGTGTGTGTGTGTGTGTGTGTGTGTGTGTGTGCGCACTGAAGAATGTGTGGCTGGCTGCAGAGGTCACTCAAGGAGGAATCTATCATAATCCATCATAATCAGCTGCTGTGCCGTTCCTTCACGACAGATGAGATCCTGACCCATGGCGGACGCGCTGGAGATGAGAATCACATGAGGGTGAAATGTGATGTTTACCAGCTTCACTGGTTTCTGTAGAAGACATTTCCAACTCCACCGGGGGGGCTGTGTAGACAACGTGAGCAGGTCAAGGCATCGACAAAAGCCTGTGGTTATTGAGGCAGCATTTTTTTCACACCGGACGTACGCTTATCATTTTGGAAATGTCACTCGGGCAATGTAGCTGCTTCAGAAAGATCAGATCAGCTGTTTGATGTTCTACTGATGGAATGATGGACATGTCATTGTCTGTGTACGGGGGCATAAAATATGTGCATTTAGCAATTTCGTTTTAGTTTAATGCCCTCTAATTAACACCCATATGAACTAAGTTATTAATATTTTGCTCAATATTATTCTTATTTACTTCAAACAAACAATTCTGATTTGGAGGGAGATTATGTTGTTTTGCTGGATGCAAAGTTATATGAAGAGACTGTGATATTGATATGATGATATTATCTGTCATGGAACAGGTCAGGAATCTATAACATATATACTTGAAATACACGCATAAATATTACACATATATACAATACACACCGCTTTTGATCCTTGGCACATCAAAAGCCTTGGAATATCATTACACAAGTCTCCAGAGTGCACTAACTGTTGAAGTGCACTAATACAATGCTCCATCAGAGTCTTTGGAAATCCCACCAATCCTTCATTAAGTATCCGGAGTCATTAGGCACAGGACGGCCGGGCTGACATATCGTCCTGGGCATAGAAGAAATTAGTCAAATCTAAAGCCTGCAGCTTGTCATTAGAGAAGGCTGCACAGAGACGGACTCGATTACCATCTCTGACACAGTAGACCCTGGCAAGACTAATGGCTCTGGCCCAATAATGATGGAAGCCAGGCTTGAACCTTCTGCCCTTGCCCGCCCTACACAACAAACCCACCTCCACGTTCATTTGCCCTCCCATATCTCTCCTGTGCTCTCCGCTGTTCAAAATATCTGCTTATATTCTGCTTTTCATTCCTGAGGAGCAGGGCCCCCCTTTCGTCTTTGCCGTTCATTGAACAAGTGAAAAGAATTCATTTTGTTGCCTCGGGCTTCTGCCAAGCCATGGTTGACAGGGAAGCAGCATTAAGGCAATTAACATGGGTTTTGCATTTGATTTTGGCTGGCGAGACTGCCTCTGTAAACAGCAGGTGGGATCAGGTGATTAGTTCCTGTGAAGATGAGCGCCTCGCCTCCCCTGGTCCCTGTCCAAGAAAGGATTACCCTTTGTATATACTGCACATACACACAGCACCCTATACATACACAAAGACACACTGCTACACACTGACTCTGCTAGAGAAGAAAGAGAACACGCAAGGGGAATCAAAGAGAGTGCACACCTGAGGCAAGGGGCTGACAACTCAAGGGGTTAAGTCATGTTTGTGACTTGACAGAGGTGGAGCCATGTGTCGTCCACACATTAACTTCCTGCTTCTGCATCACTTCACCTCTCCTCCTTCAAACAGACAAGGAAATTATCCCTGCCTGCCTTGACCCTTTTATCAGCCATTTAACACCGGGAGTAATTCTTTGAATGCCGCTCCATTTAATGAGCAGGTTTAAGGTTTGTAATAATGGGAAATTCAATATCAATATCAAGGGGTCTTGAGTCAAAGCTCTGAAATGAATTGTGACAAATAGGCAATTATTTCAAGTCAGCCAAATTGAGATTGATCTTATTTGTTCATTTATCCACGCGCCTAGAGGAGTAGCCACCAGTGCAAAACAGCGTTTACATCTCGAGATTGGAATTTCACCTGAGAGGTTGCTAAATCAGACACGTGTCGGTGTGAGTGAGCACGCGTTAATAGGTGAAGGGAATTCCACTGGCGCTGTTAACTAAATGGCAATCTGGTGCGAGGAGAAGGGCGGGTCCAATCAATCCCTTGTACTTTTCCTCATGGATAGGGGTGGATATCAGAGTAGCTGAGGGTTTAGCAGTTTTCCTTCTATCGCTCCGTCATGCCTGGCCAAATACCTCTGCTTACTGAAATAGGAAAAATGAAATGAAATAATTTAAATCTGTCAGATTACTATCAATAAGACATACAGCTAGATTACGTTCAGAAGGGGAAAGAAAAATTCAGTGCAGTCTGCATATCACTGAAATTTCACACTCGACGGCACCTCAATTATAATTGTGACTTTCACTTTGGCAAATGGCTTGTTTCATGAGCCAGCATCTCTCGCGTGTGAGTCTCGGACTTAAGAGTTTACCCCTGACCTTTTGAGCAATCCTAAATCATTGTGTTGTGTAATAGAAGGAGAAAAAGAGTTCCACAGAAGGTCTCTGTAATCCTGAAGTGTAATCTAATCCTGCAGATATATGCATTAGCAGCAACCCTGTGCTTCTAAAACAGGTTTCACCTGCAATGCTATTAAGACAATTTGCACATTTATCACACAGGACATTGAATGCTTATGTAATCACACTCGGCACGCAAAGGAGAGAAACAGGGAAAACAAATGTCTGTGTGATTGCAATCACAAATCTGTGTCTAGTCCAAATAACCATTTTACTTATGATTAGCTGTTTGGAAAATTGCAACTAATTACAGCATCCAAAGCTGGTGGATAGAGTTGGGCCACTTACTGGAGTGATGAAACTGCCAGAGCTGTATCACAATTACAAAACAATTATGCATGAGGCTAAAGGTATATCCACACGAAAGTTCAGTGCCGCATAATCATCACCGCAGGCATTTGGCAGCTGAGATGTACAATCTCCTTGCGCAGACGATACAGCTTTGGGCGGCAATGGAAATTAACACACTAAAAAGTACACAGATGTTCTGTAGATGTCCAACATTTTAGGGACATATTTTGGGCAGCATCTCATTTTCATTAGTCAGCAAACATTACAAATCCTTCTCTTACTTTCCCTTAATTGAGACCTTTATCCTTTGTGTCTGATATATCAATGAGAGATCATTTATTTTGCCTGACTTAAAATTGAAAGTGTGTGTTTTTCTGAGTGATTCTTTGAGTTGAATAAAAATATTGAGTACATTTTCGGGGCCTTAGTCATCACAGTAACTAAAATCAAATTCAAGTCATATGGAGATATAAAACACACTCAAATCACGTCTATTTCCACACGGGTCGACAATCACACACAGGATCAGCGTTTCTCTCTGGGTTTTTGTTGACCTTTTAGGTAGTGTTTGTTTGGTTTGATAGAGGGATGCTGGAATTTCAGTCCAAAATAGCCTGTCAGAGTCCACACTGGCTGCCATGGTGGCTGTTAGACACAGTACAACAAATGACAGCTGATCACGGGGGACAGCAGGAAAGCCAGCTGTCAGCCTGCCAGGGCCCGTTCCCTGTCTGACAGCAGGCAAAGCAACACAGGGGACACATACAGCGGGGTCATCCTCCTCTCAGAGGGGGCACCGTGGATGAAGATAAAAGAGAGGAATCCAAGGTGACTGGCCAGGACTAAAATGAGCAAATGTGCTGTGTAAGCTCTAAACAAAACATAACTCTAGCTGTGTCCCAATGCAGGTCTGCATTTCTAGACTGAATAGGCCTACATCTTACCATATCAACAACTTTAAGGTCAAACTTCAACTCAAGAATAGACTAACAGAAATGCAGCCTGCTACTTTGGACAAAGTCCACAGAATCAGGTAGGGACGTTGTCCAGTGTCTCCCTTTCACACATGTAGCACACAGCAGTCAGACGTGTTCCCACTTACTGGAAATTCTCCGTTTCGGTTTAGGCGTGGTGTGGCGCCTGGGTAGAGCGTGCAGGAGGCCGGACATGATGCAGATTACAGAGCGACTACATAGCCAGGTTCGTAATTTGGTCATAAACAATTGAGTCTCTTGCCGTTCCTTGAATCTGTCTGACAAGTCAGTCCCCAAATCTCGTTGTTTCTCAAGTTAGATATTTTTGTAAAAATGGCCCTTTTTCATTACCCTCGGATGTTTGCCGCATAATAAGGCTCTAGACTCTGCTTTAGTTTTAAGTATTCAACATCAAACCAACATAATCAGCTAGCAAGACTATGGGCCCTATTTTAACGATCTGAAATGCAAGTATCAAGCGCGAAACGCAAGTAGCTTTGTGGGCGGATCTCGGGCGCTGTTGCTATTTTACCGGCGGGATAAATTAGTCTTGCGCCCGATGCAAATCTAAAATGGGTTGGTCTGAAGTAGCTAGGTGTGGTTTGGGCGTAACGTGCAATAAACCAATGAGAGCGTCATCTCACATTCCCTTTAAGAGCAGGCGTGCTTGTTCCATGGCGGATTGCTATTATGACGGCGGTTTTGCCTGGCGCACGGGTTCACGGCCGAGGAGACGTTGTCGTCAGGGCTGGAGCGGGAGTCCATAGGGATGCGGCAAAGTAATAAATGCCCGTCTTGACTGGGTGGCGATGTTGCTGCGGTCTCTCGGGCGCATCTCCTCAAGTCTGGAGAGGATTGCTGCAGCCATGGAGCGTGGGCCTCCAAACGCACCACCTGCTCCTGTTGTGCCCCTTCCTCCTCCCCCCCACTCCATCTCCATCCACCCGCTCCACCAAGAGCACATGGCGCATTGCCACTCCCGGACCCTCAAGTGTCCAATCCCGCTGTAGTTCAACATCACGTCTCCTTAAGTCCTCTAATATTTCCTCATTTATGTCATCAACACATCCATGATTCATGGAAATGTGTAAAACACAACAAGCTACAAAGAATGCTGCGACTTTTTGAGGACTGTACTGTGAAGTGGCTCCTGACCTATCCAAACACCTGAAGCGCATTTTCAGTAATATTTTTCCTTGTAATTATGTATGGTTTGCAAAAATGGGAACTGCTGCGTCCATGTAGATGAGAGGAGCAAAGTGTATGCGCGTTGTGTACACGCTACATTATGGCCAAGCATGCGCCCCTAAAATAGCATCTGAATAACGCGCCACTGACTTTAGACTAGAATTGTTTTCTGAAACTGCAAAATAGCACCAGGGAACGTTTGCGCCGGAACACACCTCCTCTTTTCGCTGAACCGCCCCCGGGAGCGCAAGTTCATTCCCTAATTTACCAACGTGCGTCTGTGGAGGGAAAAGTCCGCTGTGCGTCGGGTGCAAAATAGGAATAACACATGCGTCGGTGTACAAAATCAATTGCGCTGGGTGCAACATAGGGCCCTATGTGTAATTACAGTCCACTGTGAGAGTATTGGGCTAAGAGCTGCAAATCAACCTTGGATAGGTTTCTCCCAGCTATAAAATGCAACAACATAATAAATAATTAAGTGTTCAATTGCCATGTTATTTTATAGGCAGAATCCGAGTACATCAGTGATCAGATCAGTGCGGACCTGCGTCTGAAACTATCTTATTTCCTCAGTAAAATTACTCAATTTACATACAACATACACAAAAGATCTCAGATGCGATTGGTTACCACATTGCAATTTCTCATCTCTTTCAGTCACAGTTCATTTAAATGAACGTTTTCCTTCCATCATTCCTTGCTGTTTCTAGTGAGTGGTTTGCTGCTTTACAAAGACAATGAATGGGATGCTGCAGCTCCACTATCTTGGCATGTACAGGGAGTCAATTATTCTACACTGTAAAACAATGGGATATCAGTTAAGGAGAGAAAAGCTGTTTGCATTGACAGGAGGGGCAGATGGATGGAAGTTCCACAAAAAAAAAGAATTGGGTTTTTAAGTTCCATCTCCTCTCCAGTGAAACTGAAGAGAGTTTACAATTTCCCTACCTTAACAGTCCACTGTAAAACCTCCTCGCTAAACAGGGCTCTGCTCTGTCTTCTCAGCAGCAAACTTTTACAACATTATGTGCATTCAAACTACCGCACGTGTACCACCGGGATACATTGGTACAAATCAGAGAATATGCAGGGAACGTTATTACAGACTGAATAATCGGCACACTACGAGAGATTCGCCTGCACGGAGACCAGCGGTCTCGCTCGATGCCCCGAGCCGGGTAGGGGACATCCTCATCGGCTAGGTGGGAAGCTAACGCTAGCTGTCCCATCAATCCTGCTTGCAAGTGTCCGTTCATTAAACAACAAACTGGACTACATCCAACTTCAACAATGCTCCCAACGCGAGTTCAGAGACTGTGTTTTTTGCTTTCGTGGAAACATGGCTGAACAACAGTGAACCGGACTGTCCAGCTACCAGGCCTGCTAGCCCTCCGACGATCCGAGCTAGATATGCTCTGTATGAAGGTGAGCTGTGTTAACACGGACTGGTGCAGAAATGGGGTGATTTGTATCCAACTAACTGCTAACCGCTGGAGTGACTGTTACATAGCGACCATTCGACATTCCACGCTAATTCACGGCTGTGTTTATACTCTGTGTTTACAGCCCACCAAGCCTAATGCTAGTATGCTTAGCTGAACTTTACTGAGCCTATAATGTGTGTGTGCCCTAAAGGTAGCCTGTTTCGTATGTCGTTTTTATATATTTTAAATGTGTAACACCACTTGAGCCACGATGAAACGTTGTTTTGTGTATATGGTTGAAATAACAATAAAATACATTGAGGTGAGTTGAATGCCTCGCTGTCTGTCTGTCGAGCGGTAGGCGTGGCTTGGGAGTGGACTCAAAGCAGCGAAGCGAAGTGCATTCTGGGATTTGGTGTCTTTCATCCATATGAGCCAAAAACACATTTTCTGGCTTTTCTCGGCCTAGAAGGCACCAATTAAAAAAAAAATTTCACATTTCTGCTACATAAGTGACCCAATTTAAAGATATATTCAGCTTTCCAGCGGTGAAGTATCCCTTTAAGAACAAATGTTTCAGCACATCTCAGGTTAACTTTCAGGTCTGGCACTGTAGACAGCTCAAATCAATGTCTAGCACAAACTGTCCTCTTAGTTACCTCTACTGGGAATAACTATAGATAGTACACAATGTACTGGCTAGAAGTACAGAGTAAACACTATATTTGGTAAAAAAGCAAGAGTGTCCAAAATGCAAAAGCCTAATGGCTTTTCTCAAAACAACTCTCTTCAGTAATCAAGCATATTCTTCCAAGACTGACGTTTGTTCTTGGCATCCAAGGACGTGGTGGATCAATATAAGGCAACCATCAGGGATTAACAAAGATTGTGCATCACTGCATGGCAAATTAGTTAGGATCAATCCAAAATCAATATGTAATGAGCTGCCTTCTAACTTATTTGACTACATTTACTCCTCTCTGTGTGTCTCTGTGTCTCTCTGACTCCTTCGAATCATATATTCCAGGGTTCATGTAACATTTAGCTTCATGACTTATAGATCAGACATGCTCAAAGAGAATGGACACTGAACCTAGGCTACATCCCACGCAGAGAAAAATACAACGTGACTTGCACCTAATGGTGAAAGATCCAAGACTGTACAAATATGCTTTACTGGTTAATAGGATGAAACATGCGTAATGTGTTGTTACATTTGACTGATAAATAATGAAACAGAATCTACACAATAGTGCTTACAGTACTTAAAGCTGCACTGTTATCATAGTCTGAAAAGTGACTCGTCGTGTGGCTTTGTTTAACAACTATAGGAACTAAAGCCACGCCGGCCCTCCTTAATCCCCCGCCTTCTCTGTGTGACTACGGCTGGAAGCATATCAGCCAGCGCAAAAAAACAACATCTCTTTCTCTCTTTCCTGTTCCAAAGACATGCAACGATAAGCACAGACAAGGAGGTGTATTAGGCCAACTGGCCAGTCTCTGGGAAATCACAGTGCAGAAATACAAAGCATAATAAGCAATGAGACAATGCAATTCTGTCTCGCTGTTCAGTGGTAGAAATGACCTGCGTAGTCTGTCTTTAGTTATGAATAAAAAATATCCAACCACCTGGCCTGTGTGTGTGGCCTGGTAAAGGAGCAGGTAATGGAGCGCACATTTATGTTGATTGAGAAGATACTTAAGTGTGGCTATGTCCGTTGGCTAACTGAGCCATTTAAAGGTGCCGTAGGTAGGATTGTGAAGATCCAGGATCGACAACTTCTCAGTCGCGCCCCCGTTTCTGCTAAAGCCCAAAACGGTCTCCTAAGCCCCTCCCCCCACAAGGGAGAATGAATGTGTGTGCATGAGCAGTGATTGACGCAGTTAAGGCTGTTTTATGCTTCTGCGTCAACTCTACGCCGTAGCTACGCCGTCATGACCCTTTCGGAGTTCTGCGTCGGGGTTGCTTTGCATCGCGGTGCATTTCACCGCCACAATGCTACAGGGTCTCGCCTGTGTCTGTGTCGCTCACCACCGAAACGGTACTCAGAATGGCAAACCCCATAGACTGTCGTGCTAAATTATTAATCTTATTTGTTTGGCCTTTTCTTGCTTAGATTCTGTAAAAAGTATCAAGAAATAGACACAGTAAAATCCATTGACCTAGTTACTGTAACCAGAAAATAAGTCTGAGGTTATTTGCAAGGCATGATTGGTGCATCTGAACAGGTGAATTTTTGCAAACTGCATTACAGGCTGTTCTTTTTTAAATTACCTGCTTCATTTAGTTCTACTGGAATATAGGGTCAGTTTCAGCAAATATGACCTAAAGTTAGTTTTATAAGTCTTACCTACTGCACCTTTAAGAGACAAGAGTGTGCACGGAATGGTCTCTTTACATACAAGACAACTCAGATATTAGCTTTGACAGTTGTTGTGCAGATTGTGCTGTACAGTTGTGGTGGGCGAGCGGGTGAATTAATCCCTGAACTGTTCCGCTTGGTGAGCATAACAGCAACATGTAAAGCATCAAGGTTTCTCTTAAAATTCCTCATGAAAGCAAGACATGGGCTTTAAGAGCTCTGTGAGATTACTTATTCAAAATGAATGGTGCAGAAGTAATTTTATGGAAACAAGCTAAAACACACTCCCGTGTTTCATTGGTGCGTTTAAATCAAAGGGAAATGGTCACATTGACAGTCATTAACACTATGTATTCATACACACACATGCAAACACAAAATGGCAGACAAGAACATGCACTTTAAACTTGAGTATGATATCAAGGCTTATAAACTGCGGGATTGCAGCGAGCAAGTATTTGAAATATGTCAACTAATAAATTGTTTAAAAAAAAAAAAACCTGTCTATAGTATTTGAACACCACACAAATATCAGTAAAATACCTCTGAACTAAAGCATATTTGACACAGGCAGCCCTGGGTGTTAGAGCAATGTAATCAAACATTTATAAGGCTGGCATATATACATATATATCACAATGATGATCCTTAACAAGCAATAACCATCCTTGGGTGTAGAGGGAAATAACTGAAGCAAAGCTAATTCCTCTTTCTGACGTACCTAAATTAATTTCAATATTCCCCCTGGTGCATGGCCTAGCAGACCAGCTGAACAGCTTAAATATGATTTCAGGCTGCAGACCACAATATCGTAAACTTGCTTTGTTTGTAACTGCACTGCAACATTCCATCGTCAGTGGGTTGTGTGGCTAAATCTCATATTACATAATAGCACTGGTTTATCTCTTGCTGTTTGGAGAGTGAGTACAGGGGAACAAGGCTGCAAGGCTAGGACTCCAGTCCAATATGGACGGTCAGCATCCTCTTAACATGAGTACAGAGTGGTCTGTATCAGAATTGATATCGTCAGAAAAGCACACAGATAAAAAGTTCTAAAAGAAGTGAAACAAGGAGCGCCACTTGCTGAGATGACAAATTGGGAACTTTCTGAGGCTGTGCAAAAGATACTTTCAAATTTCCCAAATTCAGTATAGATTTATTGAGATTGAGGTTGAGCCAGCTGATACATGATCCTGTATACTGTATGGCTAGTGTATGTAAAATAGGAGCTACAAAATATATACATCATGTTGAGTATCACATTTAGTCTCTAAAGACTTAATGGGTCTGATCTGCAAGGCTGATACTTTATATTCCACTACAAGGTTGTATAATCCAAAACGTGAAATGGAGAAATTCTGATGAATCTGATGTTGAATGTTTGCATGACTGTCCATTGCTCACAGCAAGCAAACTGTGTTGTGATTCGTAGGTTCCACATTATACTTTTGTAGCATTTGCTGACCATTCAGAAACTGAGTTATTGCATGGTGAAGTGTGTGCAGAAAATTAACTGCACTCACATCTGCAACTACGTGTAGGTAACAGAATATTATGTATTATGTTAATAAGTATTGCAGCCAAGATCCAAACAGATTTTTAAATGTATTATACCTTTATTAATGTCTGGACTAAATGTTAAATCAAATGCAAAATATTGTGCACCCAATATAAACCTAATATCATTGGTTTCTATGTAAGCTAGAATATTAACCAATAGCAATGGCCTGGGCACGCACGCACGCACACACACACACACACACACACACACACACACACACACACACACACACACACACACACACACACACACACACACACACACATAATCTAGCTCATATTATTATTACCCTGGTCAGGCCATGAGCTAATACAAGGCTGAAGCACAATTTGTTTATTCAATGCTGACAAGACATTAGCAATACTGAAGAAAACAAACTACAATGATATTCTGGGAGAAAATGTCTGACATCAATCATGTGTACATGTTCCTTTGCTCCAACAGAGCTAGGGCGGGGTTTGGCAGCCAACACTAAATCTCTGTTTTCACATAATATAATGATATTTACACTTCACTCTCAGTGACACTGACAAAAACATATTCGTATGTACGTACATGCCTGCCATGTGGAAGAAAATACACACTAACTAGGTGTGTATTTCATTAGCATGCCATACTTGACATAGCAGGAAAAGCACAGGTGTTACTAGCATTCACAATGGCTCTCTCATTGAAGTGTCCCAGTAAGCAATGACAGTGTGACAGTGTGAGCCAGCATGCACAATATCAGGACCCTGGAACCAACAAAAATCGAATTCAACCATCATTATTTTTTATTGCTTACACCTGTGCCTTTCCTACTTTGACATGTCAAAATGTCTTCCTGAAATGACAATATCACAATGGACTATTTTTTATTACACTCCATAAAAGATCTCATAAGAGACAATAAAAGTGCCACTAACATGTTAGATTAAAGGCATGTTACCTAATTGATGAATTAGCTCTTAACACGTAGATGGATTACATACATTACGTTTACTGCACATGCATGTGTACAGTGGGCACACGTGTTAAATTGGTATCATTATATTACAACTTGCAGAACAGTTCCCACATGTTGAGCCTTGTTATGCATAGTACAGAAAGTTATTTTAAGGGGGAAATAAGAACAATGCATTTTCGCCATAAGCCTCTGGCTACTTATACGTAGTTCATTACCTTATTATCATGATCACACTAAATACTTTGAGGCTGTTTACCTCTGAATCACTGACTATCACGTGTTTCACTGCAGGCCATCACTGAAATGGACAGTTTTCAGCACACTATAATAATAACAGTGGATAGCCTATGTCACTGATTGGAATACCAGCTACAGCTGCATGGTTAAAGGGAGTAAAGTGCAAACTGGTTGTCCTTTGAATAAACTCCTGTACAAGTGTCCTCTACTGGGCCCCAGCTGCCATGGCGGGGCTGGAGAACAGATTGACTCGTCAACACCGTCCTGTCAACAACCTCGCGGTCATAACCTAACCCGGAGGAGACTATAACCCTATCTCAGTAAAACATACAGTAAGGTTGAATGGATATGGCATGGAGGGCTGTCTGCAGCAAAACTATTCTCACTCAGAAGTGAAGGGGACATGCACGAAAAAAACTCTGCTGCCCCGGCTGCTTCAACCGATGGAAATGAAATGTCGGAAAACTTCTTTACTTAGAAGTTGCTCCAATAACATTTTGCATAGGATCATATTGGTCGAAGTAAAAAAAAAAAACATCCGAACAGTAACATTAAAGCTGTAGGCTAACCCTTCCACGACAGTTCTACCAGACTTTAACATTTCCCCCCCCTCTTTCCTCGAACCCTGAAGCGTGTCGGCGCAGTGACAACAACGTTAGTTTCCGTGTGCTTTTAAAAACTTACCAACAGTTCTTGAGCCTGACCCCGAACCAAGCAGAAAGTACCAGATCCACATCATACGGTCTCCTTTTCCCCCCTGCCTGCCCTTGCGGTCCTGCCCCACCGCGGGGCCGAAAACTGGGGGCAAAGAAGAAAAACTTGTCCGATAGCACAGCTACAACTACTACTGCCTATTGTACTTTTCAAGTTTGAGTCTTTTTTTGTTTTCTTCCGGCAAAACTAGGAGTACATTTGGCGTGAGAGTGATGGCTTTGCGTGGCATGGAGTCCGGTTTGTGGGTTGGGAAGGCATATACAGGCAGGAGCTGGAGGGGGCTTCGGCGTGGCGACAGGCAGGCTGGGTTCGGTCGCTCGTGTGTTGGTGCTGAGAGAGGCGGAGTCGGAGGCAGAGAGCCGGAGAGCAGAGGTCGGCCAGTCCGGGACAGCGGTTCTCAAACTGCGGGCTAGGGACCGCTAACGGTCCCCACTGGCAAAATCAGTATAGTTGTTTAATTGCACCGTTACTCCGGACACAGCAACGTCAAACAGCTGTGCTGTTATTTTACCTACAGATTAATGCAAAGACGGCTCACACAGGCGAAACATTAGGCTAGCCTACATAAAAGTGGGGACAGTTAGCGAGGACAGAACCTCCAGCTAAAATGAGGGTCAATACTGATATGGTTTTGGTTGATATAAAAAAAAGATATAGGCCTAAGGGGAAGCCTGGGCGAGGACAAACTTATTTCCCAGATACTTGATAACACTTTGCATGGGATTATTGTTTCAAAACCTAAAACAAAAAGTAAAGGATAACTCTAAAGAGGCAACAAATAGCATTTCTTTTTTCATAATGTAGTCTGAAAACCATACCCCGATGGCTCTTATAGCCTACTATATGCCTAAAAGTAGGCCTACAAATAGTATCTAAATAACCCAAATGCTTAGTATGCAAACATATAGTATATGATTATGGGACACTGTGTGGTCTTACATTTTAAACATAGGCTACTGCACAATGAAATAAAACACAAACAGGGCAGACTAATGTTAGCCATATTATTTTCATTTACAGGTAAATTGAAGTAAGCTGTGAAACAAGCTTTATCTCACAACATAAAAATTTGCTAAGGCACCATACAGTCATATATGAAAACAATATGCCATCTAACAATAAACAAAAAGGTAAGATGTATTTTTTTCATTTGAAGTCTCATTTTGATGAATGCTGCTGAGACAAAGTAACCTTTGGAATACACAGAAAATCCAAGCATAGTGCATCAAAGTGCCCCCTCCCCTCTGTGTTTCGATGTTCGGGAGGAATTCCTAACTTCTTATATTCAATCTTAGCAACAACAGGATGGGGCAAACCAGCACTGTCATTTTCATTTTAAATTTCTCCATCATCATTGAATCGCCCTCCTTAATAGCTTGTATGAGGCCATATACACATTAAAGAACTATTTACAGTTCACCAGAATGTGGCACAAACAAAACCAGCAACCGGCTCAATATTGCTGAGGTGTTTTGAATAAGGATGTAAAAAAACTAGATATGGAGGCAACAGATGGCACAGGGGAAAACTATTTGGAGCAATCTTTTAACAGATGGTTTGCCTTGATGCAAGTTAAAAGAGGCAAATACTTGTATAAATCAAAGCATGAAAGAGTTAGCCCAGAAAAGTGAGAGATAGATGGACAGAAGGAGACTTCTTCTCTCCAATTGTATTTCTGGTGCTCATATACAAACTCAGCTCTAGCAACTTCCACACAGTGAGGAATTTAATATGTATCAATCCAGATGGAGATAGAGAAGAAAGTATTGTCATGCTTTATATTGCTTTTTTCACTGCAATTTCAGTTGAATTGAATTAGAGGGAGTCAGAGACAGAGGCTTCACCTATCAAACCTCTCTCCTCTTTATCATAGAACTGCAGCTGTGTGCAGACAGACAACCCCCCTTCAAACAAACCCCTCATTTTGATAGCATGCTAACCTGGAGGCATATGATTGGGATGAGTCCCAATATCAGACTCCTCCAGCTCACTTTATATTCATCCACACACTGTCATATCAAGCCAAAGCCCTGTGCAGACTCAAACTACAGGGTAAGGTCTTGGCATATCGGTCAGATCTGTTAAAACTTTGTCAAAGATTCCAGCTTGATAGCTTCTGCAAGGGCCTGTTGTCCTCATACCCCCCATTGTTGCCAGTAGGGCCTTATGTATTTCAATCTGTTATGATGAGTCCTGATGCTAGATGGCTGTGCATGTGTGCTGCATAACCACTGTGGAAAACGTCTACAGTTGGCAGATATAATATTTGAATGAGCTAACAAAAGCAGACATATTAAGTCTCCTCAACACAATTCCTGAATATAATCAACACTAATAAAACTAAATGCTTGCTGAGGAGGAAGAAGATTTGTCAGTCAATGTTAAATGGATTTCATTCGGCTCCCCTGGAGTTATCATTAATGTTCATGCCGAGCTGTTTCACAAATTATACAGCCTGATCCATGAACCAGAACGGTATAATCTGTTTTTGGGGTGCTCTGGGCTGCAAGCTAAAAGCAGAAATGGGCTCAACTTTATTACTGATTGACACACAGCGTTTCACTAATGCCCATCAATTAGTTTAGGCTATCTATAAACAGCTCAGACCTAATTAGCCGATGGCCAGCAAATGGACTCATTAGGGGACATTAAACTCTTAATATGAAGGTTGTTATTGACTCAATCGCAGGAGAAACCCAATTAGTGGCCAAATTTGGAAAATGACTCTGAGATAGTGAGACAATCTGATTGGCGAAGAGTGGGTGTAGCAACCTGGGATGACTTTGCCTGTGGGTGAATGGTGGCATTGAGAGAAAGAGAGAGAGAGAGAGAGAGAGAGAGAGAGATTCAGCCAGAGATGTAGCGAGAGGTAAGAGAATGTGTACCAGGGGCAATACAAAGGGAGTCTATGTGTGTGTGTGTGTGTGTGTGTGTGTGTGTGTGTGGGTGTGTGGAGGTAGAGAACAACACACAGAGCAGTAGGGAAGGAGAATGAGTAAGTTAGCCGGCGGCAAGAAAAAGTATCAGGAGGTGGATGAGGAAAGCGAGAGATGAAGAAGGTGTGAGAATAAAGAAGAGAGAATCAGGGGAGATATTGTAATAGATAGAGATAGCAAATGAGAGGAGAAACACATTTGAAGAAAATATCATGGAAGTATTACATGCAAGCTGTAGGGGGTATTACTAAATGTAGATCTACTGTAACTTTGCCAACAAGAGCAGCTGAGTCCACCGTCAGCAAGAGCTTTGCTAATACATCACAATATCTACGGGGAGTGTGAAATGAGGGTGAGAGAGCAGTAATACAACTCATGAGAGCTTTAGGATGACATGTCCTTGTCATGTCAGACTGCCATCGAGGTAACTGCGAAATGCAGAGGCCCCTGAAGGACTGGCTCATTATCTGGTGTGAGTCTCTTGACATTCATCTTGCATTTAATAAGCAGTGTACCGATGTGAAGGACATCTTTGTTTGTGAGTGAGTGTGTGAGTCAGAAAGCAATGGATAAATGAAAATCAGTGAGGGCATATTAGGGGATGATGCGCTTATGATTTCAGCAAATGTTTCAGTTGGCCCATTACAAAGTTGACTTTAGTGGCCAATGTTCAGAGCAAAACACACCTAAACAACACCACACACACACACACACACACACACACACACACACACACACACACACACACACACACACACACACACACACACACACACACACACACACACACACACACACACACACAGCAAAACACACCTAAACAACACCACACACACACACACACACAGCAAAACACACCTAAACAACACCACACACACACACACACACACACACACACACACACACACACACACACACACACACACACACACACACACACACACACACACACACACACACACACACACACACACACACACACACACACACACACGCAGGCTTATTTGACCAATCATATTAAAACAGATGCAATGGGCGCACATTGTTATACATTCTTGCATACTTGCAGAATTTTGCCCACACCTTCCTGCATGCTCCTCCAAATGCATTAATTGCATAAACATTCAATTATGTGACCAATACCTTGTTCCACTGCCATTAGTTAGCAAAGCTGATGTCTGGCCTGGAGGCGCTGCAGGGACACCAGATAGGCATCAACAAATGAATCAGAGGGTAGTAGAGTAGTAGTGTGTGTGTGTGTGTGTGTGCTGAGAATCAAATAAGGAACATATATTGATTTGGGATTTCAGAGACAGGGGCCAATAACAATTTGAGTGAGAAATGCCTGAAGCATCAACAATTACTTACTTAATTAAATGAGACAAAATGATGTACAGATTGAAATCAGTTACACAGCAAATTGCAAAACACAAGGGTGATAATAAGTATAACAAATACAGCGTTAGCATAACATTATTGTAATGGAAAAATACAGGCATGTGACTATTAAAGAATAAGATCAATCGCTGGGCTATTTGAGTAAATGTTAATAGTTGGTGGCTTCAACTGCTATGTATGTCAATGGAAAATTCACCCACTATACACCCATTCACCCCACCCAGTAAAGGTGATAATGGACCCTAATTATACCACACGGAAAGCAATACTAAGATATCAATTAAATGTAATGAAAACAGTAAAACATGCACAGGAACCAAGACTACGCACGGACATTTAACCGGACACAAGCCAGCAGTTGTTTCTGACGGATAAAGATCCACATGAGTCTAAGCATAAAGCTGGAAGAGGCTGGATTTACTCTGTGTGCTGAACCAGCTCCCAAGGCAGCAGTCGTCCATGATCACATCTGGTCTCCAAACAACAGGCAGTGGCATTTCTAAATAACAGCCTCAAACAAGGTCAAGTGGTCCAGCTGGGCAATGGCCAATCTTCTCTCACTTATGCATAAATAGTAGGCATCGGTTAACTGAGCAGTGAGCACTCATCAAGGTTTCATTCCTCGGATAGTGTCCCTCTCTTTAGGCAAAATATAAACTAAACTGTTACTTGTACAATGATTAAATAAATGAATAAAATGATAAATGAGGAAATTACTGTTAATTGAGTTTAAGCGATGGTTGATTAGAGAGAGCTGTGCACCACGGGCGGAATGACACTGTCCTCTGTGAGGCTCTTTTTAGGCATACAGATGCATTGAGCATCATGCAGCAAGTATAGCCGAGGCTGATGGGATTGCCAGTCCTTTTGCAGGTATGAGGTCATAAACCATAGTATTGGACAAATTGAAATACTGACTTGATGATGGCATAAAATGAAAAGTCAGGGGATCACCAAGTTATACCATATCATCATGCGGGGAGCATAAATGTATGCACCAAATTTCTTGGCAATCCATCTAGTGAGACATTTCACTTTGAACTAAAACTTGCTCAACTTGTTGGTGACGCTAGATTAAAAGTTAGGGGACCACCAGAGATTGTGAACTATTCCATATAGCAGATGTGAAGATATTTCACTGGGTTAAAACTTTGAACTACTGGTGGCGCTAAATGAAAAGTCAGGGGAGCAAGTCATAGGATTCATCTTCTGGGGAACCTGAATATATGTAGCAATGCAGTTCAACCATCCCATTCAACCATACTATTTAAGAGCTGTAGAGCAAGAGAGCACCAGAACTGAATTAAAATAGACTAAGCATTATAAAAAATATGTCTTATAAAGTAAAACAAGTATTCTCATTCGTTCCATCCATACAATTCATCATTTATTTAAACACTGCCTGCTTCTTTGCTGCAAAATGTCCACCTCTTTAATTCCTTTCTTTCTTCCTCTGCTAGGTGTTGCTAATGTCATCTTGCAAAAAAGGGTGTTCACATTGAAGTCAATTACTCTGGTTATCAAAAGGTAACACTATAGTTAATTTGGCTCGGGATTCAACTGAATTAAAGAACTCAACCTATTCACTATTGCTTCACTCCCCATTGCGCATACATCTGGGCGGGCATGACCAACTTTACAGACAAAAATCTAATAAAATATTGAAGAATAGAAGAAGCGGGAATATCACAGAGAGTACGCGAGAGAGAGGTGGAAAACAGAAGGACAGAAGAGAGCATCAGGGCCAGAAGGTCATGTGATGGAGTGAGGCCGGGATGAAAAGAGGCACCAGCGCTCCCAGCAGGCTTGGCCTGTTTTATAGCAATCATTTTGGCTTGGCCCATTGCTCACACCAGCAGGCTGCCTTCGTTTAGTGGACCACCAACTGTCGCAGGTGTTTTTTCATGGGCCAAAGTGGGCCACTCATTTCGTGCCTCCCTGCAATGCCCTGGCCCTATTCTGCATTTTTAATCAGACTGCTTGGTGCTCCCGGGCTATATTTGTGTTAGATACAAGCACCTGGATTTGCAGGAGGGTAACATTGAGAGTAACCTTGAGAATATTACAGCAGCACTGTATGTCTACGGGATGAACAAATATGCATAGCACCGGCGAGTGAGTGACACGTTTGAGCTATTGCAGTGTGAATTAGAATAGAAGGAGACGCAGACAACTATTGAGAACAAAAGAAAGTTGGAGCAAACAGGGAACAAAGAACTGGTTCATACATAAGATTCAGCAGAGTGCATGAATATAGATGGGTGTGTGAAAAGGGGGAGGAAAGGAAGCATGAAATATCTTAACTAAACTGAAAGTTATGGGTGCTAAGAGAGGTTTCGTCAAGGGCGTGATAGGGTGGATCATGTGTGGAGTTCAAAGACCAAACACAGGGGGAGGCAAGAGGTGGCAGCACTGCCTAAAGGTTTCTACACTGAAAGAGATTGTTTAAGTCTGGCTGCAGCCTGAGCATGAAGATTGACTATAAGAGCAGGGTTTGAGTTGGGTTTGAACGGTCAGCACAGTGAGGGTTTACCAGTCGGGTGGGACCTGTAGAATCTGCTAGACTCGGGGATAATATGCAACACCACCACAGGGTTATAACTCATGCCTGGTTGCTCTGAGCTCTGATTGGAGCAGAGAGGAGAGATGAGAGAAGGGAAAATAAGGGGAACGGCGAGAGGGCGGTAGGGGAGCTTGCTGAGGAACAGGCCTTTGATCACAGAGTGAAGAATTACCAGCTCAATGCCCACTGCTGTTGGGCCCCAACCCCAAAGCACTATGGGAAATGTTCATATTCAAATATCAACCCCTTTCTCGCTACACAGCTCTGATTCATTTATTGGCATTCGCATAGACAGAAATACACACACATAGGCCACACGTTGACAGACAAACACAAACTAATAAATGTCTTTGTTATGCTGCCTTGCCTTGGGTGAACTCTTGTTTGAGTCACTGGTGAGGAGCTATGGGACTGTGACATAGGGGACACCAGTCTGCACGCACACACACACACACACAGACACACACACACACGCACGCACGCACGCACGCACGCGCGCGCACACGCACACACACACACACACACACACACACACACACACACACACACACGCACACACGTCAGCCACGTCACACAATAACAGTGGAAATGTGAAACATAGTTGCATAAAATAGAACATCTTTTGAAGCATGAAGGTAACATGTTTAGGAGTCTCTGACTGGACATTCAAATTCAAAACAGAGTGGAAAATGTTGTGAAGCAATGAATCACAGAAACATACAGGACAGCCTTAAAACACACACTGAAACATCATGAGAATGAATGTGCAGGTAATAGAAAGATTCTAAGCAGTAAATGGTTGTGTACCTCCCTACCCTCCCTCCCGTGTGTGTGTGTGTGTGTGTGTGTGTGTGTGTGTGTGGGCTGATGGGGGTTTCCCACCTGCTGTGGAGGGAGGGAGGAAATATGAGCGTGGAATGAGCATAGCTTTGATCGTGTCTAATCCTCAGACGGGGGGGCACCTCAGCACGTCGGCAGGGGAAGGCCAAATCCAGCATCTAGGGAGATGGGGGAGTGTCGGTGCATGTTGTGTGAAACAGCTTAACTACACACACTTATAATGATTATTTATGTGTTTGTGATGGTGCTGTTTTTGGAAGAAGAAGGTGAAGAGCGATCCATCCTCCATAACATTTGATGGGGCGACAAACTGCCTTCTATTGCTAAAGTGCCCTTAGGACCCAGCATACTCTGTAAATGTCAGTTGGGAGCAGAAAGCGCTGGCTTCCGTCTTTGTTTCCCTGTGGATAATTTAATTGAGAAAGTCTCATTAAATACCAGTGCTAGTGGCGCCGGGGCTTAGACACATGCTGAGCCTGACCTTTCCTCATAAGAACAATTAACATGACTGGATGCTCGTTTAATCAGACGGCCATTTTTTGTATCATTATCTTAATGGCTACCCATATTTCATGGTTAAAGTCAAACCCTGCTACTCAAGTTGTGGCCTTGGGTGCGGTAAGAGGTGCACAGGGTTAAATGAGCATTCTGATTGGCTGCGGCAACGAGAGGCTTTAACACATCTCAAAGCGACCACAGAAAACAGAAAGTAGATGTTAAATAAGAGGGAGAGAAGAAAGTTTTGTTGTATCCACTCATTACTCCACTCAGTCATACACAAAGCTTTTTCATGAGGATTCAGTGCAAACAAGTGTAGTGTGTATACACAGATACTTCCACTCAGAAACAAGCTTATTTTCCTCTGAGTTATCATGTAGGGCTCTCAGAAGTGAGTGTGTTTGCATGCAAATTGTTGCCATCATTTTGCCCATTATCTGCCATGCAGCCCCATGGTAATGGGGATAGAGTGGCCACCTTTGAAGTGATTACATACATTTTCAGAGACTGACCTTTGAAGATGCAGTGCTCTCAGGGGATATAGTGTGTGTGCACATGAGAGAGGAAGCACAAAGCAGATCGAAAGAGGGAAAGAGTTGTCTGTGCAAATATATGAAATTATACGAGCACACAGATGTGCGTTTGGTATTCCACCCACAGGTAGAGATTGCAAGGCCATGCTAAAACAGCCCAAGCTACCTTGGGACAGCTCCAGCTCTCACTTCACAATCCTCCTGTACAATGTGAGACACTGCTGGGCACTCAGAGGGGTGGTTAAAATTGGAACACATTCATCTCAATCCCCTGCCTGCCAACACTAATGGATGTTAGCCTGTTTTGGAGAGACAATGAAATCGAAGAAACGCTCCTGTGGTGTATGTGGACATGAGTGAAAAATACAAACACATTTCATTTAATCCCTTTGTGCTACCTATGTATGATGCATGCTTTGAATTCAGCAGCAGCCTCTTTTTAGCCTTGACAGCAAAGCTCACTTCCCACCATTGTTTCATAGTAGCCCTGATGTCAGTTCACAGCAATCAGTTTGGAGAACAGAATTAGTTTTCATTCTGCTCCATCTCCACATTGTCTGCCTTTTGTTATAAGCTCCATGTCCAATTTCCTCTACTACAAATAAAGGATGCAAATAAAAATGCAAAATGGATGACTGAACAGACTCCTCGGGTACCTACAGCAACGTAGCTGCCTAGCTGGCAATGGAATAAAACCATCTAAAGCTCCTTGAATGCAACATAACCTACCTCATGCCTAGTTTACAGTTTTTATTTCTCGGCTTTTTATGCTTTTCAAACGGCAGTTGACACACTATTTATTATGCTTCTCTCTGCCCTCTGTCTTTTTCTGCAGAAAAATGTCACCCCTCGGGACCACAACCTTTATTCTCTCCCTTAAAAAGGAGAACGTAAATCACAAACATAACAGACTGAAATATCTACCTTGCCAATATGCTGCTCCAGTTTAGGAGAAATCCATCAAAAACGTTCATTTCTTTTTTTATTTCTTCTCTTGTGGCGTATACTTTTAAAAATGTAGTGAATGGATGTCTATTGGGAGTTTGTGGGCTACAGTACTAACCATCCAGAAATGCTATCTAGTATTATAGTGTATTGATTGTAGTCTCTTAGCAGCAATATCAAGAGCAATGTCTGGATTTCAATGCAGAGGAAGTACTGAAGTGTTCGTGATTCTGCACAGATAGAAAGTTCAGCCTTTCCCCCTGCTCAACAGAGGTCATTAGCACATCTGCCATAACTGCAAGTGTTGGTTCTATATGTGTAGTTGCCTCAGAGTACAAGTGTAGCGGCACCAAAGAGGTGACAGACGTATCAACAGGAAACTGAGAGGTGTTATGACAGAGACGAGGACGAACCGTTTTCAAATAAATTCATGTTGTAATTTTTCTTTTTCAAGAAACTTCCAGTTGAGAGGAGAGTTCAGAGAAAGACTTTTTTGAAAATACAAATATGAGCGCATGTTTCGTTAATCGTTCATCATCACTAAATCCAATTAGGACCTGATTTTTAAGCCGCTTGTCATCTTGATTAAGCAGTCACCACAGGGAGTCTGCTGAAAAAAAATGAACTAAATGGACAAAATCACGTTTATTGTACAATCTAAACCGTGAATTCATTTAGAATCTCATTGCTTCCAACAAAGAAATCTTGTGAAAAACAGCCGTTGTACGCCACATCTGTAAAGCCAGTATTCTGTTTTTATTGTATCTGCTTTTATCACGTAGCCCACATTAAAGTGACACTTTGACTACACTAGAGGGATTCAGCGGATTGCGTAGAAAAAGGGTTACAATGTATATCCTTTTCTCCCCACACGCTCTCTAAGCGGTACAGACTGCAGAGGACGATGCTTGCATGTGTCATGACAGTGTCATGTCACTCTTATGTAGAAAACTTCAAGTAAAGTGTTACCAAAACTACTCTACAACTACTCTTGGCAGCGACTCATACAACCTTGAAGTTGAAAACACCCGTTATGTTATACTTCATTAGACACTGAGGAAATGTGTCCTCTGTATTTGGCCCATTTAGCAACAGTGGGCAGTTGTGTTGCAGCCCCAAAGAACTAAGTCAAGCTCTAAGGCCAGTCCGTTAGTCAAGGGTAATGTGTGCATTCCCAATACATTACAGTGTATTTTGCGGTGGGAAGAAAACGCCATTAACAAATCCCTCCCCCCAGCTGGGGTTTGGAGCCAGGACCTACTTGCCTCCACTTAGCCAACTTGCCAGGTTTTGGCCTGTTAATTGGATTACATTCTTGTGCCTTCATTGGTCGTCTTTAGGATTGCTTCCCTTCTCCACTGACCTTGCAAGTGAGGGAAATTGTGCCAGAGCCCCAACTCAACAGCAACTCCTGAAATAAAAATATCAGCTTCTCCGTAAATCTCACCAAGGTGGTGCCAAGCCTTCCTTTTAAAGTGCCCATATTATGAATAACAATCACTTTTTCTGGGATTTGGGGTGTTATTTTGTGTCTCTGGTGCTTCCACACGCAAAAAAAAACAAACATCCCTGCTGTTTTCAGTGAGATACAGGTTTCTGAATGTATGCTGCCTTCAGTCTCCAGGTGAGCTGTTCAAAAGCTGCACGGCTTTCTACGTCATTGGCCGAAACGAGGGGGCTAACCGCTAGCATGCTAGCGCTAGCAAGTTCACCATGATCTACAAAAGAACTACTTACATGTCCCTGTTCTGCAGGTATTCCATGTAAAGTTGAAAGTGCGCCCTCGTTTAGAAGAAGTCTCCCTGCTAATCCTGCCTTGTAACTGACTGAAGTTAGAGAAACAAACAGCTATCTGGTGTGAGCCTTATAGTGCGTTCTTTTTGCCTCGCAACTCGTATTTTACGAGGTCAAAGTCGTAAACACGCCCCCTGACCTCGTATCTACGAGTTCGGAACTCGTACATCCACCGAGGTACCCGAGCTGAAAATCCAACATGGCTGCCCCCAGTATCGACAGTTGTAAAAGCTGTAGTAACATAGTTATATGCACTTCTGTGTTATTTGTGTCACACTAAATCAGTCGTACACGCAGCGCTGTCTTCTATCTGTGTTGTCACGTGGTTTGTATGCACAAAAAAACAGCATATAAGTTGTTTAAACTGGCGCTGCTAACAATGGCTAACCTGGCTAGAGCTAATGAAAACAATGGAAATCCCACTTGCAAAAAGAACGCATTCAACTCGTGTGTGATGTCATTCCCAGTTGCGACCTCCGAGGCAAAAAGAACGCACCATTATCTAGCTACTGAGCATGTGCGACTCACTACATAGATGGTAAAGAAGTCCGATGTCTCACTCTGTTGCTAAAACAGAGAGCTGAACACAGGCGGAATCCTGCCTTGTACTGACTGAAGATAGAGAAACAGCTAGCTTTCTGATGTGTCTCACTCTGTAGCTAAAACAGAAACCTGAACACACAGGGTGAAAAGAGGAGCTGCAGCAATGTGCAGTTCAACAAAAATATGTGTTGTTTTTTGAAAATTAAACCATGTAAACCTATTCTGGTACAACCTCAAAATACAATTATGAACCTGAAAATGAGCATAATATGAGCACTTTAATAAATCAAACTGCATCATTTTGAGTGTTTTATATATAAATGGTCAATAATTCCACTGGTTTCTATCCAAGTGCTGCCTTTGATCTATTTTGGATAACTTCCATGGTACAATCTCCAGTCTTTTCCAGAACAGTGTGATAAATGGGGGCCACCGACACTAAGCTACTAACTGAGAGAAACGTGTTTAAGATGTTTAAGAGGTGTTTAAGTCTGCCACTCTCAGCCTACAAATTATGCAAAGTGATGGCATTTGAGCTCCCTGTTTTAGAGTGAAGAGAAACAAATAAACTGAATGGATAACCCTGCTGTAATCTAAAGGTCTCACAGTACTGTACAAACTGTTTTCCAACTACTGGTGAGCTATACAGCAAAATAAAAATAAAAAAATCATGTATACCATATTTATACTGTACAGTATCTGTAGTATAATTAGGCAAACCCAATGACGACAGCAGTACAAGTTTGATGTTAGACTCTGTCCCTGATAAAACTGCGAATGCTATCCATCTCATCAAACATGGAGGCGTGTATCTAATCTTGTAGCCTTGGGGCAGACCTGGAGGCCAGACGACTGCACCCTTCCTCACCTCGGGCCAGGCCAGAGCAATTACTACTGCTGCTTCACACACAGACCTGTGTCACCAGCGCAATTAACAAGCTCCGGAGGAGCCTGGGCAACCAGAAAGGGACAGACTGTGTACACAGCATGAATGATGAGAGGCATGAGCAAGGATGGGGGAGTGAGGAAGAGATGGAGAGAAAAACATGAGTGGTTCAAGCCGGGTTGCCAGGCTTTTGTGAACAGTTACTGTGTAGGCGGGTGCCAAACTCTGCGAAAAGAAACACCCTAAATACACAACATATCATTTTTAGAAACCATACGCTTGCAGACATATTTGTGTCAACCAAGCAATGTAATATTTTGTTTTGATATCACAATATAGACATATATTATTTCCTTTTCCACGTACCTTTGGGCAGAGATTTTGGAGAGTGAGCCTGCAATTGCTATATTTTGCCTCCTGCTTCTCCACATTCTAAATTCATCCTTGTTGTGAGGATGATTCATCACAGCTGTGACAAAGAGAGTATAATGTGTTACAGCTCCCAGAAGGAACAGCCGTAGGTGTTATCTAGGCGGGATGTTTATTTTATTCAAAAGGCACGTTCCATTATCAGCTGGAGGAAACCAAGCATCCCTCCTTTCCACTGCATCAACGCCATCCTGATCCCCATCTTTATCACCTTGTCTCCCCATTGAAAGCATAATTCTAAACTCTAATCCTCATTCTAAACCCTGGTATGAGCCTGCTCATCTGCTGATCACAATATCCCCTCAGTCTCATTTCCCTTCCTACTCAACGATTCATTCACTTGTCCAAGAAGGATGCTCAGACAGGTAGAGATTGCACAAAGGTTAGAGACAGAAGCCCTACGGTGTCTTTACTGACTCGGGGATGTAAGAGTGATGGGAGCTGTCGAGAGGAGAGATGGATTCCCCGGCCATCTCGTCTCCACCCAGTCATTGTTCATGAGCTATGGCTGCCAGACAGCTGTCTGTACCTGCCACGTCTGACAGATGCCTGCTGCCAGTCAGTCTGGGATTGGTCCACAATCTGCGTCACCTTCTCGTTGGCTGGATCTCATGTGAGCCAAAAATCGACGACTTTGAAGAGAGTGATTTATTCCCCGTCAGCATTTCTCAGGAGGTGTTTCAGCCCTTTGTTGAACACGTTACATTAAATGAAGACAAACTAGAGGTGTTAAGTGAGAGTTGGGACGAAGAAATACAAACAAAAAACATAGAGAGCACTTCCGTGCATAAAAACATGACACTTATTTGGTATTACGTTCTTTAGCCAATATGACAATTCTGTCTGTTCTCCAACTCCCACTTTGTATCAAAAATGCATAGTAACCACATTAGGGATGCAAATATTAAACTCAACAGGCTTTTACAACACCATGAGCGGTATCATGTATAGTAATAGTCATCTCTGGTTTCAGTGGGTGGTTGAACCAAACAGTGGAAAATGTAAAAATCCGTGGTAGCATCCCCTGACTGATGCCTATTTCCTTGTTTTTGTGCGTTTGTGTGCGTGTCAAGGGGGAGGGGGGCGGGGGACAGACGGACTGTGATACAAGCATTATACTCTCTTGATACAATAATACAATCTCTTTTGGTACAAGAGGTGTGGGTCTCTGCAAATAAACTGTCATTTTTCACAGCTAATGCACATCCTCACAAAAACGCACACACATGCAGTGGGCACACACGTACATCTCAGGGCAATGTGTGGTCTGTTATTAGAAAGATTTCCTATTGCTCTTCCAGCTCTTGCATGCAAATAAACAGAATCATTAAGTCATGGCGGGTGGTGGCTGGCGGAGCTGCTCCATTACTATGAAACCACACTGTCTTTTAAAAAAATGATGGCAGAGAGAAATAGGCTCCATTAAAGGCGGCAATCAAAGCTGCATCACCACTAGCAGGCACGTCACGTAGCTTATTCAATCTCACAACCCATGAAGCAATTAATTCATGTCAATACAAATACACAAATAGTTTCTTTTTGCTCATCAGGGCCGCGCAGGTCCTACGGCTGCGCTTGCGTTTATTTGCGTCTTGGTGCCTCTGTGTGAACATGCTCAGTGAAGTGAGCCTGGAAGAGCAGGTGTAATTGGGTGTGGAAAAAAAGGGAACCTTGTGGTCTCCCTGGCTAAATTAAATCAGACAATCTTCTCCTCTCCATTTCCTCCCCAGACAACAAGCACACCGTCTCCCCTCAGGTTTGTTATTATTTCTCTGATCAGGTTGGACGGAGGTGACGCAGATGACGGGATAATGATTATTCTCTGAAACCAGCCTCCCTTTGAAATCACAGGGGGCCTGTATCTGGCTATGCCTCCTCACAGTTAACTTAAATTAATTTAACCGCAGAAACACTAAAAACACACACAAGGGGGAAAATAAATCTCTAAAAAGGGTGTGAGTGCTCTGGTGCTTGGTCAGTCAGCAGTGGATTAGTGAATGCGGAGGATCAACGCCTCATGTGGTTACTAATCATTAAGCCCCATTATTTCTGTAAAAGGGAAACTCACAAGAGAATGCAAACCCAGATGTGTTGCCACCCATAGCAATGACCAACGGCTGAACGAGTTTCTTCGAGTCAATATCTCAATGCGGAGGGATCTGACACGCTGAGAAAGCATTCTTGGCTTGATGAAGCCGCTCTGATAGAAAGCAGGTGTGAAGCCAGCCACATGGTGCGATTCTGAGGAGGTGAGAGAAGTGAGAAAAAAAATGAGCAGCGCAGAGATAAAAGGCTTTCTGATTGAGGCTGTGAGTTGATGAAAATGGGTTCTGGCTCGTCTGGATCAGTAGGAATGAAACCATGCATCTGTGGAGAAGCACAGCTCCATCACACGCCATTGTTTCCAAACCTACTATTCCCAGTCCTATCTACGTAGATGGGTTACTGCTTTGCATTTTGATGAAGGAAGACTAGAAATCCTCCTCTTCTTGAATCCCCTCTTTACAGAATTTGATCTCTTCTATCTTCATCCATCGTCCCATGCCTGCATGTTTTTTTATTTTTTATATTAGTGTCTTGGATGACTGACAGTTTTCAGGTGTTTGTGGTGTTTTGCAACAGACATAATGCAGGAATTGTTCCTAAAGTGATACAAATACAAATGTCATCTTCAACGTTCAATATAAAAAAACTGGCTGTTTATTTATAGATTTAAGACACGAATATTAGACATTAAAACCAGGGGAAACATCAGACAGTCAGACTTATGTTTGTTGTTACACAAGAATAAAGACTGAGCTGAGTTATTTCAATAGGCTGTTGACACACCGGCATTTCCCTTGGGTGGGTATACAACTCACAGTGCATCGTAGTGCAGTGCTACAGCACAGTGAAGTCATGTTGTTGTCAAACATGCCCCACATATTACGGGTGATACCGCTTTCAATTTTGAATTTAAGACAACAGAATCAATCACATTAAAAACAAACTGCTGACACAGACAGACTTGCGGCGGTATATCATGAATGAAAGCCATGGCTGAGCGGGTCAAGGTAGAAAGTGCGTACACTCGTCCGGAATGCAATCCGTCATGCGCTGCAGATTGGCCAGGACTAATGAGCCCTTACATTACAGTGCATAGAAAGCTGATAGTGCTGGAGTGCTATTTCGCACAGTCAAATTACAGTTCGATTTTCACCTAACAAAGACTCAGCAACATTCGCCAATCAATAGGTGTCAAAATGTCCCCCGCTTCTGATAATAGACAAGCACACAAGGAAGTGAGCGCAAATCTACAAGCATAAAGAATCAGCGGGTAGGGCGGAGGGTGTAGGGGGCAGGAGGGGTGAAGGCACCAGGATGATGGAAAGTGCAAGAGACAACATTATAGAGCAAAAGCTACAGACACTTAGGTTTTTTTTTTTCTTCTTTTTTTTTTTTTTACAATCAAAATATAATATATTCTCTTGAAGACGTAAGGCATTTGTGGCATCTGGAAAAGGTTCCCTTTCTTTGTCTGGGAGTGTCCAGAATGTTTGTAAAAATGACAGAAACTAAATCATATTGTACATAAATGAAGTGTGAAGAACACCGCGTCAAAGAATTTCCCATTTCTGACATCTGTTGGGCTTAACAGATGCTCCGCTTAGCTGCCTACCCAGGCTCCTCTCTGAGTCAGCCAGGCTCACCAGTAAAGCCAAGGATCTGACTGGCTGTGGAAATTGAGCCTGATGGTAATTGATTGCACATAACTTTGTGTGCTTCAATTAAAGAAAGTTAGTAGCTAGTGAGGAATTACAAAAGTTTGAGAGCAGAACAGACGTGGCCATCCATATTTGTCACAGCAGCCCTCTTCAAGGTCAGCTCCCTGCCGGGGAGGGGGGAGGAGGGAGGAGGGGAGGGGGAGCAGGGTAAAAGAGATGGCTGACAGAGAGAGAGAGAGAGAGAGGGCCAGCCTGACAGCTCAACAGGGCTGACGGCTGGCTGAAGCAGGAGTCTGGTCTGCTGGTTTTAGGGGGCGTGGTCCATGGATGGTCCAGAGTTATTGTCGTCAAAGTCCCGTTGGTCCATGGGCTCTGCCCTCGGCTCTGGCAGCCTGGAGAGAGAAAAAGATGGCAAAAACAAGAACCAGAGACAAATTAGGTGGCCGCAACTCCTCCAACTCTTCTTCTCTCTTTCACAAACACCTGCATGCGGCAACACAAACACACATCCCACCCCACACACCCTCCCAGCATGCGCACATATTATGGAAATCTAATAAACCTTTGTGAAATGCAATCAGCTTCAATCAAGCTACGCCTTAAGTAGAAATCATCCATTCTGTCGGTTTTATATTAGCAGCTCTGCGGTGACAGAGACAAAGTGATAGCTAAATTGCAGGGACCTGTAGCAATCCGAGCCTGGCTGATAGATTCAATTTCACTGGAGACAGTCTACACTAATCATACAGTATGCTCTAATTGGACAATGTCGTAAGGGTGATAGAGCACCGCTCCGCCCTGAGACGCAACTCTCTTCTGTAACTTCTCCCCCCCATATAGCTCAGGTAAATCCATTATCAGAAGACTTTGTCTCAGCACGTTTTTCTAAACACACACTTACTGTATGGGCATGCTGTTTAATTCAGTGAGATTCCATTCACTTTAGAGCTAAGCCATCTCATTTCACCGCTCAAATGCTTCCTTTGAAACAATCACTTTCTAAGACCTCGGACAGCTAGTTTGCATTTATATTTGTGAATTTACTGCCATCTATCACAGCAAGAATCAACGACGACGATTGCACTCAAATCGCTGATGTCATCCTGATGTTCTACAGGGCACACGCTGGAGTCAAAGTGAGAGTTAACTGCAATGGCAGCTTGACTGACTGTGCACTTCTTTGGCTGGTTTAGAGATGATATAACCAACTAAAGTCCAAGGTTTAAAACATAACTTCACTGTCAGTTAGTATGTAACCACAGTGCTAAGCTTTGTTCTCTAGTTATTACATTTGGAGGGAGAGCGGTTCATAACAACTAATTAAGCAACGGGTAACTTGTACAGCAAGCAACATTATCTCCCACACAAATGGTAACGCAACACTTAGACGTTACTGTAGCAGGAGCAATACAATGAGACAGCCAGTCCTGATGCGAAACACTCGTACAGTAGAGTTGTACAGTACACTCAATGTGGTCATGTGGAAAAGTGTTTCACTTATAGTTAAATGTACAGCGTCCTGTTAAATGTACTGCCTGTCAAGGTACAAAATGAAATCATTTAAACTGTTTTGAGTTTAGTGCATTCAAATTAAATATTGGTTGAATGTGGTTAGCAATTGGTCAGGGCCACCACATTACTGTAGAGGTGATGTTTTAGCAGATGCTATTATTCATGGCTAAAAAGAGTTTTCAATGTTGTTTAAAGGGGAACTATGCAGTTTTTTTTTTTTTTCTTTAGCTTAATTTACCTTAACTGGACAGCTTCGGAGTCATTGGAATGGTTATATGATCTCCCCCCCCCCCCCGAGTTGAATGGTGGTCGTCTCGCTCCCCCCTAGCGCCTGTAAGCGGAAAAACCACCCTTGCAACTTTCCGCCAGCAAGTCGCCGACCTCAACGTCAGGAAGTATTGCGTGATATCAGGTCTCGTGATGTAACGAATTGCTTCACGGCACTGCACACGTACGCCCATTCAGGAACCGGCTAACAAGGTAGCGATGGAGTTTTTCACACTATCGTCATGGCTGAGCTGGCAAAAAAGAAGCAGAAAGCTAGGAAAGCATTGTCGGAGGAACAGAGAAAGAGGAAACGGCAGACTGACCGAGCGAGGAGTCAGACACGAGTAAACATAGGAGCTGCCAAATATCTATTTCGAAGCTGTAGGGGGAGCTCTATGGAGAAACCTGCCAGCAAAAAGTGAGAAAACTGCAAAGAAATGGCCAAAACTGCATAGCACCCCATTTAACTTCGCTAAGCCTACATTTTACCATACAGTTTTGGCTGAACATTAAACGTATGTCTATGATGCAATATCTGCATTAGACAGTTGTGTTGTCCAGGATATGAACACATTTCTGTATAGAATGCTTTATACAAGGAAGCAGCTAATAACACATTATATATTGACTTGGTGTTATTTTGTCGTCTTTATCTCTTATCACTCTGTCAAAGACACATTTACATCCATCTCGGCTCCTCTACCTCACTCGCTTCAACACTGTGCTGTTCCACCTCCGTTTTACTGCCTTTGCTGTGTGCAGCACAATCTTTGAGAAAAAAATCGACACGTTGGTTAATAGGCTGCGATATCTTTCTGAGCGCTACTCCCTGTCGGCAGAAACAAAGAGCTGCTTCCTCTCCCTTCCTGCACCTTCTCGAGGAGCGAATCATCAACACACAAACTCACAACAGGGCATCTCATCAAAGAGAAACGTGTGCACGCATTAACGCACGCCAGCACACCCGTGTACACCTACGTGCAGAGTCGTAAAACATTTTAGTGAACTGTTCGGCCTTTCGGAACTAAATGGATTAACTAACCTAGTGCTGAAGTTATAGACAACACTTTTAGGTTTGACCAAAGCAGCAACAATCTCTCACACACACGTACACACACACACACGCACACACACAACTATGTTGGACAGAGTGCATACATACACGTATAGTTATACTATCTCTCTTACGTATACATCTGAGACGTTAATTATTCAAAAGAGCTGTTCCCGTTCAAATTCCTAGCAAACTTACCACTTGTGCTATCTGTACCACCCCAATTTTACGACACTTTTCAAATTGTCTACAGCGTCTCACAGGCTGTTCACTCTTTTATTGTCAGCACAACACACACACACACACGTCTGCATTGAGCTAAGCCCTGCATCCTCACACAGCTCCCTCCTGTCTGACGTGGTGTTTGGGGTAAAAACGTTGGCAGACTTATTCAGTGTAAGGCAATTTCATCTTGCATCTCCAGTCAACCAAAACATTCACCCCCTGCTCTTGGTGTAGTAAAAAAATAAAAATAAAAATAGTAATTACAAATATATTTATATGGCACAAAGCGAGGCCTCCTCTATGGCCTCGCTGGAGTTATATTCAAACGGTATTTGCTAAGCCTTAGGACACATGGATGTAATAACTTATTTATTCCACCCGCAGGAAAAAGGCCATTACTTGAGAGAACGGCAGCGATTGGGGTGGGTGGTAGAGAGGAAAGACAGAGTGGAGCTTCAACATGCAACAAAATGTCAGTGGGTGGCTGATAAATTTCCCTACAAGTTAAAGCCCTTGCTTTGTTCTCTTGTTCTGTCTGTTCGTCTTCCCTGGCCTAAGTAAAAGATCACTTTGCTGTGTGTGTCTGTGTCTGTGTGTGTGTGTGTGTGTGTGTGTGTGTGTGTGTGTGTGTGTGTGAGAGAGTGCCCTGACGACTGGGTTCTTTCCACCCATGACTTATTCATACGCTTTAATGCAGTCGATGTATTATTGATCAGGGACGATCATTGCCTCCTCCCCTTGGTGTGACCATGTCCTGCGGACAGGGGCGGGCTGAGGGCTGGGAGGCCTGCTGCAGAGCTCACTTTCTGGGCTTTAGTGGAACAGTGGCTGTGCCTCCTGGGTGATGGATGGACAACAGCTTTTGTGTGTGGAAATTTGGAACATTTTGTGTGTGTGTGTGTGTGTGTGTGTGTGTGTGTGTGTGTGTGTGAGACAGAGAGATAAGATTTCAGATAGGACTGGTAGACTAGAACAAAGCTAATCTTACTAATGCCCCCTCTCCAAGTGAAACAGAAAAGATTCTCCAATAGCCCTAAAATGAACCCATCACTCATGAGAGAAATCCCCTGGCTCCGTACGAGGAAAACAGAGAGAGGGAGCGTGCAGGATGTAGCCTAGACTTTTGACTTTTGTCTCTCTCATTCTATTCCTGTTTTGGCCTCATCCCCATGCAGCTCTCTGGGAGATAGAGGAGGGAGGGGTCCTTGCCCTGATCTAGTTTGAATTCCCTGCTCTTGGCAGAGAAGCTGCAGGACTCTTAAGTCATCATTCCGGAAACACTCCCATCACGCCACGGCAGCCTTGCCAGCTTGTTTCCAGCCTTATTGCCATATGAATAATCATACTGCAGTAGTTTGGATGTGCTCAGTGGGTTTGCGGTGTGTGTGTGTGTGGGTGTGTGTGTGTGTGTAAAAAGATGGAGACGGGAAAAGGGAGGAGCTGAAGAGAAAACTGGGGGGTTGCTGATAGGAGAGTGAGGTTCTTCTTGATTAAGCAAAGAGGTTGAGTGAGAATAAGGCTGTGTACATAGCGCTGGTGGCAATCATCTTCAGGGGAATATAACTATTGCAAT
The DNA here is from genome assembly GCA_023631565.1 of Gymnocephalus cernua. Classification (NCBI taxonomy): domain Eukaryota; kingdom Metazoa; phylum Chordata; class Actinopteri; order Perciformes; family Percidae; genus Gymnocephalus; species Gymnocephalus cernua. The sequence continues at coordinate 18,611,303 of CM042431.1, forward strand.
TTGCATTTCCAAACAGACACGATGCCATCTAAGCATTCTCCATCACATTAAGACGGCGGGGCACATTTCTCAAGCCCTGGAGGTCTATAAGGTTTGGTCTAATGAGAGAGGCTCCTTAATGGTTATTGATAGAGCCCACGAGGACAGACTCTTACCCTTACTCTCCAGTGAAGCAGTGCACTCTGCCACTACTTAATGAAGTAAATCTTGTCGCTTCTGCAGGCTGATTTAACACTACAAACAGCTTTGCGACAAGAGATGACTGTGATATGGAAAAATAGATCAAATAAAGGGGGAAAGAAAGGAGTGCAGAGCATTAATGACGTGAGAAAGAAAGGGAGAGTGAATTTACAAAAAAAAAACAGGTATTGATTTGTAGATGGCAATCTAATGTAAAAAAAAGAAGAAAAGACATACTTCACACTATTATGAGTACTTTACCTTCTCTGTGCTAATGCTCTGCTGGATCTAACTGGCCATTATCCCTCTCTCTCTCTTGCTATCTTGTCTGCCAACGTCCCCTCTTCTATCTATGGATTTATGCTCTTTTCTTTCATCCGGCAGCCCTGTCAAGGGTTGTGTAATTTAGAAATAGCCCCTGCACAAGCCTTTCATTAAGAGCACCCCTGTGATCTCCCCAACACTTTGCACCGCGATGATCTTGCCACCTAGAATTTGAGATACGGATGTGTCCCTAATGAGAAGAAATGTGTGGGGAAAACCGAGAAGGGCAATGGAGTGACATGGAGATGTGGAGGAAGACTTAAGGGAGGAAAAGACAATTTATCAGAGCTTCCAGGACGGTGAAGATCAAAGAACAAAGGGAGGAGCGCCAGAGCGTTGGCAGGAAGTGACAGCATCTTGATTGGAGCTTGTTACCGAGGCTTAGACACAAGAAAAGGAGGGCTGATGTGGAAGTGTGGGAGCCCAGACTAATACTTAAGTTTCTATTAAAGTTCCATTGTCACAGGTTACTCGGGCCATGATCAGATAAGGCGCTTTTCTCTCCTGCTCTAATACAAAGAGCACCGGTAGCGATTGCTACCAGGAACACAATCATCAACAGTCTTTTTGATATGCGCTCTTCAAGTTTAAGAATCTGACACTTCTAAAATTAGGTGTAGCTACTTCACAAAGGAGACAATGTAGGGCCGTCAGCGGCTACTGCTACTGTGTAAATTACACTGTATAAAAATGACATCAAATTAAAAACCTATTTCCTCTGCGGACAAAGAAAAAAAGATTGTGGTAGGAAATAAGAGAAACTTATTGAATCTTCTATAAAACATTTTATTTCAAGGGAGAGAAGCCTTTAGGTAACACTTTAATTGAAGGTATCTACATAAGCGTGACATGTATGGGCGTCAGTTTGGTTTGAAAGGTGCTGGGGACACAGACGCATTCAGAAGTGCATTTCCAGAAGTGCTGGGTACAATTAATGACGCATTCTTTTTTTTTTCTCTTTTTCGCAGGTCATGTTTTGAAAGACGCTATCCTGTAGCTTACTAATGTAAATTAATAAAAATGTATTCAAAAATGTGATGATGTCCGACATGTTTTATGAAGAAGAAAGTCTTAAGTTTTCAAAAAGCATTAGACAGTCAAGGGACATAGAAAACGCTTAAGGTGAAAAAGCTTAACGTGGTTTAACAACGATCAATGATTACCAAATTTCTCTCTCATATTGCTCCTCATAACCACTGAAAACTGTCAAAAAATCTAACCCAAATTCCTATTATTATGGACGTTATCTGACATTAAGCATTTCTGCTTCACATTTTCGGCAGGGCAGCGGAGCGGCTGTGGGTTGACTCCCCGCGGTTCTCATGGGCTTTATAAGTCCTACAGTGAAAAAAAGCTTAACGTGGTTTAATGTAGCCTACCTAACCAACGATCGATCAATGATCACCACATTTCTCTCTCATATTGCTCCTCGTAGCCACTGAAACACGTTTCGGTGAACTATTTTCAGAAAAAAAATGTGAGATCGTATTCCGAACGAGCCACCATTATGCCATGCCAGAACCACGTGACGCGTTCGCCATTTCCGGTTTTCATTTTTTAATGGGCGACAATACAGATTAGCGGCGCCTGCTGTTATGGAGACGTATTACGTCTCACGCATGCGCAGAACGTACGCTCAAGTCGAAGTCGCTTCGGTGTGTTCCGAGGCAATTGTTTTGACCAACTCGGGGAGACTGATCAGTCCGACTGCCTTGTCTGCCGATGGTCGGCCGCCGGGTTGGTGTGTCAGGGCCTTAACTTGTCATGACAGAAACCAAATTACTAAAAAAAGCGTTATGTCATAAACGTTTATGACTTGTTTATACACGTGTCATGTCACTCTTACGTAGATACCTTCAAGTAAAGTGTAACCAGCCTTTTACAGTTGATCACTTTTATGAAAACAAAATTGCATATTTTAGACATTTCAGTTGGGGTTAATAAGTATGCTGGGTCAGTATCCCTTGAAGTATTTTAAACAAGCTTTCTTTTCAAGTGTTGGAGACTCTTGGCTTTCAAGCACCCCAGAGGTTTATGCAATGTCCATATTTCCCCCTGTATTTATACACTACCCTATTAACAAATAATGTCAGTTTTCACTGGTATATGCATGGACACACAAAGTATATACAGTGCATGACACATGATATTTATATCAGGTTTCTGAACCTTAAAAAACATGTTTTGAAACATCTTATAGCTAAATACCAATATTTCGGGACATTCTAATTGTAGCTTTAGACAGTATGGCTTTTCTAAACAGCACTGACCCTTGCTCCTCATCTCATAATTCATGTTCATCTGAAGTCTGTAATATTACAAAGACTAAATCCATCCTTGGCTAAGAAAACATTGAAAGTGTCGTGTTTAGACTGCTGTACAGTAGCTCTTTATTCTCTACTGGTAAAAACGTATCTACAGTAGCATCACTCCAGCCCATTCAAAATGCGGACGTTCAGGTTTTCGCTGCCAACAAGGATACGAAAAAAGAAAAACACTTTGCCCTGAATCTTCTGTCGCCACATGTACCCATTATTTTTAGAATCGACTATTTTAAAATGTAAGTGATTGCTTTCAAAGCATGACTGGGTCTGCCCCGTGCTATATCACAGACCTTTTGACTACACATGAGTTGCACAGACTGTGATCTTCAGATAAGACCTGTCAAAGTAGACTGCAGACTAAAAGTAACCATGATCTGCACTAAAGAGACTTCAGAATCACACATCTGAAGAAACCAGGTTAGAGAGGGGAGTAAAATGCTTGTTTATTATGTAACTTGAAAGCGAAGTCTTGTTTTTCCATTACTTTGTCTTTAATAAATCATGTGCAGTCCCGTTATATTCATATTCTAAAACATCTACCATCTTCCTCTGGTAACTGAGTTTCTGTCCTGTCAAGGCAGAAAGAGAGAACCTCACTAGTGTGACAGCAGTTGCTGAAGAGCGAGGAGGACTCTTATATAGATGCTGTGGTGAGAGGCTGCTATGTGAGTAGGTGCTACCAGCTCTGCAGGTGTTGGAGGTGGATGGCAGAAAGGATGGTTCACAGCTCGGATTTTATGACTCTTTAAATCACTGACGCGCAGGATGGTTAACTGATGCACAGGAATATAAGGAGATGCATATATATGCGTTTCAATTGCATTATATCACAGTCAGTGTCACAAATAGGTGACGTGCTGCAGGAGGCTGGATGGAGGACACTGCCAAAAAACACGTTTGTTTTTTGCTTGGTTTGCTCAGATTTATGTTCACACACGCACATCATTAAAACCCATTAAAGAGAAGACAATTTCAGTTCAGATACCACTTCATTCAAAAACTGAATGCCATGTCTAATGTTTTCAGATGCAGTATGTACGCACATACTGCGCAAACCAGATACACACAGTAGGGATTCCTGATGTTAGTGATTCGCCTTGAGACAAAGAAAACAACCACAACACTACTGTTCTTCTCCAAGACATGGAGAGTATAAACTACACTGGTGTCAAAACTTCCTGCCGGGCATTTTAATGATAAATCCGTAAATCCTGTTTTTATAGCCCGCATCTGTGCAGCAAACCCCTGTTGAGCCACAGTCGCAGCAGTATTGCCTTTGTTTACATGTTGCTTAATTGGGCTGAGGAGATTCTTTTCCCCGGGAAATATGAGTGTCTATATCCATACTGACCACAGCAAACTGCATACACTGAAACAATAAACAGACTTATAATAGAATTTCTAAAATGACAGCCTGATCTAGCTGTTATCTTCTATCTCATCAATTATCAAGTCTTCCTGTAATTACATTTCATTTTGGGGATGAAACTCTTCAAACACGCACAAGTGTACAATTTACACCTGCATTTACATTAAATGAATTATTGACTGTATCTTAATGCCTGAAGATGAGTGGAAAAGAGGGAAACAAACTGCCTGACCAAAGAGAGAGCCTCCCATCACATGATACATTCTGAGCCGACTGAATAACAACGCTACAAACAATGACAGTCTGCCTCTGTCAGAGTCACTGGTCTATTCATACTGTTCACTGGGATTGTCTTCCCACTGAACAACAATGCAACACCCTGTGGTGTTTCCATGCTGTTCCAACGACTTAATCAGTTCACAGAGGAAGCGAAGAGACAAGGGCACAAAACCAGCCAATGCATCATGGTACGGGGGACAGAGAGCTAGGGGCTGTTTAATATGACCCTTTGTGTGCACCGCAGCTTATTCAGCATAGCAAAATGGGAGAGGCGAAGATAAATCCATCTCATCATCCACCAGATGTATTGCCTCAAGTAGACCCCATTCAAACTCCTGTTCATGCATGCCATTATTTTTGAAACGTGCATTAGAAAGTGCGGTGCATACCACTCCAACCGAGGATTGCGTGCAGTCAACTCACTACATGATGCATGTATTATGCTGAGGATGCCTTCTCTGCTTCTGCTTCTTCTGCATACAGACCGCAAACAGTGAGCCGTAAAGGTCAGTGAAGCGGAATAAAATAGTGTGCTGATGCTCAGCCAATCAAAAATAATCACACAGGTTTGTCTGCGCTGCAGCCGGTGCCAGGAGAAACAGTATCCCTGCATGAACTAATTTCCTGCTCACTTTGACACAGATACCTGCTGTTAATCATACAGAGGAATTAATGCAGAGCCGTTCAGATAAGAGCATTACACCACTGTAAAGACTCAATCTTACGTCGGCTCATTTAGAGAATTTCACAATTCCTGTGGAATTAATAAACTGCAGCAATCTCATCCATGTAGCCCAAGACAATAGAACCACTCATTAGCGTGAATGTGAAATTAAAACTGACCTGAAAACGACAACAAGCATCGCTGTTGTCACTTGCTTTAGGTATATGACTGGGTGCGGAACATCATTTCTATAAAGCCCCTCTTCACCGAGATGCAATCTGACAATAAACAATTACCCTGACCCTAAGAGGAGAGCAAGCAGGAGATAATGGAATCACCTGAACAGTTCCCCACTGTATAATAAAGAGAGAGGGGAGAGAGGACCGACATGTTGGATGTAGTCTGTCTGCTAACAGGAGGTTTAATCTTCATGAGGTTATACTGTGTCATCTCCATGATATTATTCATTTGATAATTTTACAAATATGCAGCTATTCCGTTTTTAAAACACAAAATCAGACCCATAAAGAAACCCAATAGATGTTAATAAAACACACACACAAAATAGGTGTCCCACTGTGTTCTACAACCACTGCCTACTCTGGTGATACAAAGGCAATGTTACCGCTTGGCATTTCACTGTGAGAGGGACATGATGACTGATGACAAACTGTTTACAGACTACTACAGATGGAATAGGATGCAGTGTGTTAAAAGCTTGGACAAAATATCGGTTGCCAAAGGGTGAGAAGGGTTCTACAACACTGTGAAAAGCTGAACTGATGGTTTAATAACTGGAATGGACCAAAACAAACTAGAATCACCACCTTGCAGTTGTATTTCTCCGCCAGTCAACCAGTCAAGTTGCAGTTCACATCCATGACTGTCTAGACTCATATACTATCTTGTGTAGTAAAGGCTCACCACAGTTTCAAGGTGGACAGCCAAAATTAGTGTCACCAATTCAGTATCCGACCAAATGTGACGTATGATCACAATCTTGATTCTGTTCCTGGGTTATGGCGCTGACTAATGGCAAGAAAAGCGTTACTGCAGAACGCTATGATGTAGAAATGAAGTTGACCTTTGACCTTTTGAAAGTTTGTCATAATTAGCGTATGCATTTTTTTTGAGTAAAGGCCAAACAAGTGTCTTGTGAGGTAACAGTGATATTGACCTATGACAACCAACATCTACTCAGTTCATCCTTGCGTCCAAGTGGACGTTTGAGCCAAATTTGAAGAAATTCTGTCAATGCGTTCCTGACATACCACGTTCACCAAAATAGGATGGACGGACAACCCGAAAACAGAACACCTCCGACCACGGCTATCGCTGGCGTGGAAGCATAAAAACAAGAACCATTTTATGAAAGAAAAAAAAAAATACATTATTTATTGAGTGCCTGCCATCCCTATGCAGTGTATCCTAAGCTAAAAATCCCAACAATTATACAAATCAATCAATCAATCAGTGGCACAGCTGCAGGTTACCATTCTCCCAGGACGGATGCTGAGATAAAGTACACAGTTAAGTGACACGAAGAGAGACTATGTACTTAATAACACAGTGGTTCAATTCAGCTGTCTGTACAAAAAGGTAAGACAGAATTGTACAGCCACTGAGTAAATACAGCCTATGACAACTGACTATATTTCAGAGGTGTATGTTTTCCTTGACATTTACATTCATTTGATACACTGCAGCCAATTGCCAAGCAATTTTATATTATATTGTTTTATAGAATCCTTATTGTGATACCATTGTTGTTGTTGCCAAAATGTTATGAAAGTATTAAAGAGTGACACAATTGTGATTTCCAAAACTACACAAGATAACCCAAATGCTCATGAGTGGTTTACAATAATGATAATTCCTTCAGCACAAGCTCCACGCCGAAACTGATTGAAATACTGCCGTACGCTCCTGCCTTAACCTTTTGCAAAAACACTTTCATGTTCACCTGGGGATACACCTTTTGCAGAGGTAGCAACACGGCCTCAGGCTAAACTTTAACTTTCTGCCTCTCCAGTGGGGGGAAAAAATAAAAAATAAAAAAATTGGTTGTCTCTCCACGTGTTCTCCATGCAACACATGTGCTTTCTGGAGTGTAAAGAACATTGCAGCCTCACATGGATGCTAGTGTGGTTTTAAGTTGTTGTTCGCTTCTGTTCATGAAACATTAAAACTTTTAATAATGCAGTTTCTTCTCAAAAACACTCGAGAACCGACTATTGCCAAGTTTTGTATTATAGAAATGTGCTCACATTCTTATTTTCTTTGGGCTTTTGTAATGACCATTTCCCCATGCAAAGTAATCCAATCTCTACTGAATTCCAGTCTCCATCCTGTTGCATGCGATTAGGGATTTAATTCCCACGTCTTCAATGTGTAAATGGCCACTGCTGGACCTTTCTCTGATTGAAGCCGATAACCTGGTTTGTCAAACCAGCTATCGATGACCACCAGAGATGGGAGTAAGTCACACATGGGCAAGTCACAAGCAAGTCTCAAGTCTTAACCTTCAAGTCTCAAGCAAGTCCAAGTCATTTTGTGTGACAATCAAGCAAGTCAAGTCAAGTCATAGCTTTGGTCAAGCAAGTCAAGTCAAGTCATACAAAAGTTTCCATTTTTAAACAAGCTAAAGACAGTGGTTATAACTGCTGGAGTTTTATTTGCATTTTTTCCTACTCAATATTCAAAAGACATTGCGTCCAAGCCACATATATCTGAACAGTTTAAATGTATAAAGATTTAAAAAAGCACAGCCTAAAACTGATATTAGGCCAACAAAAATATCAATATGCCTCAAACATGACATCAAATCATGAAATTCATTCAAACAATTCAAGTATAATGGTTTCTAAGTCAAATAATATTCTTCAAACATGCCTCACTTTTATGGGACAGAAACACATTTAACCTTTCCTTCTCTTGAAAAAAACATTCTTTAAGAGTAGCTGAATCTCACCACCTTTGCATAATTTGGAGAGATTGAATAGTAGGCTATATGTTAATATTTGTCAGTGTATTTGTGAGTGAATGTGTGCGTGTTTGAGAGAGAGAGAGTGAATGAAAAGTTATTAATATTGGTGAGTGAATGTGTGCATGTGGTGTGTGTGAGTGCAGTGTGTGTGTGTGTGTGTGTGTGTATGTGTGCCTAGCTTCATTCACATACTTCATCTGCACAACTGCGTGTGTGTGTGTGTCTGCATGTGTGTGAGAGAGAGAGAGAGAGAGAGAGAGAGAGAGAGAGAGAGAGAGAGAGAGAGAGAGAGAGAGAGAGAGAGAGAGAGAGAGAGAGAGAGAGAGAGAGAGAGAGAGAGAGAGAGAGAGAGAGAGAGAGAGAGAGAGCAGTTTGTTGTGTGTATGTATACAGTGTGCCTAGCTGTATTCGTTCTTACCGCCACCTTGAACAAAGGGGGGGGTGCTTATTCATGGCCCAAAACTGAAGGGAGTTCTGTTCATCACAAGCGTCCAAATAGTGGTTCAGCTGAATATGGGGACTGGAACCTGAATTTTTCCCGATTTGAAGTGTCTGATGAAATTCGCCGCGGTTGTGGTTGACGTCGGATTTTTTTGTGCTACAGACCTTGCAAACTGCCGTTCGTTTCTTCTTTGCCTGGTCAGATGTGTAATCCTTATAGCCAAACTTTATTATTTTCGGTGCAGAGGAATCCATGACGTTAAGTAACAGCCGTAGCCAGCCTCGTTTACTGCAGGTCTGCCGCCGTGTGGCGCGTCACCATAACAACGGGCTCCCGCGCATGCAACAGCACTAAAATCGTAACGTTAACTCCTACTCAATATCAGAGGGGGAAAAATATATATTTATTAAACAGAAAATCAAGTCATTTCAAGTCATTTGACTCAAGTCTAAGTCAAGTCTCAAGTCATGAATGTCAAGTCAAAGTCAAGTCGAGTCTTTTATGAATGTTTATCAAGCAAGTCTCAAGTCCTAAAATTTGCGACTCGAGTCTAACTCGAGTCAAGTCATGTGACTCGAGTCCCCCATGTCTGATGACCACTAATATTAGGCCTACTGACCCCCATATCTCAGGCACAACAGGCTGATCTTGCTTCCTTATACAGGTCCCAGGTCTGGGGCCTTGACCAACTGCCATGCTTCACTCGTTTGCAAGCAATGATGTCTCTCTCTTTCTCATGGGTGGGCCAAATTCTTTGAGCGGGAAAAGCAGAGAAAAGGGAGGTAACCTTTCCCTTCATGACGTCATAAAGGGACGATTCCAGATCGGCCCATCTGAGCTTTCATTTTTCTCAAAGGCAGAGCAGGATACCCAGGGCTCGGTTGACACCTATCACCATTTCTAGCCACTGGGGGACCATAGGCAGGCTGGGGGAACTCATATTGATGTTAAAAAAAACTCAAGTGAAATAGTCATGCCATGGGACCTTTAAATACAGACCATGTCTTTGGCTTAATATGACATTTCTCTAGAATCTAATACTCCTTTGAGGTTTGAATCTCAAGCCTACGAGAGTGAGAAAATGAGAGAAAAACACATTGGAGAGATAAACTTTTATCTGTCCTTCAGAAAGCACACGGCATCAGCTTATAAGTAATGAATAGTGAGCACCTACGCTGTCCCCGCTCTACCTTTCACTGTAGGCTTCTTACATTCTTCTTTCCCTATTTCCTCTTTTGTGACTTCCACTTTGTGACTTCATAATTGTATTTCTTGGTCCAGTCTCTGTCTTTCATTATGCCCTGTATCTACTTTTCAACTTTTTTTTCTACTACCCATCTCTCCCTTCATTTGCCCACGCCTGTCATGCCTTCCCCTCTCTTCCCTTTGTCGTCTCCATAGGCACGGTAGATCCAGGGTTACTGAAGGGAGTCCTTCCTAGCCTGATCGGCACAGTCAGTCATCTGACCAATGAGCTGGCTCTGTCCCACGGCCAGACAGCCATTATGAAGACTGACTGGTCACAGCAGCGCCCACACACTTGGCAGGCTGGCAGAGCTGCCCCCTGTTGCCTCTTTCAAACAATCCCCTTCTCTAATAGCAGAACGCTGGCGCCACCTTAATCAGTGAACTGCCCAGGTGCCCCGACGAGCTGTCCCGGAATCTGGATTGCTCTGGAGAGATTTTAAAATTAAAAGCCTGTTCATGCCACACTTGGGGCAATGATACTGACTCCTCCTCTGTCTGTACTCTATCAGAGATGGAGGGATGTCAGAGGCACATATGGCCGGAGACGAGGAGGAGGAGAGAAAAAAAAAGAGTGCGCCTATGAGACAGAGAAAAACAGACAGAGTTGGAGAACAGACTGGCCATTAGGCAAAGCCGTCTGTCACTTGTGAACTCTGGCCGAACAACAAATTATATTTTAATTAATTTATCATCATATCACATTTACTCCATATATGATGTTGGTTTATTCGTAAACTGCACACTATAGGTTGAGAACATATCTGATTACTAGATGTGAAGAAAATCTAACGTAAAGTATAATACAAAGTTGATTTACGTTAACGTTACTGGTCTTGACCATACAAACAGTTCCGAACTTCACTGTAAATCTAGAAAAACTCTGTTTTATCGAGTTCATGTTTTTAGAAAGGGTATTATGATGTTTAACAACCTAACGTAACTTACTAATGTGTTGAGGCGATTGGGTTGAATCATACAGTTTATGGGTTGAATGTGTTACGTTAACCTGTCTGTTAGCCTGATGTCTGGGAAGCTGACATTTACACTATAGTCATGGGGCTTGACAGCTCCCCAGTGCTGCCTGACTAATAAACTTTTATGTGTACTAATGCATCCTGTAAAACATCAGTCATAAAGACTGCCTTCTCCTGAAGGTGACATGATCCTATCTGATATTTCATCAACAATTTCAGTTTAAAAAAAAAAATTGAGAGGCATGCCCATCCTTGAGAATTTAAAACATGCAAATGTCTGTTTGTTTCCATATTGTATGTAGATAAAATTCAGATGTGCAAAACGAGGTCCCCCCCCCCCCCCCCGTCAGAAAAAGCAATCAATTTTTCGTTCACATCCCTCCCTTCACAGAACAACGCTGGATTAAGGTGATTTTGTAAAGTGCATGCTAAATCTCCCATTAGAATCCTGAGGTAGTTAAAATCCCACCATCTCCACATTCCTCTCGAGCCAACACTGTAAATCTACATGGTGACAAGGCTGCTGAATTAAACATGCCAAACCTTTGCTCACTCCTCCTTCCCCTCACTTTGAGAATAACCGAGCAGAGGGACACACTGTGGACTGGAAGAGGGGAGAGTGCCCTGACAACTGCCCTACTGATCTCTGAGACATGTGCTCTGACGTTGTTGCTGTGTCCAACTGTGGAAGGGAGATGTTTGCCAATGGTGTGTGTGTGTGTGTGTGTGTGTGTGTGTTGTTTCTTTGTTGACAGTTCATACCTAGGGCCAGAGGTTTGATAAGGCAGTGATTCATTGCCCCTTGGTTCAGCCTGCCACTATCGTCCTCCTACATCTCCAACCTGCTGAAATCAGACCTGTAATTCCACCTGAAGGCTAACACACTGTGATGTCCATGTGTGCGTGTGTACGTGTGTGTGTGTGTGGTTGTGTGTGTGTGGTTAAAGGGGACACCGTAGGCGAGACAGTGTGAGGAAAGCATCTGTGTGTGAAAGCATCTTCCTGTCTGTGCCGAGACAGTTGCCTTGTTCTTTCCGTCTTTCCACTAATTACCCTAACTGTGTGAGTGTGTGAGTGTGTGTGTGTGTGTCATGTTTATGTGTGGTTGTAGAATGAATAATGAATGTTTTTACACAGTGTGACATCTTCTGAGCGCTTTCACTTGTGTGTGCGTGAGCATTGCATGCATGATAGAGTGGAAGGCAAAGTTTCTACAGATTCAGCATGACAATTTGCCTTGTGGATAAAACACTAAGAGCGGAAGTGTGTGTGTGTGTGTGTGTGTGTGTGAAAGAGAGAGAGGAAATGGGAGAGGGAATATGCAAAGACTGTGCAGAGAATCTATTTTTCCTGTTTGTAAATGGCTATAATTCCCTGACAAGATACAAGACAGGAGAAGAGGGAGTTCTAATTACCTAGTCCACTTCCTGTACAGTGTGTCATATCAGCCTTACCCACGCCAAATAATTTTATTCTCAAATGCAAACAAAACTCAAAAGCACCCGCACATTGCCTACAGCATGCAAGATGCACATCGTACCAATTACCAACTGGCTGATTGGCAGTTTCCCGAGGTGGTGATTTCGGTTGACAACACTGACATTTGCTGATCATTACAGTCCAGCTGTTAAATGTCCAGATCGTATAATTTGTTGAGAAGTACCCATAAAAGCTTGCCAGGGACTGTTTACATTGTTGAAATGGCCAAAAATAAATAAATCAATCACCATTCATGCTCATGCTACAACTATTATTAGCCATGCAAGCATGCTAGTGGCATGGTTCCAGAGATGACACTGTCTCTCTCTCTGTCCACCATTTTGGTCCAGACTGAACTATCACACCAACTATTGGATGCATTGCATTGTACAGACACCTTGGTGATCCTCTGACCTTTCCACTAGCGCCACCATGAGGTTCACCTTTGTGGTTTTGAGTGAAACCTTTTGAAAAAACTATTGGATGGATTGCAATGAAATTTCGTACAGACATTCATGAACCCCTAATGATGCATTGCCATAAGCATCATGGCTCTTTCTCTACAGCCATCATCAGGTCAAATTGATAATTTTCCAATACTTTGTTTTATGACAAAACTAGTGAGATCCCCATCAGTCTCAACTGTACTTTATGTCTAGTGCTAATTAAGGATGCACCCATCTGATGGTGATACCGGGCTGATACTATCGGTGACAATGGGGCCGATCTATTCAATTCAATTCTATGTTTATATACACAGTACTATATAAATTATATACAGAAATCTTAACTCCTGTTTAAGTTTTGACCAACTGAATTGTAATTCCTGCTAATTTTAAGGATTTCTTTTTGCTGGTGCATTATTTATCATTACAAAGTTAGGAATGTAATGTCAAGCCTGATGTTGCCTTACACATAAAAGAATGATGCCAGTCACTTCCACATAGAGAGGCATACAGTTTATTAATCAAACACTGGTGTCTGATCAGTAATCAGTATCAGCCGATACCCAAAGCCAAGGTTTCGATATCAGGACAAAAAAAAGTCAGCTTGGTGTATCCCTGGTGCAAATTAGCAAATGTTAGCATGCTAACATGTTCAATTAGAATGGTAAACATGCATTATGAGTGTGAGCATGTTAGCATTCTAATGCTCAGCATTTAGTTCAAAGCACCGCTTTGCCTAAGCACAGCCTCACAGAGCTGCTAGCATTGGTTTAGACCAGGGGGATTCAACATTTGTTCCAACCAAGGACCCCTTAACTGAAAGAGAGATGGAGCAGGGACCCCCTACTATTTTGTATAAAATGAAGTTGCATATTACACTAGGCCTACAATAATGTATAGGATGGCCTAAAGCCATTATACATAGCTGTATTTTGCATAGAATGCTAAGCTATTAAAATAATTTTTGGCATGATTTTATAAATCTTTTAATGTTTAACAGACATGTGGCACAGTGAATCCTTAGGAATAATTGTATCTGTGGAAGTCTTATCTTACCTGTAGGCCAGCATGTCTATCATCAGTGGGATTTATATTTGCTAATAATATGTTGGATTCATGTAAAGACATTTTAATAAAAAAAAAAAAAAAAAAAAAAAGAACAATCATTTGGAGGCCCCCCTGCAGTGACTCTGAGGACCCTCCTAGGGGTCCCGGACCCCCTGTTGAAGAGCTCTGGTTTAGACAGTTTTAGATCAGTTTTGTTGTCAAAAGACTTTGATTTAAATTTCCGATCTATATTCAAGCATTTCAAATGTGTATTTTGTTTTACAATTGTGTGTCACTACCCTTATACATAATAGACATATCATGCTTTACAGTCCGACAGCAAAACATCCTGAGATATGGCATGTGAATTGCTGTGAAATACTGCTCATAAATCACAGATTCGGAACTAGAAGATTCTTTCATTACGGCTGCCGCCTGCACCAGAGCTGTATCTCGCCAGATGGAATTTGTGTGATGCAGATTTAAAAAAGAAAGACAAAATCACAACATCTGCATCTTCGATGTAGCGACCCAGCTCCTGCTGTCTGCCAACTCTCTCCATCCGTGCATTTCCTCAATCACTTTCCTCTCGCTTTCTTCTTTTCAAATAATTGCGCACGCACGCACGCACGCACACACACACACACACACACACACACACACACACACACACACACACACACACACACACACACACACACACACACACACACACACACACACACACACACACACACACACACACACACACACACACACACACACACACTGAAGGGGAAAGTGAGCTGTAATAAACACCTTTGGATTATTTATTTTTATTTCTCCCAGCCTTCCTCTTAACAGAACACACAAACCGCAGAGGCGTCTATGCCAATGTGATTGGTAGATGGGGCAGCTAGAGAAGTGTGGGGGAAAAAGAATGAACACGTCAGGCTGGGAGAAAGGAGTTCAGCACATAGAAACACTGTTCTGTATTCATAAATAATGAAGCAGATAATAACACATCAACACATTTTACGATGTGACATAAACATGTTCTGCCTCAACATACAGTCACACAAAACGTTAAAGGGATACTTCACCGATTTAGCATTCAGCTTTGTATCAGTAGAAACCCGGTAGTATTTCTGAATGACCGTGCGTCCCTCCCTCATATCCCCCTGAGACAGGAGATATCTGCATTGGGGGTATGGAAAGCATTCCTCCAATGACGCAAAATGACGATTTTCGTCATTGGAGGAATGTTTGGCCAGAGGCAAAGAACTACAGCCAGTAGTCAGGAGCTACTTCCGCATGTTTTCAACACGCCCATCACCCGAAGCCAGCCGATCTCAGCCGGAAAATAACGAAATGTCAGCCATCTTTAATCCTCGCTAAACAGGGCTCTCTCTTCTCAGCAGCAATCCTGATTGAAAGTGTCCGTTCATTAAACAACAAACTGGACTACATCCAACTTCAATGAAACTCCCAACGCGAGTTCAGAGACTGTGTTTTTTGCTTTCGTGGAAACATGGCTGAACAACAGTGAACCGGACTGTCCAGCTACCAGGCCTGCTAGCCCTCCGACGATCTGAGCTAGAGATGCTCTGTATGAAGGTGGGCTGTGTTAACACGGACTGGTGCAGAAATGGGGTGATTTGTATCCAACTAACTGCTAACCGCTGGAGTTTGTGACTGTTACATGGCGACCATTCTACATTCCACGCTAATTCACGGCTGTGTTTATACTCTGTGTTTACAGCCCACCAAGCCTAATGCTAGTATGCTTAGCTGAACTTTACTGAGCCTATAATGTGTGTGTGCCCTAAAGGTAGCCTGTTTCGTATGTCATTTTTATATATTTTAAATGTGTAACACCACTTGAGCCACGATGAAACGTTGTTTTGTGTATATGGTTGAAATAACAATAAAACACATTGAGGTGAGTTGAATGCCTCACTGTCTGTCTGTCAAGTGGTAGGCGTGGCTTGGGAGTGGACTCAAAGCAGCGAAGCGAAGTGCATTCTGGGATTTGGTGTCTTTCATCCATATGAGCCAAAAACACATTTTCTGGCTTTTCTTGGCCTAGAAGGCACCAATTTCATTTTTTTCTTCACATTTCCGCTACATAAGTGACCCAATTTAAAGATATATTCAGCTTTCCAGCGGTGAAATATCCCTTTAATGAATACAAGTCCTGGGAAAAAAGCGGGTATGGTTTTTCAGTTTAAGCGTCTCAGTAGGATGTTTAACACCGGGCTACATATTAGATAGCACAGGGTTATCAGGAAGGGTATTTGTTGAAGCAGACATAACAAAATATGGACTGCTGGAATATATAAAATGATCATACCAGGAGGCTTGGTGATGTTTACCATCAGAGACTAACCTATTGTTGCTGTCTTGCGCACTGGAGCTTTCTGAAATATTATTTGCCACGCTCTCTTTCATTTTTCATGGCTTTTCCTTCTGTATTATCAACCTGCCCAGAAAGCTTGCTGTTGTTTAGCTAGCTGTTTTCCCCTCTGCTTTCTTTCCCCTTTCCTCTTCAGCAGTCACACCCCATATCTTTCTTTGTGCAGCTGAAATACATCTAAACAGGCTACACCTTATGCTCATCTCGTCTGAGCCTGGTTACTCCATACCTGCGCTTGATTTCATTCATTCATTATTTCATCACTATATTTCACAGCATTTGTTCTTTGCTTGTCTTTAATACCATCCTAAAATGATGTTCACATATAAATGTCTTCCATTTAACTTGCACAAAGTCCCTCTGGATAAGAGCATTAGCCTGATATGTAAAATATGGATTACAAAGGTTCTCAACCCATTACGTTTAGTTAAATATAGCTTTTTTTTCATAGTTTAAGACCAATTTGATCAAATATGAATATTTAAAGAGTCATGTGGTGCCCCTTGATAAATTGTTAAATCCCTCTCTCTGTTCAGCTTTTCAATAATACAACATAATAAAACTGACAATCATTAATTTTCTTAAGGCATGAAGTCACTATGCTGACAAAAGGTTGGGAAATTTCCGGTTAAGTTAAGTTCGGGAATTTTGCACAATTTCAGTATAAAAATCATAGGGCTACCATTTAATAGTGAACTTATTCAGGGGAGGAGGATACGCATTAAAAAGCATTACTAGGCCGTATGGCATATTTTATTGATAAATATGCCCATTTAACTGAATTGTAACTTGCACTGCATTCAGCAGCACTCTTCCATCACTGACAAGATAATATGCCAGCATCCCATTTTATAGAAATTCAGTAAAATTACTACCCTTGCATAGCACAGTGCATTCTCTCATCCCAAGCGCAGCCCAAACTACTCAGAACAGAAAAATGCACATCTATTTATTTATTCACTTAATGTTTTTTGTATAGCGAAAAATGTATGTAGCATAAACCTATGCCACACACCACAGCATTTATAGCCCACTCATTATACCGATGCGTAGGAGAGGGATGAGTAGGTCAAAAGCTGCAAACAAAATCCTTGACACTGTCCAACTTGCAAAAATACATTAATAAGCTACGTTTCGGTACTAGACCTTTATTGGGAAAAAGGCCCATCCGTCCACGCTAAACAGTCTATGCTGCTAACACTATTGAACTGTCTGAGCCAAAGCACTACATGCTTTCATGTAGGTTTTGATTATATACTGGAGGGGATATATTTTATATTTATTTTGTTATTTCAGTTAACTAGCAGATGGTAAAGCAAAATACACAGTTTATAACTTGTGTTAACACCTTCTGCTAGTCATACAACAGAAACAAGGGAAGGCAAGGAAAGGTATGTGGAAGAGAGATGCACTTTGCACACATGGATCAACACTCCATTATTCATCGGCACTATGGGCTCAAAGAATCAGCACAAACACAGCATTAACCCGATTCTGCCGCACTATAGCCTTCTCTGGGATTACAGACAAGACATGCAGCACTTGCCAGATCTCTCATATCTATCTACACAGCAGATCAATAGAAGTCCTCTTAAAGCTCTGGTCAAAGCTCTATACTGTGTCCCTGGCCCTTACAGGCCTATACTGAAGGAAATTAACAACTAAACAAATCCAGTAGCTGTGCCACTACAGCTCTGGTAAAATATAGGTGGCAGTCAAATCCACTATCAAAAGAAGCTGTCACCTGTCATACCTACAGTATATGTCTGTTTCACAAAAATACATCCCTAACTCTCTGGTCTCCTTTGCATTTTTGACAGGCGGTTATACAGCCATGAGTCATTCTTCTTGCCACTTTAAGAGGATATTCAATTAGAAAGCTTCCATTTCTCAACTTGCTCTTTAAACCATCATATTGCACTGGAAGGTTTGGATGGAATCTGGAGCCTGCAAAACTGAGATGGATGAGTGGTGCCAAAGTGTTTTTTTTTTTGTAGGTGAATTACTTCATTTGTATTCAGGAGAAACAAATAACCGCCATTATTCATCACAAAAGACAAAGCTAACAGAAGCGTGTGCGTGCATGCGCACACGCACGCACGCGCACACGCACGCACGCGCACACACAATGACTTGACAAAACTGGAGGAACGTGTGACGTATGTGGCATGAATTATGTATGCTTATAGTCTCTTATCATCTAAATGCATGTCTCCGTATTTGTCAGTTTGGTTTGTGTGTGCTTTGCATTCATTTGGGACCTTAGATCCACCCCTGTGGAATGGTGATGGCTAAGAGAGAGAGAGAGAGAGAGAGAGAGAGAGAGAGGATACAGAAACACACACACACACACACACAGAGAGACAGGGAGGGAGTGAGTGAGTGTGTTGGGCCATACACATTCATATATTCAAATTATCGAGGGCATGTTGACACACACACACACACACCCAAAGGGATGAAGGCGAGAAGGCCTGTAGTGGCTCTTTTTGTAGGAAGCAATGTTAATTTGTAACTAGAGGGAATGCAGCTCTCTCCCTCCATGCCCTCACCTCTGGGCCCCAATACTGTTTCCTCCATCCACGCTCCCCTGACACCTCCCTGCTTCACTCAACCCATCTATGTGACCCAGCGAAGACAGACAGATAAGCTGTGTCCCCAAAGTGCCCGCCTCGCTTCCCTGTCAGCCCCCCCTTTTCCTTGAGTTTGAGCGCTCATGTGAATGTACACCCTGATTGAGGATGGTCTACAGCCTTCATTCAGCGAGACATAGTGAGCGATTCGCCCCATCGCCCCTTCTGTCAGCAAGCATGCGATGATGGTAGATTACAACAAGGGATTTGAGAAAAATTCAAAACGGAGCATAAAGAGGTATTCGCATATAATATATACATAATTATGTCAGTGAGAGGGGGTCTTTACAACTGAATTACAGAGTAAAAAAAGTGTATAGCACATTATTCATGTATAGGTGTAAATAATGTCAGCCTTACACAGTATATGTGAGTGCATGTTAGAGACAATATGTAAAAGTGAAAAGAATAGGGAAGGAAATTAAGATTAGGCAGAATTTGCCCACTTTAAAGCTGTGTGTGTGTGTGTGTGTGTGTGTGTGTGTGTGTGTGTGTGTGTGTGTGTGTTTTTGGGCCATGCATGCATGACAAAAGTGAGTGAAGCAGGGGGCAGGGGCTCTGGAGATACAGCGGTGACGTGAGTGACTGGAGCAATGAATGGGGGGGACCTTGCATTGTAATTAGAAGTACTACGTTTCCCAGCAGGCTTTACCATAATTGCACGGTGTGATTTATATGCTCAGAAGGCCTCCATCACTCTTGCTAAGCAAACTTGCCACATGTCGCAACGCTTTACCTTTTCTTGATTCAGATGGTTCTATAGATTTACTGATCATGAAGCAGATTTGAGCTCTGAAAACAAACTAACACCTTATCAGCTAAAAGGTATTGAGTTTTATGGTGTGTTTGTTTTGTTTAGGAGATCAGATACAGTTACTGTCAACCAAAGCTTCCACTTCCCTTGCATCACAGTTATTTATGCCTATTTTTCCTCTCCTTCATTTGATATGTATGAATTTTGAAATCTCACCTATACCCTTGTATCATTTTCTCTTTCTTCCCTTGGAGTGACATGTTTTTAGACAGTATGCCCCGGGGTTTTACACTCCTAGTTGCTATTTCTTCTGTTTAAATGATTTCTCTCTGCAAATAAAATAAACCTGATACAGACAAAAAGGCACATTTTCAAAAAAATATCAAGCAGGAACTGGGTGCAAAGTGAGTTAGTGCGATACGCTCACACAGACGTGTGTCCCTTACAATCCGCATGTGCTCCACTCTATTCATTGTTTTATTTCCGTGACGTGCATTCATCCAGTAGATTGACCTGCACTGAGTACGACTATACTTAAAAAAAAATGAATGATGAATAAGCTAGAGAAACTAGCCAATCAACGACAACTAGCAAGTGTTTTTTTCAGCTTTCTCAGGACATGTCTCTTTTTAAGGGCTCCCATTTTCATTGCTATTCTTTTTATGCTCAGAATGACAGGATACAAAAACACAAGGGAAGGCTCAACCGCCAGTTGCATCTCCGACAGGACCTAACTTAAAGATGACACTGCTTTCCAAAACACTTCACTGCTTGTATTGGTGGATGTTTAGCTATACCAGCGTTGACTGTTATCTGCATTTATATAAATCGTTTTGAATTTCCACCAGTAGTTGCAGGGAAAAAAACGAAACATCTAGGCAATCAGGCTCAGGGTTTACGGTTTTGACTGTTCCTATGATACTGAACTAGTATTCAGAGCTATAGCGACTGTATGTCTGTTTGGCAAAATGACTGCCAACGACAGGAGGAAGATATAAGTTTACAGTGTGTTTCTAATATATGTGGTGTACATATTGCATATCTGTCAGGCAAGAACATCGCTAACATAACTGTTATCATCTTAACATTTTAGCCACATTGATAGTTCCGTGTTGACAATTATTTAAACAGAGGGAAAACACACACCTATTCTAGTGATGTGCTAGCTCGCATGCGGTTATAAAAAACAAAGAGACTGGAAGGCTGTATACTCATACCTGCAATGCATTTATTTCAACTTGAAAGAACGTTTGTGCAAAGGCTGAAGAATGCAAACCGAAAAGTCGATCTTTATAAGATGAATGAGATGAATTTATCAATGGCCAACATGTCTGTTGGGAAGTATGCCAAATAAATAAGATTCATTAATACCATATTAAATCAGTGGATGCGTTAACCAAACCGACCAATCTCACACAGGTACACCCCCCCCCCCCTCTCTCTCTCTCTCGAAAGTTACAGAAAAGGACGGGAAACCCTAGACTCCTTTGAAGAGTGCCCTGATGACTCCTTCATGTCGGCTAAATGTCCGAAGTCGTAGAACCCAAAAGACATAGAAATACTGTGCTTCTACATGTCTATTAAAAAAAATAATCTTCTCACTTCCCAATAGAAGAGCAAATTGAAGTCTAACAAGCAGAATTCCTTAGTGTACAACTCTTTTTCTTTCATTGACTGTCTCACTGCTTTTGCTTCTATTTCTCTCTTATGCACAATTTCTCAGGAGACAACGTAAAAGTAGCTTTCAGGAATTAAAGTGTTACTGCAGAATTAAACCCTTTCTCCTCATCATTCCTTAGTGTGTGTGTGTGTGTGTGTGTGTGTGTGTGTGTGTGTGTGTGTGTGTGTGTGTGTGTGTGTAAGGACAGTCAGAGACACTCTCCTCTCCTCTTTTGATCAGTGGCATGGTGATTCCTGATGTACCAAGGCCCTGTGTGACCAATGAGGGCTTAGACTGCAAAATGTGAAAGCAAATGAATGCTGTGCCTCCAGAAAGAAAGTAGGTATGTGTAGACTATGAGAGACAAATACAATTGTAGTTATGAGTTTAAGTGCTACATGTAATTATATATCTTCTAATTAAATTTACACATTACACAGACACATTAAATGTCATAACACGCCATGAGATACTAGCATAACCTATATGTTAACACCTTTGGCCACATCATTACATGCACGTATGCACACACAAACATGATTTACAAAGAGACTGCAACAGCGGGATTAGATCCAGATGTTAAACATTGTTCCTATTAGGCGCATTCATGCATATAAATACACATGCTAATAAAGAGACAGACACACAGACATATTGTACACATGCACAAAGAAATGTATACAAGGTGCACATCAGGCACAGGGGTTGCTAGGGAGGTGAGGGGGTTAAAGCAGGGGAATGCAAGCAACATTTGCAATGCATCACATAAGCAGCAGTGAGAAGGTTGAGCTGAGGGGAGTAAAGCAAGATTTATATTCAGAGGATAAATCTTGGCAGGCATGGAGTACCTATGTTAAGAGGCTTGGGGAGAGGCGGGGGATCGTATTGATGAGGATGTCCAGGAAAGATGCGAGTGGGTGCAGGATTGTTGTCCTGTGGGGATGCTCTGTCTACAGTAGCGATATGGGGCTCAGACAGCGGATTAATGTTTCTGCTTCATAATCAATTTGCTGTCTGGAATCCCGCTGCACATAACCCTAAACAACCACTCCTCGCTTGATCCTGCTCATTCTTTCTCCTCATGCTCCTTCTTTCTCCCTATACCAATTCCACTGCATCTCCTTTTCACCTGTTCACCTTTTGTTTGTTTCCTCTTCAAACCTTAAGATCTTTAATCTCTATCGAGATATTACATGAAGCTGTTCAGAGTTTTCTTTCATCACTGCTTTTTTTCTACTGACCTCTCCAAAACGTCCTTTCTCTCCTAGCATTCTAGCCACAGTAGATTCTGCACCCACTGCATTTTAGGGCAATACGGGGGACTTTGAGAGTAATTATATCAGTGTGCGTGTGTGTGTGCATGTGCGTGTGTGTGTGTGGTGATGTAGAGTCTAACCTTGACCAAGGGCAAACTATTAGCTCCATTTCACCCTTGGGTCCAAGCTCGCTGCCATCTGCTCCAGAGCAGGGTCATAATACTGGCTGACCAATCAATAACACATTACATGTTGGCACCGTGCGGCCAGCCATGGTTGTGACTTTCTTTGCTTTTTAAAAGCAAGGCACATTACACTCCAGGGAGGAAATACAGTACATTTCCACACAAGAAGGCAGTGTATCAACAGTACAAACTGAAATTAAAAATGTAATTTCTGTTTGCAGAAAACTCACACGTTGTCCATCAAAACTGTATTTTGTGGCACGCAGGATTATTTCTGTATTTGGCCTTCATCTTAAATAAAGTCTCACAGAAAATAAGTTATTTTTCTCTGAGGACAGATGTGCTGGCATTTGCTGATAATGTTTGAGTATGCGTGTGTCTGTAGAGGGGAGGAGTACTTTGAGATGAAAGCCCAGAGAGACAGCCAGGAGGAGAGGCAGAGACAGCAGGTGGTGCTAGGAGCGCTCCTGCTCAGGGTGAAGGAGGCAGAGAGGGTTTTGTGTCAACAGATCAATAAGCGTGAGACTGGGAGAGAACCATCCATTTCACATTGGCTGACACAGACGGGAGATAAAGGTTGGGGATGTAGTGTTGGCAAAAAAAACCCCCGAAACAAACAAACTGTAAATGTGGCTGAAAAATAATATGGCTGCATCTGTCCAGTCTAGTTTCTTATCCTCCCTTACGCGTACCTGCAAGCTCAGCCCATACTCAGCTTTGGCATAGTACTAATGTAAATACTATGCTGTATCAAAGGGCAAGACTCGACCCCACTAATGACACAACAGCTTGTCTTATTAAAGTGCACACATATACAGTATTGATGCATATAAACACACACATACTGCCTGTCAGCCACTGTCCATAGCCCCCTTATTGGACCGGGCAGATTGTCACCTCTTCTGATTACAGCCGGCACACACAGACGAGAGCTACTAATTGCCTTGCTGGGGCGCCGACGTGACTCGCATGTGACCGGCTATGGGAGGCTTTATGTGCATAGGTGACTCTGTGTCTGTAGTGAGTTTGTGAGTTGCTTGAGTGAGTCACTATAAAAAGGCGCTGACACACCAACCCGATTATCAGCCGTCGGACAGTCTGGCGTGGTCGGTGACTCGAGTCTGTTTGGTGTGTTCCGTGCCGTCGTCAGTCGGAGGAGCCGTCGGCGTTCATTTGGGCCGATTGGACTGGTTGAATTGGCCAGTGGGCAGTCGGACTCAATGACCAGTTACCGGAAATGACGAGCAGGATTAGCGTGACTAACGCCTCTTAAAATCTGACGAAAACGATCTGAAATGAAGACAGACTCAGCAACTGCATGGCCTATTTCTGGCGTAAAATGTTTTCAGAAACACGTTTCGGTAAACTATTTTCGTAAAATATGAGATTGTATTCTGAACAAGCCGCCATTATGGTCGCCGGTTTTCATTTTTTGGGCGACAATACAGATTAGCGCCACCTGCTGTTATGGAGACGTATCGTGCACGTGCAGCACGTATGGTCAAGTCGGCGTCGCTTCGGTGTGTTCCGAGGCACTTTTTTGACCAACTCGGGGGGACTGATCAGTCCGACTGCCTTTTCTGCCGATGGTCGGACGTCGGGTTGGTGTGTCAGAGCCTTAAGAGGGGGAAAAGACTTGGAGGATATGTGTTTGTGTGTGTGATATTATGCAGAATGAAGACTCATCAGTCTCATGGTGGTTGATGGCACCAAGGAACCTGAGCGAGGAGGTTTTGAAGGGTCCTCAGTGCCCACTAACTATCATGTTATGAAAGGGTGAAAATGAATCACACTGGCAGTCTTACCTTGGCCTGGGCTCAATGTCACGCTGAAAACAAGGAGAGAGAGAGAGAGAGAGAGAGAGAGAGAGAGAGAGAGAGAGAGAGAGAGAGAGAGAGAGAGAGAGAGAGAGAGAGAGAGAGAACAACATATTTAAAATCTTTGCACAGCTGTTGTGTATAACAAATAAAAAAGGTTAACAACATAATTTTACATCAACGTGGTCCACAGCTGGTGTGGCTCTTAATCTGACCAATTCATTTTCACTTTCATCCGCCAGTTGTGCTCA
Organism: Gymnocephalus cernua; assembly: GCA_023631565.1. Taxonomy (NCBI): domain Eukaryota; kingdom Metazoa; phylum Chordata; class Actinopteri; order Perciformes; family Percidae; genus Gymnocephalus; species Gymnocephalus cernua. The sequence continues at coordinate 18,636,016 of CM042431.1, forward strand.
TGTATATTCAAAAAGCTTTTAAAAAAGGAGCAGCCTGGAACAAAGCACCGAGTGAGCCACAAGCATTATTCAGGTGCTGGCTTTTCTGTTTAATCGTGATCGGGGCTTTAAAGATTTTCTTCCATGTCGAAATTGTGGACGTGATTTGTTAAATGCCAGTATGTGAAGGTTACAAAAACAGGCAAAAGTCAGGCAAAAGGTTTAATCATGTGCCAAATGAAAAAGTGAATCACATTTCAGATTCTGTTCAGATTTCCAGAGGATGTACTGGAAATGCATTATTTCACAAGGCCTAACTGAAATATTTAAATTATAGTCCTATACTACTATATCCAGTAGTATTGAGCATGCCAGACACACAGCTCCTGTATCCATGTATTGCACTTGAAATCACGGTCATGTGCTACAGTCAAACTACTTGGTATACCATTCATCATCTCAATTGGTTTATTTTCATTCGAGAGGACCTTGAGCACAAGACGTTCTCTTTTGTTATCTTATAATATTCTGCCCAGCACTGACTGTACTGGGACCTTGTATCAGCACAAAGATGGCTGTGCCAGAAAGGGATTTTGACACTGTGTAACTAACAGCAGTTTGAAGGCAGTGGCTCCTTGGCAGCACCAGCAGATGAAGAGAGGAGAGGAGAGAAGAGCTGATGAGTGGAGGCTGTGGAGCCCTGACTGGATGTCTGCCTCACGGACTCTTCCGATCTGGACAAATAAGTTGTTTCAAATATTGGAAGATTGTGAGATTGTTCTTTGTTTACCTCGTCAAAGACTTGAATAGAGTCAAAAGATAATTTGTGAAAATCAGAGTGCAAAACTGACATTCACCAAAGAAGCTCTTTGACTGGCTGCTGTAAGGCTGTTGCTCTTTCTGTTTCTCCATTGCTTGGTTGGTTAACTGACCTTTAACAGCAGCAGGTGACATCATTCTATTAAAAAATGAATTATGTTGCCGAGTAAAAATATTTTTGGTGGATACATTTTTAATCTACCACCCTTAGCTGGTGAGCCAATAACTAAACTGTACATGGAATATCATAATCAATAACTCACTTTATTATTAAGTAAGTTATTGCCTCATTTGAGGAAAATGCTTTCATATTAAGTTGAACTTTTGATCAAGTCCCCTGGAGAGACCAAAATCACCGTGAAGTTAGCATACTAACAAGTTGAGGCCCTGCTAATGCCTTGGTATCTGCGTTAACATTCTCATTAATAATAACAGGGCAGTTATTCTCAGATGGTAGGCTAAATACTAAAAGCACACAATACACAGCATTGGTTTAACACCAGTCCATTTCTTTGATAATTCTATGTAAGTGTTGAATTAGTAATACACACTGTATTTCTTTGATATTTGATTTAATTGCATTATATTACAACACTAAAAATGAAATGCTGATATAGTCCCAGTCGTGTGCTTTATTTTCATTTTGGTCCAATTAAAGTGTTTTCAGTGCCACTGCCCACACAATGAAAAGAAATATGCTGGTAGAAAGAAGCTGACGGCTATGGAGCTTAGGTCCGACTGTTATTACTGCAGTTACCTTTGCAACAGTATAGACAAAAATCATACCTTCGCGGCTAAAGAAAATACTATATTCAACACTTCTTATATTATATTATTCACATGGCCTAGGGCAAGTGAATCTATACGTGCACACATACACACTCAAACTCTCAACGCTACTGTAGGAAAAACCTAGACTTGTGTGTCTGCCATCTGAAGATGCAACCTGAAGCTGCTTCATTCATAATTTAAGAACATTACCAACTCCATGGAATGCTGTGCCCTGCTCAAATGAACTTTATTTCAAAAGTGTGCAGTTATCTCCCCCTACAAAGAATATGTTGGTGCACAGCTCAGTAGAAAGCAATTAACCCTAACCCACCTTGATCGGTTTTAAGTATTCTATGCAATGATCTTTTCTTTGAGAAAAGAACAAAGAACGGCAACTGAAGTCTTTCTTAAAAAAAAAGGAAGATGTGTTTTTGCCGACCGGATACGGCAAAAGTTTAATCTATCAACTAGCCTAGCGTTGCTCTGGTTGGTTGTAGCGCTATCCTATTGCGTGCAGAGGGAATTTGAAAGACAACCGCTTATCCCGCCCCTCGTATTGAGCCCTTGCCAATGGCGAGTTCCCAGACCCAACATCTTGATGTGGGTCTGGCTTGTCAGGCTAGTTCACAATCAGCCCACATGATGAATTATTACTATCACGTTTTATTGTTTTCAAATGGTTTAAAACAAAACTATTCCCCCAACATACACAATGTTATAAATAAACAAAACTGAAATAAACTGCAAAGGGGACAAAGTCTTAACACTGAGCTTCATCTAATTTAAATGATAGAGCCGTTGGGCAAAAGGCCGCGTTGGTTCAAATCAGCCTCCCAGGAGTTCATTGTGACCTGGGTCACGACTGAGTCAGCGTTGGGTCGCTGGTGCAGACTCCCAATGCCTGGCAGATGAGGCATCTTGGCTTTGTTTTTATGCACTGTCTGTGTACCAGTCAGGCAGAAAGATCATTTCTTGCCCACTACCATATAAATATATATTTTTTAATTACTGTATAGTCATCAGGGAATGTTCAAGTAAACACACTGCGTGGATGAACAAATGAGTACCTACTGGCACTTTTTTAATGAAAATGTGGACAGTATTTTGATAATAAATGGACTTTGACTGAGACAAAGTCTCCTAATATATTCTCCCTCTGGCCCCCACTCAATTTTATGAATGTTTTTCTCATCTTTATAGTGTGTTTATGTGTGTCTACACCGACGTGTTCCTGTGCCTGCATTAAAAGAAGGATGAGATTGTTAACTGAACCCATGGTCATTTGTTTGACCTTAGGTAAAAAGACTCACCTCAATTACAGTATGTGGTTTATTATTTGGGCAGGAGTTTTAAAGGATGGGTTTTATGCAGGTGAGAAACATTTTACATTATAGTTAATCCATTCCACAGGCTTGCTGTTACATGGCTGCAGAATGTGAGCTTGATATTCTTACAAAGCAGCAATCGCTTTTCTGACTTGGCTGTGAAGCCGCTGGTCTTTTTTTTCTTCTTTTTTTCCAAAAAGTGCTGGAGGCTATGACTGTGCCTCTCTGGCAAACAGGATTAAGTTATGCTTTGCAGAAGGAGAAATACACAAAACCCAAAACAGCAAACAGGGTCAACATATTTAAATATGCATTTCCATTCAAACAAAGCTGAAGGCAATGGCTTGTGTTCATAACTGTACAGGACTTCTGCAACAAGAATGACTATAGCATATACACTACTGCAGCTTTGCTGGTGGTTAATCGATTACCAGACTAACACAAAATGAAATCTATTAAGAATATGAGTTGAGGTTGCTTTTCTTCTTTTTCATACATTGTACACTATTGTTTTTTGACTGCTGGCAAGACAAACCATTTGTGAATGTCTAATCAAATCAATTATTGGTAGATTAAACAAAAATGTTTATCGTTTCAGCCCTAGTATCATGGACAAAGAGAACCCTACACAGTTCTGCAGAACTGCTGTAAAGAGGCAAGTGAATGATTGTATAGTTCAATGTGCCATCTGTAGACACTGCCACTATAAGGCAGACAGATTAACACCGACAGAGTGAGGGAGCAAGTGGGAGAAGAAACGTTTGAGCCAGTTTTTCTTTGGATCCTTGAGCCTCTCTGTACATCGTAAATGTTTTACAGGGACAGAAAAGGGCTGCAGGTGTTGGTAAAATTCCGGTAGACTTGATGCAACAACTGTTTTGGTAGCTCCATTCAGATCCATTCACTTCAAGACTACACATACAGCTCAGCTCAATTCACTTTGAAAAAAAACAAAAAAACATACATTATTGCTGGATAAGTAAACTGCTGAATAAGCCCCCTCTCTACACACACACACACACACACACACACACACACACACACAGACACACAGACACACAGACACACAGACACACACACCTCTCTCATGTGACCATACATTTCCAAATAACACTGCCCACTCCAGCAATAACTATCACATGAGAACAAACAGGGTACCCATTGGCATTCAGGGCCTTAATGAACTTGGCCCACCATGGATTCATTTCTCAGCTAGAAAAACAATCTGCACATCAGCCACCACCATTACTGCTGCCTCGCTGGTCCTGTGTAGCATCACTAGGGAACACTCAAGCCTCTTTTTTCATGACTGTGGTGATGGAAGCATGGAGAGCAACAAATGAACCAATGGGATGTTTTAATTTGAGATCTATACGCAGTAAAAGCCTCCACTTTCATGTTCCAATGAGAGATGAGGGAGTCGAGTGCTGCAGAATATGAAGTGACGTACTGGCTTGTGGCTTGTACTTCTGGCTGTGTTAATGTGCGTGTAAATGCACACATGCTTCAGTACTTTGGCATGAGAACCTGACTGACTAACGGCTGGTATGTAAAAAAAAGTCAGAGGACACAAATATAGTTACACTTCTGCTTCATCGGCCTACAGCTCAGGATGTATTTGCATTTAACTACATGTATCACAGTGATACAGCTGACTGTATGAAAGGAAAACTGCATTTCTCTACATGAACATCATTTTCTCCCAGATAAATACAGCCGGTCTCCATTTTAATTTGGAACAAAGCTGTTTGTAGTGGCACCTGTTTACCATATTCATGTTTGCAATAATGACTATGCAGCAGATGCCACAGTCATTACAAAGATAATCCCTTACATTGAAGGGCTGGGATCAAACATCCATGGCTGTAAGCATCCACCCTGCTTAGGTGTCTTTAAGCAAAGCACCAGGTCCTTACTAGCAAGACGTTAGGCCACGTCACAAGCAAATGAAGACAGGATGAGGTGCCACTGCCTAAGCAATGTTTAGAAATGGTAAATAATAACTATGTGCAGCATGCACTGTACAGTCGGATACACACGATCAGCAACATAACAGCTTTCTGTTAGTTGTTTATTGACAAGGCAATAGTGCCCTGTTTTACAAGGCTGTCCTTAGTAACAACTTTGGCAACGGACCTCAACGGTTAAAGTTTACATGAATTCATCTTTGACCCTGTTTTGCTTGTGTTCTTTCAAAGTGCTCTCAGCAGTGACGTGATTTTATCATTTAAGGCGGACCTCCGGATCTAATGCATTGGGTTTTCATTCATTTTGGTAACCGCTTTCAAGTCAAATTTTGTTCACAACAAGGTCCTATGACATGCTGCTTTTTGGGTGCTTTTATTTAGGCCTCAGTGGTCCCCTAATACTGTATCTGAAGTCTCTTTCCCGAAATTCAGCCTTGGTGCAGAATTACTGTAGCTTTAAATGCTACTGAGGAAGAGAGAGGGGGGGCAAGGTGGAGGGTGGGGGTGTGGCCTTGAACAACTGCCATGCTTGCTTGTTTGCAAGCCATGATGTCTCTCTCTCTCTTTCTCATGGGCGGGCCAAATTCTCTGGGTGGACAAAGCAGAGAAAGGGGAGGTAACCTTCCTCCTTAAGACGTCATAAAGGGAAGATTCCAGATCGGCTCATCTGAGCTTTCATTTTCTCAAAGGCAGAGCAGGATACCCAGGGCTCGGTTAACACCTATTGCCATTTCTAGCCACTGGGGGACCATAGGTAGGCTGGGTGAACTCATAATAATGTTAAAAAACCTCATAAAGTGACATTTTCATACCATGGGACCTTTAAACCAACTTCCACCTCGGACTCAAGTGGATCCAGTATAATTGGTTAGACAAAGTGTAAATGTTTTAAAAGCCTGTCCTAAACATAGATTTTAACTGGGATGAAAAAACCTCATTAATTACTTCCACAAAGAAGCCCCCTTAGATTCAGAGGGCCACATTTGAGCAAGCCAACACCTTTAACTACATCAGACTTATGGCGTCTAGTGTGTGAGACTGTAGAATATGTAAAGCAACAGTATGGGTAACACTTTATAATAACCATCACTAATACATCTTTAGTTCATAGGTATTTTACTGTTAAAAGACAATGAAATGATGATTTATAATGTTTACTAATTATTAGTAATGTTATAATTAATGTTATTTTATAATTAGTTTAGTGTCATATACAGTAATATGTTTATAACTTCAGATAGTTAATACTTGTGGTTACGTGGTTAATAACTGTTTAGTAAACTGTCTATAAACATTATTTTTAATGGCTATTGCAACTAATGCTTATAATAATAAGTTAATGATTAGTGAATGGTTTATAAAGCATCAAGTAACATTCATTTGGCCCCATCAAATCTATTGTTGGCGATCTATAAAAGATATGATTATTTGAGCACTGATAAAAGCTATCTAAATAATGTTTATAGATGCTTTACAAAGTCTTTATTAACCATTAACACAGTATTATTTTCATCAGATGCAACTTTATAATAGACATCCAAATAATGTTTGACGGTTTATAAACAATTTCTTAATCATAACAAAACGTTAAAAGGTATAGTGGAGGATTTTCTTTTTCCGGGTGGATCATCAAGACTATTGGTCCTCCTACTTGTCAATCATTCTGGTCACATGTTTACGTAAGGCTGTCGTACGTGCTCGTCCCTAGGTAGTTTTCGCTTTCTGCGCATGCGTACTTTCAGGTATATGTGTGGTGAGCTACGGTTTCAGCCATTCATTGAAGCTCGCCGTTATCACCGTTTCTTTTCAAAATGTCTGAGGGTCGCAAGAGAAAAAGTGTCTACGAATTGTATGACAAGAAAAGAAAGGCCTCTGAAGAAAGAAACAAGACCGGAGTGTTTTTGGGAGAATATTTCACACGCTGGCGTGCGCTAAAAGCACAGGTTGGGCTTCCTACTGATGCCTCAGTCGCGAAGTTTCTACTCGACAGGTAAAGTTTGGCATGTTATTTGGAGAAATCCATTTAAAATCACTGCTAGTAAAAGTTGATGTAAGCTATGATTAGCGATGCTAGCCCTGGCACAGGTAGGGTGTTGTGCATGTGCATTTCTTCAAAAAGTGAAGAGGGCGGTTCTTTTCTAAAATTCGGGAAAATCCTCCACTATACCTTTAATATAATAGTAGGGCTGGGCGATAGAGAGAAAATCAGATATCACGATATTCTTGACCAAATACCTCGATATTGCGGCGATGGTATATGGTTGACAACTGGTGCTTTAACAAAAACTTAGATTTTAGATAAATAATCATCGTGGACATAATGTCTAAGTGGGGTAAAGGCAAATAATAGAACAGCTAGAACAGTCTGGTTCAGAAAAGTACATCACTTTACTGTAATAAAGCCTTTAAAATCAGGAAAACACAAGACTTATGTCATATCACGATTTTACGATATCCAAAACCTAAGACGATATCTAGTCTCATATCACGATATCGATATAATATTGATATATTGCCCAGCCCTATATAATATATAAAATAGTTTGATGTGAACAACAATAAACCGTTAAATTAACATAAATGAAAGCATAACTAATAATTAGTAAACATTATTAAATTATCATTTTGTTGTTAGTTAACAGTAAAATAACTATTCATTTAAGTTGAATTAACTATCAATTTCTAACTATCAACTATCAACATCTATTAGCGATGGATATTATAAAGCGTTACCGAAGGGGTATAGGATGATAAGGAAGGACGGTTCTTCTCACCTGCACCCTGTGGGCTGGTGCTGCTGCGAGTGCCTGTGCTGCCACAGCAGGACCCAACGCCTCAGCCCGCTCCAGCAGGCACAGCTGGTGTGTGATGTTGGCCATCTCTTCCTGCAGGCGCTCGGTTTCCACGGAGATCTCGGCGATTTTCTCAGCAGCGGATGCTGTCAGGAACGCCTCTTTGAGGTCAACCAGATGAAGGGTCCTCTTCTCCTCCAGACGCACCAGTTTGCGGAGCTCGTCAAACTGGCTGTTCACATACGCCTCCAGCTCCTCTGTTGACATCTAAGAGACGATGAGGTACAGGAGACAGAGAGGGAGAGCGCATGAGTGAAGGAATGAACTGGGCGGATTGAGGTAGGGGACGTCCACAAGTTACCAAAGCCTCTTTCCGACCAAGTTCTAATCAGTTCTACTAACTACTCTCCCCCAAAACCGGTTTTGCCATTTGCATTCGCACTGGCCAAGTGGCCATAGGGACTGGTAGGAGGGGTAAGGGAGTGACGCAAGCACGGTAACGGTCTTTATAGCGTCGTCACTTGACTTTAGCGCCACATACAACAACAAACCAGCATGGAGCAGGCAATTGGAATGTTCCTGTTGTGCCTTGTCGGGACCCTCATAACGAAGTTCGAACGGCGGCGTTTAAAGACTAGGATGGAGTACTTAACAGAAAAACACAGAAGACGAAGGCTCCAGCGTAATATGATCCTAATTAATATGATGGGAGAAGATAGAAGAGCAGAGTGCAACAGGCAAACAAAACGACAGGTAAGTTTAACTAGCATTAACAATTAGCTGGTTGAATACGGGATGTTTGTCTTATGAGTTAGCATACGTAGGTGAATTGCAACAGACACAGTGAAAAATATGTACTGTTTGTGTTTCAGACGATGCTAGGTCACTAAGGGTTCCTATGCGGAAACATCAAAAGGGAAAAGACCCTACCCTGAAGTAGGAGCTGAAAGAGTTACAGGAACTGTGGTCAGAGGAACTTAATAATCCCCAAATTGGTCCAGTCGGAACACGAGAAAAAAAGGGTTCTAGAAATGTTATGTTCTAGGAACTGCAAAAATCCCTCCAGTCGGAAAGATGGTATGAGATAGGGGCGGGAATCACCTTAAGCCCCACGATACGGTACTATCAGGATATCTAGTCATGATACAATATTATTGCAATTTTAAACATATTGCGATATTCTGCGATACACTGCAATTTATTACCTTTTTTCCAACTTCAAATTATGTCCCCAAAATAAAACTTTGTCAACATCTGTTTAATCTAAAAAAAATATAAATTTCTCCGTTTATCTCACTTCAATTGTATTGCTGCAAAATGGGATTATGAAGCAGACTGACCAAAAAGTGAAATTTTATATTTAAATTTTATACATTAAAAGATTGATACTTGGCGTCCATGTATCGATACAGTATTGCCACGAAATATATCGCAATCCTATGATGTATCGATGAATTAACAACTTCAGCGTAGGTATAAAATACTGAAATGAACTCAGAAAACAGAAGCAGCGATAGAGCTAAAACTCAAAAACAAATAAGTAAAAGTAGAGATGAGACAACAGTAACATTGTAAGGGTAGAACTTTTAACATCCAGATGCGAAATAGAGAAATGCATATGGAATGACCGCAGGGCCACACAAAGTTCTGTCTTTTACTTTGACATGTGAATAAAAATAAGCCCACTGGCCTCTGTCATGCCACAGCTAATTGATAGGATGAAGCAGATCCCCTGTAGGTAAACTCCATGCATCCCATCTGTAGATAGAGACCTCAGAGGCTCTTTCTGCCATAGCAAGCCATCTGTTTGGCAACTACACAGCTCCCTAAGATAACCTTCCCTTTTCCCCGACAAAGCTCTCTGTAGCTTGGACTCATGAGTAAAACATCTCAATAAACAGACGTCTCCCCTACAATCATTCCCACAGTGAAGCAAGGAATCTTTACTGAGGTTGGCAGAGCCACGGCGCCGAGGGGCCAAAAGTTTTATCGTGTATATGCCATTTCTGCACAAGCAATCAGATTCTCCAAATTGGCCGTTAAATCAAGCGCAAGAAGTAACATTTTTAATTAACTTTCTTTGTATGAGCAGAAGAAAACAAACGTGCACACTGTTCATTCTGAATTAGACAGAGAAACACAGTTAACATCTAATTGGAAAGCAAAGAGTCGCTTTCTCTTTCTGCTTCATCAAAATCAACACCCTGAACATATGTCTGTTGAAATAGGAACAGCAGACTGCAACTGCCTTCGACTCGCAACATGTTCCATTCCTTGTCCAGAAACTCAAGTGAAATGTTTCTGTCAGTGTGAAAGACTGGAGAGAATGAAGCATCGTTTGCCTATACCTTTGGAAGTGCTCATACTTTAACACACAGAGCAATAGAAGGAAGTGCTCAGATGCAATAAATCCTATGGAATTACAATATAGGCTGATTAAAGCTTCTAAAAAGACTCATTTTCTTAAATGTGAGCAGTGAACACTTAAAAATGAAAGAAATGACAAGGCATTTACTACCTCATTTCGTAGTGGGACATTTAATGCTAAAGCTGTTGCTCATGTTTTGATGTCTCTGGCGTCTTGGTCAAAGTTGGCTCTGATTGAGGTGTCATGGACAACATGATGGATCAGCATATTCAACATTGAAGTCCAATTCCCCTGCAAATCTACATAATCCTTAATCTTCAAATATTCATTTTTAAAAGCGTTAACATCTGCTCGGCTTTTACATTTATAATCAGTTAGTCAAGTGGAATGTGTCCGTCTGTGAGTTTGTTCAATGACATAGGCTACAGTAGGACTTCATTAAAAGCTAGCAGTAGCAGTAGTTGCTTCACGGCGTAGCTTTAGCATTCAGCAACCACCATGAATACTGACGAAGTTACATTTTAGCAATTTCTTTTCATAGGCGCTGATTTATGTTTTCCTCGGTGGGTGCTCACGGGCGCACGCCCTTTAAAAAAAAAAGTAGTCAAAAAATGTTTGCTTTTCAGAACCTTAGGAAATGGACAGAGGCCGACACGAACACACACGCCTATTAACTCAACAATAAAGTCGTAAAGTAGGCTATCTTTCAACTCAGGACAGCGACTACAGATAGGATTGGAGATGAAAAGTTTAATCTGACACGTAACCGCGATCAGCTTCGTGGGAAATTAAGAATCAACGCCACCTGTCTAGTAGCCTAGGCCTAAACAAAAACTCCCTGCACTGGTGGTGGATGTCGATGCACTTGCATCACTAGATTTAGCTTTTTTTAATAACAGATCTGTCCATTTTAGTCTCACTCCGATTACCTAATGCACATGCACGCACTGTATAATGGGGGGATGGCGCGGGGTCACTAAAGAGGCGTTTTCATATGACAGACGCTCGCAGTCTGGCACACGTGGGTGCTCAGTATTTAGGCGTACATAGGCGCCGATACCATGGGTGCTCCGGAGCTCGAGCACCCACGGTATCGGCGCCTATGTTTATTTTATATAGCTATTCTAGCAATGACTTAAAGCCGGACTATGTAACTTGACATTACAGTACAATACAATCTTATTTTTGAATTTATGACTGTATTAGCTTTTGTTGTTGCAAAAGTTACATATATATTGCGGTGTGTTACCGCCAATACTGTCAGTTCGCTAATTCTACTCTACTTGTGCTGCAAAAGTGAAATAATGGGGCAACATTTGTGACAACAGATCGTCACTCATCAATCATGTATTCACTTTCATTTCACTTTCCATGACATCGTTTTAACTACACAAATAAGTCATTCAGTACATACAAATTAGTTAAAAAGAACATCTGTAGCTGCATATTCTGTTCTTTTGGGGTCACAACAGGTTTCAAAAAGGAGAGAGAGCAGCATAAATCACAAAGAACAATGCTAGGAAAGAGCAAAGCTACAACATGAATAGGGCGGACAGAAATGTTAACATCTTTAGTGTCCGTCATCAAACTGACACAATCCATCACATCACCACATCTCCCAATCTCCAGGATGTCCAAAGAGCCCCCCGCCCTCTCAGACTCCCTGTGGCCTGGGTGGCAGATGGGAGGCATGATCCTGGATCAGTGCTCTTTGTGTATGTGGAGCAGGAGCCCTCTGCCCTTGGACCTTTCTGTCAGAGTTTCTCTGAGAAAGTACCCAGCTAGTGAGGAAGGAGCATTCATGCGTGCTAATCTTCATTTGCATTGCTGCAAGCTGAGGCCACGAAATGAGGCCTCAGGAGAGACAGCGGCACGCTGCCTACAAGGGCAGAGTTAGAGTAAGGACAGGGGATGAGAGAGAGAGCCAGCACAGGCAGAGGAAAGACATCAGGCTAGCAGATTGAGGAAGCTCATTTCTTTTTTTCAAGCAAAAAGGTAGGACGTTATGCAAGCAAAATACATTTTCATTCACGTTTCTCACATGCCTTCTTCTTGTATTTTCACTGTAGAACCGTTCTTATCAAAGAAATTCAGGAATGAAGGTACTGCAACCAAACGCTAAAAAGGCACGTCAGTTCAGACCTCATATTTGCAATGTCATCAGCAGGCATGCCTTGTCTACCCAAATGGTCGCTTTAACCAACAAAAAAATGCCAACCTGAATCATGATTTCATTATTTCATGGACACTCTACTAGAGATGTGAAAGATGGGCTGAAAGTTGAAATTCCAAGGGGGAAAAAAAGAAATCCTCGTGACTGAAAATGTGTCCTCAAGAAACACAAAGGTGGGATCTGTGGCTTACTAAAAATAAAATACTTCTTAGAATTTCCACTAACACTTTCAACAATCTAGAAATGCACTCAAATAGAATTAACTTAACACAGTAGTGTACTTTGTGCCTGGCTATAAAAGAGGTTGTGCAACTCATTAGTGTTGATGAAAAAAGTGCAGAAAAGGAACAAAAGCCCCTGGGAACTGAAATATAGCAATATTTAAAAAAAAACAGTGTTTAGCATTACTTTGGTGAGACATTAACAAAAATATTGAGAAATATCACAGTAGCTTCAGCTTTTAATGTTAACCTTTTCAAACACACACACACACACACACACACACACACACACACACACACACACACACACACACACACACACACACACACACACACACACACACACACACACACCAGTGGGTCCATTATTACAAAGGCATTTTGCAATTTCTTTTTTGACTCCCAAAGTTTCAACAGACACCATATGTGTTATCTGAAATTACGTATATTTCTTGGATGTGGAATAGTTCCCTAAATGTAAGCATCATGCAGCTTCAATAAAGTGATGAAAAATGCAGATGCAGAATATATATTTTCAAATTGGCATAGAGAGACGAGGATGTTTTATCTAACTTTGATGCTTCTTAAGTGGAATGTTGGGAACACCAGAGTTCAAACGGTTAACTTTGAAATCAGAGCCAGTCCTGCTGCTTATTCGGAGGTCTGTTTTGTGTGATGCTTTTTAAAAAAGGCTTAAAAAGCATTAATAGAACATCAGGAGTAAATGGATTTGAACTGTCCTTGCCCTTGGCAATAGTGGCCCTGTTCCAAGTGAACACTACTCTCTCACGCTCTCTTTTATCTCTTCCAGAAATTAGATTCTCCAATTAAACCTCCAACAAAACAGCAGCTCTCCAAAAGTCATATAATGTGGGGAAGTAAGAAAAGTTAAAATAGGGAGAAGAACAAATGAGAAAGAAGGCCTTTGGTTTTATAATAGCAGTTTCAATATCCAGCACCTTTTTATTGGTTTTGACTGAGGCAATGTCAGCCAAGCAACTTTCTGGGGAACGATACAGAGTAATTCAATTAAAATGCTGCGAGGGGAGATAGAAAGGGAATGACAGCCTTAAATATGAGAAGCGGTAGAGAGAGGAAGAGAGGGAGGAGGAAGGAAAGGACGAGGTAGAGAAGGACAAGAAAAAGCAGGATGAATAAACCTAACAGCGGCAGCCAAGTCTTTTCATGCCTCAGCCTCGGCTCCCTAAGACAGCTTTAATGTGTCTGCTGCTCTTGTAGATTTCGTGAGGCAGGGAAAATGGATGTAGCTACTGCACACACATACGGTACACACATACACATTTGTTACTGGGCTGATGTTGCCGTGCTGCTTTCAGATATCCGACTGCAGAGAGCGGCTCCACAGGCGACGTGCGTCCAAGACGACACCCTGCACCCGGCACAAAGTGAGTAAATAAAACATGAGAGCGAGATAAACATGCTTACTACCTGCTGTCCTGGTCTGAAGCCACAACATGCTTCACGTATCCTTTCCAGCTCTTTGACAATCGGTAACGCAAGCTGACTGGCTGAATGACAGGCAGCAATCTAGGCCATCTACGTTATATCACGCCTTTGGCCCCTCTATTAATATGTATGCCTCCTCGATGTTTTTTTGCATTATATTCCATTCCCCGGTGGAGAATGGAGATAGGAGCTTTGAGAGATTTAAAGCTGCACACCTGCAGCAAAGTACATCATTAAGCTGGCTAGATTTAATGAGCAAACACCAGCTAAGGGTTAAACACACACACACACACACACACACACACACTATAAGGAGAGTGTATCAGAAGAACAGGACGTCTTAGAATTCAGGTGGGTGGAGGATCCTAAACAGGAAGCCTCACATAGATAGAAAATGCATCAGTAGGGACGCTAAAACACACACACACACACACACACACACACACACACACACACACACACACACACACACACACACACACACACACCTTTCCTCACCAGGCGCAGCCACTCTGATGGTTGCCTGTCATGCATAATAAGAAACGTTGAGATTTCAGAGTGCAGAGAGGACACACATAATGGTCTCTCATGCGGTGGCCTGTGAGCGAGCAGGTAAGTGTTCCGCCGAGCACACTGCACCTCTACAGTGGAGCAGCACAAGACTAAATGTCCAGGAAGTCCTTGGGGCAGCGTTGATATTTCAGTATGATAATACTCGGGTGGGGTGCCGACTGCCAGTAAAAGTGTTAGCTCTCGCAGGCCGGTCAAATTAACCTTCTACATTATGCCGCTGTGCTTAGGTCACATCTTTGCAGGTACTGAGCATTGCTCCTGTGTGCCACCAGCTCTCCAGTGGGTTCAGACTAAGTGTTATAAGCAGAGCATAAGGCGGAACAGGCGTTGCAGGGGTGGTTGAGAGAGCAGCTGCAGCCGCTGTCGACGGTAAGTAGCTGAGACTGTAGCTGAGACCTGATCCTGTCGCTCACCGTTACATCTCTCACCGCACAGCACGCAACTGTCTGCGGTCAGGTTTTATTTCCAGAGGCAGAACATTCCCCCTACTATGGCATCTGTAATGGAAATACAACCACTGTTTTCAAGGTTGACTTGTCAGGAAAATTCGGTTTGCAGCTTTTGTTTCGGTTGCTATCAAGAGAGAGGCGACTGTGTGCGAAATGCACCAGGCACGCCGCTTTTCAGACGGCAACCTGGTGAAGGTTAGACAAAAATGTTGAAAACGGGTTAAGATCACTTCTACCGCTTGTGACCCTTATTTCAGGTCTTCGTTTCACATGACTGACTGAGACAATCTGAGTGGCACAAACTAATTCTTGTCACTTTCCCCATCCCTCAATGACTACCATGGGATGTGCACAAGGCTGCACAAGTGACATCAGGAACAAACTGAGGTCAACCTTGCTGGCATTATTACAAAGGGGTGTGTGTGTGTGTGTGTGTGTGTGTGTGTGTGTGTGTGTGTGTGTGTGTGTGTGTGTGTGTGTGTGTGTGTGTGTGTGTGTGTGTGTGTAAAGATTTAAGTGAACAGAAAAAGTGAAATATTTTGACTGCAATGCAGTCAAATACAACAGTCCTGTAATAAATACTAACTTTGTGAATGTTTATATTGGTGCATCATGATGGTCATTAATGAGTAATGAGTTTTAGTTTTATATTGGGCTGCACTGTATTTAAAAGGTGTCTTTAATATTTTGTCCACCTCATTTATTTATACAGAAGGGGGTAAATATATTAGAAACCCCTCACAAAGTATATACATTACAGCTACTCTCTTAGACCTAGATTGAATACAAGGGCTTTTTTGTTAACTTAACAAGTTCAAAGAGTTTAAAAACAGCCACAGGGTAATCTGTATGTCTCTCTTATTGTATGCAGGGCTATGACTAACCTCTGACTTAGCACAGAAGTGCTGAGTCAAAAAAGTGACATCAGCTAAAGCCTGACAAATGACATGATTCAGTAATCACACAATGATGCCATCACGTCTACGCTTCAAGAAGAATTATATCTGCAAAACCCCAATAGGCAATGTCTGCGATCTGTGAATGGGACGGCATGATAAATATATGGATTGAAATAATTGGCTCTCATGTTTACTACCCAATGCCTTTATGACATAATCTCTTTCTAATCCCTCTTTATCTCATTCTAGACTGCTGCGTCTCCACTGCTGCAGTGTCTTTATCGCTGCAGTGCTTTCTGCTGTACCCGCTGAATTAGAAATGAGTAATGAATTATTTTTTTCCAAACCTTACGGGAAACCTAAACAACTATAAAATAGATGCTATATTCCTATAGACATAACCTATTTGATAACAAAAGAACTCATTTAGATTTTGTGAGACGAAAACAAAGAAAAGATACAATCACACATTCATGATCTTCAAATCAGATTGTCAGCTTCGTAGTTAGGAAAGTCACGAACTGGGGAAACTGAAATATACAGAATTGCACAAGATGATACGAAGAATAGCAAAAAAAAAAATGACCTGCAGGGGTTGCAGTGTTCATTTGTCAGGCTGGCTGAGACTGCTGTCATTGCTTGCGAGGAGGTCAAGTCCACCAGGAGGTGGAGGTGCAGAGAAATTCTCATTTCTAATTGAGAACAGTTGAGTGCAAATCCTTTGGGGTTTTCTAAAAATGGCCCTTACTGTACAACCGGCGTTAAGATTCGAGTCGGTGTTCTGTGTGCAGGAGTTTGCACTCACCTCGGGGTTGGTCCACTTGGTCTTGATCTTCTCACCCATCTGTTGCGTACAGCCCAGCAGGTCATAACCTTGCTTGCTCTACAGGTGGAGCAGACAAACACACAATAAACACAACACCGTGGCGTGGAGTATGCCGCTACATAAAACACAGCACGGTACACAGAGTTGCTCTGTTATTAGTTCATTGTTCCACTGGTAATCATTTAGAAGAGCACCACCAAATTCACTTATGCTTTAATTATCAGTTTATAACTCTATGGAAAGAAAGACTGGGCCTGAAAAATCTCAGGATTGATAATGTGACAATATTGCTTGCTTTGCTGCTTCTAGAAGATGTTTACACACAAACATCCTTGGCAGCTCCCCAGTCAATCACAGGCTACAATTTTACATACGCTTTGACATATTACATGCTCAGAGCAATGTACAGCAGCGGGAAATCATATCACTACACCATGGTTCTTTTACAGGAATGCACTGACACGGTGAGCAGTATAAAAGCTAGAGTAGGTTTAGAGTAAATAATGTGGCCTTTGGCTGTATGTGTGTGTGTGTGTGTGAGAGCCTCTTTGTCTCTCATCAATCTATATGTGGTCATGATGTAAAAGTAAGGCAGGTCTATTACACTGCTCTACTTTTGTTTTTTTCAGAAGTTCAGCCACAGGGTAGAGGACAAAACTCGTGCTCTGTAAATGACAGTCAGCACACCGCGTGCGTCATTACTACTGTAGCTAAATGCACCGGATTTGTGATTCAGTTTATTTTAGTGTTCACAAACAAAGCCCTTGACTGTTCTAAATATTAATCCAAACCTAAGTCCTGTTTCTGATACGATCACACCTCTGTTAATTGGTCCTAGGCTGCAAAAACACAGTGAGTCCGAATGTGTTCAGTGGGCTGATAACATCGGACTCTAAACGGTTCTATAATCATCACAAAACACCATGCTCTGCAGAACTGAGCTCATAGTGATAATGGAGTTATTCTCAGACTCTAACGCAGCATTAGCCCAGCTTACTGGACCAACTGCAATGCTGCACTGAACGGGTGAATGGTGACTCCATGGACCTATTTATTATACCTGAGGCAAAAAGCCATCTGGAAATGGAAGAGGGGTGAAGCCATGATTGGCGGCAAGCCAAACAGACAATGGGATATTCATAATGATTCATTTCCATTTCACGGTTTTCATCAGAATTATTTATGTAGCTGTGTAATTGAATCAATTTATGAATGATGTCATGTGGGTGATCATGAGTTACACAGAGCTCTTACAGAGCCCTGGTGAGTTGACTTTAAGACAACAGGGCCCCCACAGCTATTTACATACTACTTAAGACTGCATTTTAAATGCAAACCAGATAGACGCTGCTCTGAATACATTATGTTATACATTACAGAGCAGCAGACGTCGTGATTTAGTACATTAGAGGGCATTCAGTAAATCACACACACACACACACACACACACACACACACACACACACACACACACACACACACACACACACACACACACACACACACACACACACACAGCGCTGTTTCACCACATATAAACCTGCTGTGGTAAGTGTGTGCCTCACCTTCTGCCACACGTAGGCCTCATGCAGGGTGATGATCTCATGCTCACGGTGCTCACCCTGCACGGCACACACCACACAGATGATCTTCTCATCTGGTTTACAGTAGAGTGATCCTTCCTCTCCGTGCTCCTTGCAGCGCAGTCTCTCTACTGTCACAGTGTCCCGCTTCCCCGCCTCTCTGGCAGCCACGACCTCTTGCCCTGCTTCTGCACCCTCAGCTCCGTCACCCAGCTCAGCCTCCAACTGTAGACCATTCTTGGCTCCTTCTCTTTCCCCAGCATCACCGCTCCCGTCGCCATTAGCCATCTCCTGATTCACACCCAGTCTAGCTGCCCTCTCAGCACCAGCCACATCCTCAGCTCCATCTCCAACTCTGGAGCATCTGTTGGTGCCAAGTCCATTAGCTTGTGCACCCTCATGGTTGTAAGGCATTATGGGGTGACGTGTGCTGCTGGCATGTCTGTCAGCATGGACAGAACAGAAGGCAAAGCTGCAGGTGTGGCATACTTGTGTGGCCGGTTGGGCCTCGTCAGGCTCGCACGCATCACATAAGCCGTCCATCTGCGGCAGCTCCTCGTGTTTCAGCCCCATAGCTCCTTCCTGGGGTTCCCCTTTGTGGTCCATGGCGGCTGATAATAATTTTGGAGATAAGAGACGTAAGTCCTTATAGGAGACACAGAGTAGAGGCCAGGTTATTAATAGCTGTGACCTTTTGTGAACAGCTCCTATATTTGCACAGGGGAAAGTCCAAGATCCTCAGGACTAATCCCCCCCCTGATATAATATCCCACACCAGATGATATATCAAGGGAGGCAGAGTCCACAGGAAACAGCATCCAGTGCAACACTATCACACGAGCTACAAAAAACACACACACCACTTTGCAAGGAGAGTACACACAGTCACGGAACTGTCTTTGTGTACAAACACACTCACTTTGGCTCCTGAATCACAAACAGAAAGTGCTGAGTACGGCTGTACACTCAGCATGAGCCACCACATACACTCTTATCTCACCTCCCTCTACACGTCATCAGGCCCTGACCTTTACGTGTTTTGTTCGTTTGTGTCTTTATGCCCTCTCGACCTACTTTCAATTCACACTGCGTGAGTGAAGCTGAAAGAGTGAAAAGAGACCATGGTGGTGCATGCCTTGTTTACAGAACACACACAACTCTTTTTTTCCTCTCTCTCCTACTCATTTTCTCTTTCTCCTCGGAGCCTTCCTCTCCTGAGTGTGTACTCTTTCCCCACTGCTGACATAAACAACCGGTAGAAAAAGGGCTGTAATGCAGATAAAAAAAAAAAAAACTTCCCCTCTTTTACCACAGCTCTCTGCTATTTGCTCTGCCTCACACAAAAATACAGTGCCTCCTCACACAAACACACACACAGGCATTTTCTCCCTCTCCCCGTGGGGCTCACCAGTTAGCATCTCACTGCAGTGTACTTACTCGTATGTGTCTTTCTCGCCTTCTGATTTCCTGTCTAGGTTATGTTTTGGAATAATGCTAATGTGGAGGCAGGGAAGAAATTAGCTTGACAGCTAGCTAACTTCCTTAGCACAGCCGTTGTGCCTTGAAGTCTATTAACGTTACTGAGCTGTCGACTGATCTACTTTCACTTTACAGCAGAAACGAGGCTACAGCTTCGATCCGACAACATTTACTTCCTTATTTTCATGAGCTTCAGCTGCTGTGTGCTTTTTTCCCCCCTACTTCCTGCGTGTAGTATCCTGTGTGTATGAGAACGGCAGAGGAGACACGCCGAGGCTGGAGAGAGAAAGCCCGTTTGGCAAGCACTAGCTACAGACAGCGACACTCCTCACCGGAGGCAGGTAACGTTAGAAGGAAAATACTCTTACAGTTGTAATGAGTAACGTTAACTTAGCTAGTTGTTTCGTGGGCGAGCATTAGCTAGTTATTTTCAGATGTAGTGATATAATAATGAACGCTAATCGTGACGCTATGTTTGTTTAACTTTTCCCTCAGCTGTAAGATAACATTAATTGATTAGCTAGCTACTAGCTAAGCCATTCGCAATTAAATCAAAATGAAAAGCCAATGTTAAATTGAAATGTAAAAGCCAAATATTAAATCCAAACGGATAAGTCAAATGGAAAATTTAAAAAAATATATATAATATTTTTAATTTGATCTTGCTCCGTTTTCTCTTTGGACTTTGAATTTGGATTATGAATAAATATTTCCTCCATATTCAGGTAACGTTAACGTCAAGTTACAGTCGGTCAGGAGCTAGCTAGCTAGCTAACCTCAACTGAAGTTAGCACTAACTGTGCATTTAAAAATAAATTACATCTAACAAAATCTTTTCTTCGTGTCACCCCATTTAAAAAATGCTAGCTAATTAAAATGGAAAAAAAAAAAGAAAAATATATACAAAACTCATCAGAAATCACATGGGGGGCAGTCTGTGCCTGAAACTCACGTTTGCATACTTTAAGCTAGCTAGCTACATTGGAGTCATATTAGCCGCTGTTTCCATCAAAAATCATAAAGAAAACAATTTAAAAACCTTATCAGCTTGTTTGACAACACTGCAGACATTCCTAGAATATTTGGATTATGTTCAGTACACAGTACAGTATTTTATTTATTAAAAACATTAAAACATACAGTGATACTAACAAAATACAAGTGAAAACTGTAATAAATGAATAGGAATAAACAGAAAAATAATTGCAGGTTATTGTAAATATTTTGCAAATAGCCTATATGCAAAACCAGGCTTGTATGAAGTAATGTGATTACATGGTTGTCTTGATGTTCTGTACTGGTAAGTCATACAGTGCTTTTTGTGTTGCATAACCAGTTATAGCTATTATAATAGATTGAACAAACTTGGTCCCAACCAATAAAATATTATAAAATTGCTTTGTAAGAAAGAATGTTGCAATAGGACATACAAATCATGACCAGTGCTCAAAGACCTGAAACAGAAGCGTTTCTAGGACTTGAGAAGGTTCTGGGCTTAGCCCGGACCCATTTACACTGAATGCAATGCAAAATGGCGATTGCCTTGCTCAGCTTGTTAACAGCCAGTGTATGTTCATTTCAGCTGCCCAGTTTGTATTAGTTGGCCTAATCACACCTGGCCTGGCAACCCAAAGCCATAGTTGTTTCCACATTTGTGGGGTGACATATGATGTGGGGGGTCTGGGAGTCCTCCCTCAGAAAATGTTACACTTAATTTCCTGCATTTTGGTGAATTTGTATGCATATATTTCTACCTTTTCTGAATCAATTTATGCTGGAAATATCTTTTTTTTATGTAAAGGGAGGGAAACATAGATTAGGTCTGGGCGATAAAATTATAACGATATGTTTAAAAAATGCGTTCGATAAAACGTTCAATAACTTTTCTTTCTTCGTCGGAAGAAACCAGGGGTTGCGAAGCAAGTTTGGTTGCATGAACAAAGGCACTCACTCTCTGGTAACCTAGCAACATAGGGAGTGACACGCTAACAGCCACTCAAGTAACAGTATCGCGTTTGGTCGCGCCATATTGTTGTCCCGTGTTGGATTCTTCAATAACCGAACCGGCGTGGGGTTTTATAAGTTTTGGGTTTTATAAGTCTGACCGTAGTCAGACCGATGTCTTCTGCAAATTATACAAGACCGTCGTCGCCACCGCAAACTTGTTTTGCCACCTCACGCTCACCCTTTGGAGCACAGCCGTATTCGCCAGCAACAACATCTGCGGCTGCAACACCGCACAAGCAGCACAGCACCCCGAATATGGAATGCCGCTTTATTCAGAATTAAATAAATACATAAATAAATGAATAAATACATGAATAAATAAATAAATATGCCCTTGAAATACATCATGAAATAAATAAATGAGGCAATAAATACATAAATAATGAAATACATTTAATTATTTCATGGTACTTTTATTTCATAAGTCCACATTTATTTATTTCAAGAGACTTTTATTTCATAGGTCCACATTTATTTATTTTCAAGAGACTTTTATTTCATGGTACTTTTATTTCATAAGTCCACATTTATTTATTTCAAGAGACTTTTATTTTGATTATCCACATTTATGTATTTCCGTGGACTTTTATTTCCTAATGCCACATTTATTTATTTCCCTCTCTATTTCATTTCCAGTTCTTATATGCAAATCAGGGGGCGTGGTTATCCCTCACATTCAGAACCAGGTGAATGGGGCTTCTTTGGCAGACCAACAACAGGACAATTTTAACAATTTTCGCCATCTTATTCATCACTAAATTCACGTCTGATAACGTTTTAGGCGAGAAATGAACTGTTTAGATTTTGAATATAGGCAGTCTTGCGAAAATCGTTGCCGAATTGTCAATTTGCTTCAAAGTTTTCGGAGTTGAGGAGGTACATATAGTGACCATACAGCCAGCCAGCGCCTAGCGCTAGCTCGTCGCTCGGACAGTCACACTCGGAGAACCCGCTGGAGGCCACACACACACACACACACACACACACACACACACACACACACACACACACACACACACACACACACACACACACACACACACACACACACACACACACAGAGCGCAGCAGGCACAGGCGGGGGGAGAGAGAGATACCCGTTTCTCTTCGAGAAGAACTCCCATTCACCTTGTTTCACTTCACCTTCAACGGAAATGTTCAGTTTAATGTGAATTAGAGCAGTCGTTTGCCCGCTAGCTCACTTAACAACACCTCAGCTAATGTTGTGTCAACCCGCAGTGGGTACAAAGCACCGCGAGCTGTGGTGCTCTGTCAGGTCAGCGCTAGTTGGTGGTCTAGTTACCCCAGAATAGGTGACTGTGCGCTGAGTAAAGAGCACCGCGAACTGCCGGTCGTGTTGCACTCACTTCGCCAGCCTTTTTTTGCCCAAGGCTCTGTTCTGAATGTGAGAGATAGCCACGCCCCCTGATTTGCATATAAGAACTGAAAATGAAATAAATAGAGATGGAAATAAAAGTCTCTTGAAATAAATAAATGTGGACTTATGAAATAAAAGTACCATGAAATAATTAAATTTATTTAATTATGTATTTATTGCCTCATTTATTTATTTCATGATGTATTTCAAAGGCATATTTATTTATTTATTCATCTATTTATTCATTTATGTATGTATTTATTTAATTCTGAATAAAATGGTATTCCATACACGGAGTACTCTGCATTAGTGCCTTACGACAAAGCATCTAAACGGTACAAAGAAATAATGGAGGCAGTGGGATATCATATAGCCAAAGAAGAGGTGAATCAGCTTGTGAACTTCCTAGCAATAAACTTTCAGAAAATAGTTCTTCTCAGGTTTCTACGGTGGCCGACAGGGGCAAACGCCCTGCAACTTAAGAAAACACATGCAAATAGACAAAACACAAGCAAATTAAGAAAACGACTTCACTCATTTGACAACACATGCGCAGCATTCAGCAAACGTGCTGCAAATACACACAACACAACCAAATACATAAACGTTCTGCAAATACACAAACGATGCAAAAAGGAAAGCACGCAAACCCCGAAAACAAATGCAACAGAAAAACGCTGCATCCAGATTACACAACGGAAGTTCTCCAGGCTTCTAGAAGGAGCTGTTCCAGCTTGATTTTCGACCCCAGAGAGAGAGCGTTCTGCCTTTTTATTAGAGTCGGGTATGGCTGCAGACTGGAGACCTCCCGTCTCATGCCTCCCGTCCATAGATTGCATATTACATTAATATTAGTATTATTAATATAATAAAATATATTAATAATATACAGTCTATGCTCCCGTCTCCTCCCGGCTGGTGCAGTCCTGAGCTCAGACTTTTCAAAATAAAAGCTTGCGTCCGGTCCGATGTCTTCATACTTTATTGGTGTTTTGGATGTCTTACTTACAACACGATGGAGGTAGCGAAGCAGTTTTGTGTTTATATATATTGTGAGGGCGGGAGGGATAGAAATCCTGTCTGTTTTTTTGTATTTTTTGTATTTTAAAAGCGAATTGCCCCACAATACGAATACAGATTGCTCACTTATTTTGTTGGTAACCGTTGTTGTATGATCACAATATTACACTTGAGGAGGCCTACACTTCAGTGATGCGCCTTTCGGACCTCGAAATTAAGCCCTCTCATGTGTTGTCAAATGAGTGAAGTTGTTTTCTTAATTTGCTTGTGTTTTGTCTATTTGCATGTGTTTTCTTAAGTTGTTTTTAAGTTTTCGACTCACAGCTGCTGCTAATGGGTATCGTCGCTTCCCGGCCCCGGCAAGTTTGAAGAAGGAAACACGGAGTATTCAAAAGCCAAATTTCTTCTTCTTCACCCAGAAAAAGAAAACGGATATTGAAAAGAGCAAGAGACCGGCGTCATCAGAAAAAAAGAGGGAACATTGGAGCTGCAAATCCCAACTACCAAATCCCAACTAGTTAATTATCCTCCGGACCGCTGCTGTCTCTTTTTTTCTCTCTCTCTGTTGCTCTCCTTTCCGTCGGGTGGTGTGAAGCGTGCGTCCGCGCCACTGTCCGACATGCGTTCCCAACAACCACGGCTAATTGACGGCCTTTAGTACACTTTCGCTTTTTGAAGCGTGACGGCTACCGCAGCTGCAATACGTACTTTCAACTGCGGTATTACATTCAGTTTATCGCACTGTTGTGACGAAAAGAGAGCTGAGCCAGAAGGCAAAGCTCTCGATCTACCGGTCAGTTTTCGTTCCTACCCTCACCTATCGTCATGAAGGCTGGGTCATGACCGAAAGAACGAGATCCAGGGTACAAAATGGCCAAAATGGGTTTCCTCAGGAGGGTGGCTGGTGTCTTCCTTAGCGATAGGGTGAGAAGCTCAGTCATCCGTGAGGAGCTCGGAGTAGAGCCGCTGCTCCTTCATGTCGAAAGGAGCCAGTTGAGGTGGTTCGGGCATCTGGTAAGGATGCCCCCTGGGCGCCTCCCTAGGGAGGTGTTCCAGGCACGTCCAGCTGGGAGGAGGCCTCGGGGAAGACCCAGGACTCTGTGGAGGGATTACATCTCCAACCTGGCCTGGGAACGCCTCGGAATCCCCCAGTCACAGCTAGTTGATGTGGCTCGGGAAAGGGAAGTTTGAGGTCCCCTGCTGGAGCTGCTCCCTCCGCGACCCGACACCGAATAAGCAGACGAAGATGTAGTACGTAGTAGTGGCAGAGACCGAGACAAGTCCAAATACCAGCGAGTCCGGACTCGAGTACTACAACCTGCTTTCGACTTGACTTTGGACTTCTCCCCAAATTTCCCAAATCGTCTTATGTTTAAAAACTGTATTGCTGGTATTCAAATACAATTATTCATGCAAAAGTTATAGCTAATAACAATAATGGCCATATCTGGGGATGAGATGAAATTAAACTCCTGCTTTGTGGTTTCCTTCGGTGAATGAGCAAAGTGAGCGAAAGCAATATTGTATGTTTTCCCAGTGAGTGTTGAATGGTGCTAAAAGAAGTGCAGGTCATTCATTGGTCACGCATACATTCATAAGAAATTACAGCAAAGTGAGTGGCAGCCACAAGGCCAAACAGAGATATCTTTTGTACTTGAATACAGGAAAATGTTAAGCTGGAAGAGTAAACAAATTGTGAATTTTAACAGGGGTGGTTTATGGGGAGTTTCAAATTGTGATGTCTGCATTCCCCCTTCCCTCCATAAAGCAGCACTGAGACAATGTTGCAAGACTAAAGGTCTGGAGAGAGAGACCGAGAGATGAGGAAAAACAAGCTGTTCTCTGTTGAGAGATCTAAAGAGGCTACTGAGCTGGGCTTTAGACGAGCAGTATTTGGCATATAAGTGTTGCATTTTACGGCGATTTGAATGGCACACCATAAATAACCACAAACCAAGTTCCAAGTAAGCCTCTAGCATCCATTCGAAATGGATAATGATAAGGATTGCTCTTATAGAAAGGTTGCCACCAGACAAGATTTTGTAGACTATAAACAGAAAAGATGACTCTATGAAAACATATTTCACTGGCAAAATCAAATTTGCCTTGGCATAAGACTTGCTTAAGCCATACTGATGTAACTTTTAAAACTGAAACTGTGTTTTCAGATGGCATTTAATCGTAACCAGTATATTATTCTAATTAGAGTTGTAGCTGGAATAGAGACCACAAATTGTTTTGCAACACAAATTACAGCAAGATCACATCCAACCATAAACGATCTTATGCTATTGAACCACACAGCTTGGTCAGTGTGAAGTTAAATGGTCATCCGACTTATTTTACAAATATGTCACTGCATTAAACTCTGCTGAACAGTATAAGACGGCATCATCTTGCACATTGCATACAACTGAAAACAATTAAAAGGCTCATTGACTTGCAATTCATTAGAATAAACACACTCAATATAAATACAATATGCGGCTACTGCTGGGAACTTTCTCTACCCTGGGATTGTAGTGGAACAAAATGTGACACACAATAGGAGCTAAATTGTTTACCTAAATTGTGTTTCTACAGCTCAGAAAAGCCTGTGCATGGAAGTTGGCAACACAAAAAAACATCAAGCTCTTAGAAAAGGCAGGCAAGAGTGAAGGGGGAAGCATTGGCAGACAAGCAGAGCAGACAGAAAACACTTACTTAAGGCCTCAGTTTTAACATTGTTTTATTGGCATGAGGTCAGTTGTTGGTCTCAAGATGATATGTCTGTCAGTGCAACGGCACTGGTCAGTCAGAGGAGCGCTTCTCTCTCTCTCTCTGGCTGTGTCTCAAACCGCCTACTTGCACACTTCACACACTTAGTTTTAAGTATATAGTGTAGATAACGAAAAAGTCAGTGCACTGAAAGTACCCGGATGACCCCCTAAAAAAAGTCAAAAAGTTCAGTGTAGAACGATGGACACTACGCACACTAAACCTGCGCCATCTTGACTACAAAGCGGAAAGGGGAGGGACCAGGGACGTCGACCGGCAGCTGATTGGACGAACGCGTCACGTGCATATTAGCTCTCGCAGATTTTACATCCGAGCTTAATGGCGGCCAGATGGCGGCTCGTTTGGAATACGATCTCGAATTTTACGAAAATAGTTCACTGAAACGTGTTTCTGAAGACATTTTAAGCGAGAAATAGGCCGTGCAGTTGCTGAATCTGTCTTCATTTCAGATCAACTAAGGTCAGTTTAGAAGATTTTCATCAGATTTTGAGAGGCGGCGAGCCGAGCCGACCGCTCGTCATTTCCGGTAAGTGCTTTATCATAAGTGTTCCATTTGGGACAATACTAACCATCGACAGTGGGCACTACGGCAGTAAGTGGTCAGTGTACATTAGCAGTGTACTGACCGAAGTAGGCGGTTTGAGACACAGCCTCTCTCTCTCTCTCTCTCTCTCTCTCTCTCTCTCTCTCTCTCCCCCTTGTGTGTTGATATTTTATTCTCTCTGCCAGCTCATGTTCTCTGGATGTTCTTGCCTTTTCCACAACTCTCTCAACCTGTCATAGCTGTGCAACATAAAACAGAATAAATATGCTGTTTTGCAAGGTTGTTTGTGGATTCCTGAAGCCCATCTTATACTGCAGGGTAACTAAACTTTGCTGAATAACACCTTTAACCACTCAAAGCTGATCTATAACTAGGACTTAAGTAAATAGAGATGCATTGAGTTTTACTCAGATGCAGTTTGCTATTTTGCAACGTGGCATCATGACTTTGCGTAAACATACACGCCACTTTCCTAAAGCCAAGTGGCGTGTTATCTGTACGCATTTTGAGCTATCTGCGTTTATGTCTACGCTGTATACAGCAGATGTAAACATACACGCAACTACCATGTGCCGTGTTATTGCGAGAACAACAAAAACAAAAAGGTTGGGGTTAGGAAAAGAATATTGGGGAAGGCTATAGTAAAACGAAAAAAAAAACGACAAAAACACGACGGCTGACAAACGTCACACGCTTAGGAAAACAATAAATGGTTGGGTTTAGGAACATTGGGAAGGCTTTCTTAAAAAAAAAAAAAAAAAACCCGCAACTGACAAACACCATACGCAGGACGCAATCTCCACTCTCCTGGGTGAAAGTCCTGTGTTTTACCCATCTACCACCCCAACCAGCCTCCTTATGCAGACTTTCGTCCTTAAATACTAGTCACCATGGCTATGCAATAACAACATAATGTAGGTCAATGGACGCCAAACGGCGTGGAAAAACATGCTAAAAAGCGAGTATGCGTCTTAATAACACGCAACTCATGCCATATGAATTGGCGTGTCATACATACGCCATTTCAGGAGATCAGTCTGTATTTTGTGATATCCCTGGAGCTGCACTTGCTCAGTAGTGTGTGTGTGTGTGTGTGTGTGTGTGTGTGTGTGTGTGTGTGTGTGTGTGTGTGTGTGTGTGTTTGTAGAGCAAGGTAGGGGAAGGACACCTGTCAAGACTGATCAGAGGCAGTGAGCAGTGAGGTACAGGTGAGGGCAGAAGAAACAAGCACACGTTGTGCAGGGAGAGTGCATACAGAGATACAGAGCAGCATTTTCTAAAAATGTCATCCAAGATATTGTAAAATCAAGATCTTACAAAATGATGCTCGTAAAGCATGCTGTGATGTTGATTTAACTTAATGGTCATTTTGGTGGCTGCAGTTTATGGTGCTGTTGCAATCTTTGCAAGTATTTCTAATTCCCTGTTTAAACCCCTTAGTTTCAAGGGTTTAAGTTAACCCCTTATAAATAAGGTATGCCCTGTCAATTTGTATAAATGTAAGTTGCTTTTTTTCTTTTCAAACTTTCTTCTTACATGCCAGAACTACAGTTCAAATACCTCTCCTCATTAAGTCAAGACCTGCTGTCAATTCTGTTGTTGGTTCAAGACCCAGTATTGTAGAAAGTACCTCCTTTTCTACCTCCAGCTAATTCCTAATCGGGGTCACTGGGCTGGAATCTATCACAGCATGCGTTCCAGCTCCCTTGGTGGATTATAGGACAGTAGCTGTCATAATTTAGACATTCTTTATTTTATGCAGCATATATTCATCTGACAGCCAAATGTGCTTATATTTACATGGTAAACAACATCAGACAGCCTCAGTGTAAAATGCAAGAGAGTGAAGTTATCTGAATACATACACTGGTTTATTTTACTTTTAAGTTCACAAGTGCCCATTAGTGCTTTCCTCCATCTAAACCTGTAATGTCAATCTCAGAACTAAGATCTTCCATTTTTAAATTGCTGTTCTGCAGCCTCTCTTTCCCATTTTCTCAAATGGACATAAATCATAAATATGTCCATTTGTAGACAATAATCAGTTGATGTTTTGCGTCATACATGTAATGTGTTCTACACTACCAGATGTATGACGCAAAACATCAACTGATTATTGTCTACAGCCAAAGGCATATCTACACTAATCTCTGTCTTGCCGCCTTGTCTCTCCCATATAATGGGAGAAAAACATATTTTGAGTGCTCCCTCATGAAAACAGAAATACTCACATAAGAGAGGGTGGAGACTGAGAGGACTGCTACTTCCAACAATGTGGGTTGGGTTAATCTGAGTTTAGAGCACAAAACGTTTTACAAGTACTTACATCCTCTGTGTGTGTGTGTGTGTGTGCGTGTATGTGTGTACGTGTCCATGTGCATTACCAAAATTCTGACATCATGAGCAATATAGCCCTTCACAGATTATGGTACCACATTGTTCACAATCTTCTCTTAACCTCTGCAAGGCTGTTATGAGTTACAAAATCTCTTTATGGCTGCCTCCTCTATTCCCTAGAAAGACAGAATCAATATCCAGCTTTGGGGCTGCTGCAGCCTTCCATCAATAAATCATTTAATCAATAATCCCCAGAGAGCACTGCATCACGTCTGTTTTTTAAGCCCGGGTTCTACCTTGGACTAAATTACTATATTTGTAGTGATTTATTTCACTTAGGTGATCCAGTTCAATAAAACATAAAATGCATTTTTTTGTTATTTAGGTAGCTTCATGAAAATCTCAGAAAAAGTGTTTTTTCAAAGTAGGCTACATTTCACTTTTTAGCAGCATATATTGATTAACAACATCTCTTCTGTGCACTTGAGTATTTTCCCAGTCTCCGTGAAGTGAAACTCTCCGTTATAAGGCTTTCCTTAGACACAGAAGTATGATACCAGATGGACACACAAAGCACATGAGCCAGGTGAATCACCATCACTGCCTTGGCAGATATTCCTTCACCGCGCCTCGCCCTTGCCTACCCCTGCCAAAACCCTGCTCTTATCAGCCTCTTACACACACTCTGTAACCACGGTAACTGTCTTACACCACTAGTCGTAGGGCAGCGATGTGCAACCAGCAGTTTCCTGCAGGCTTCACTGTCCACTTTAGCTCAGAGCTGCAGAAACAGGGTGTCGGGGGACGGCAGTAATAACGTTGTTCAGAATCAAACATCCAGCACGGCTAATATGATGACTTTGAATTCTCACTGCGCAGTTCAGTGTGTGGAAGCAATTAAGCTCAGGCTTGTATTCCTGAAGCAAATTGAAATGTATCATACATCAGTAGTCCTTTCATTCATTGGTTACGCATGGGGGAGATAGTCAGGCAGTATAGCAGATTACTTTTTTAAAATTGATGTTGAACATATAACTTAGCTTGAGCAACAGTTGGATATTCGTTGCATACACACCAAACAAATATTATAGCTTTTGAGTGAGAAACAAACATTTCCTTCTTATTATTTTATCATCTTCTAATGAAAATGTTTTTCTGATCCTATTTAATCACTCAGATCATACCTAAAAAGGACAAATAATGCAAAAGTGCATTTTTATCTCAATTTCTATTAGCTTACACAAAGCAATTGGCTACACCTGTCCTAGCCAGCAATACCATCTAGTTTCCAGATGTGGTGTCACACCTCTTGCTGGGCACACATTGTTTTTTCCTAGTTGTTTTTATTGAGTATTCATTTCGTAATTAATTCTATCAACTCAATGAACTGTGTGGACAGTTGTCTCTGAGAACAGACATTGGGATTGGACCTCTCTGCGTTCCAGTCTTTGATGGGAGAGGTCTGTTGGCTGAAGATAGGAAAGTAAACTCAATTTGCGAAGGTGATCTGTGTATAGGCTGTAGTTTTATCTTAGGAAGTGGCCATCCTTGAACTTACTGTTGGATGTATGCCCAAAAGGAAGATTTCAGTAATGGACTGTGAGAACAGAGCTGCATGTAATAGGAAAGTGTTCTTGTCAAGGAGTTGCAAGTGTGAATATACGGTACAGCAGTCCATACATGAATATATGGTAGCACATGTAAACTTCCACAGTCAGTTCATTTCTCTTTTTAAGGTTAGTTCATGTTTCTGGTAGGGATGGGGCCGATCCGATCCAGTATCGGTATCGGGACCGATACCAGCGAAATTCAGGTATCGGATTTTCCCGATCCAACCTGCGGAGATTTCCGATACCACTAGCCATGTCTGCACTTTAACGTTGTCTGCTGAAATGGCTCCAAAAGTGATTCCTGCCGGTGCCGGCTGGTCTGCTGGCTGGCTGCAAACTGTGGAGTACATTTCCTGAACGGAGGCGCGGCTCAATGAGACACAGAGTTATGAGACACGCCCCCGCTCAGGAAGTCCATTCCGCAGTTTGCAGCCAGCTAGCAGGATAGTAGCATGAACAGCATTGTGGCTAGCTCGATGCTATCCTGTGTGTCCGCTGTTTGGAAATACTTCACAGTGGAAACACCGCAGAGCAAGACAGCAACATGCAAAAACAAAACAGGACTTTCACAATCGTCTGTCCCGGAGTTGTCGCTGGCTTGTGGCGTTTCATTTCCCCGTTGTTGCGTCCCCCAGAGACCGCGGATCGTATGGCGTTATTTTTTAGTCAAAAGTTATGAGCGTGTAACACATGCTCACGAGCACATTATGTTATTTCACACGCGCAAAAATGAACCTTCAGCTGGCATGATAAAAGTACTCGCGCACAAATTCAACAACCGAGAGGTGTAGGTAGCTGCGAGCGAGCGCCTTACTCTGCTTGTACAGTGGAATCCTGCTCGCGCGCAGCGGGCTTCTGCTCGCGGAGTGCTGTTTTGCTCGCGGAGTGGATTTCTGCTCGTTCAGCTGATTTCTGCTCGCTCGAGTACATGACTTTTGACAATTTGGGGGCGGAAACCAAGGAGGGCACTGACCCTCTTATGATTGGTCACTTTCACACAGGGACATCCTTGATTGACAGCTCTCATTACAGGAAGCACGGAGTCACAGTATCTGACGGAGTTCAGTCATTCAGTTAACACTGCACAGTGGACGGAATGGCGGCGACACCTGAA
Source organism: Gymnocephalus cernua (assembly GCA_023631565.1). NCBI lineage: Eukaryota > Metazoa > Chordata > Actinopteri > Perciformes > Percidae > Gymnocephalus > Gymnocephalus cernua. The sequence continues at coordinate 18,668,495 of CM042431.1, forward strand.
GATCTAGGCGTAAGTGATATTGATGATATGATGGGGGCTGTGTGTTTGACAGTGTTATAGCAATGTAATCTGAAATTTGTTGAGAATAAACTCATTAAATATTGAGAATAAAGTCGTTGTGTTTTGAGTTTTTTTCTCAATATTTAATGAGTTTTTTCTCGAAACACAACGACTTTATTCTCAATATTTAATGAGTTTATTCTCAACAAATTTCAGATTAAATGGCTATAACACTGTCAAACACACAGCCCCCACCATATCATCAATATCACTTACGCCTACATCTTCAGGTGTCGCCGCCATTCCGTCCACTGTGCAGTGTTAACTGAATGACTGAACTCCGTCAGATACTGTGACTCCGTGCTTTATTGAGTGTGTGTGTGTGTGTGTGTGTGTGAGAGAGAGATTTTTACACTTGCACTTTTCTTATATTTCAAGACTCAAGTATTTGACATTTTGGGAATGTAATAAATATTGACATGACAATCAATTTGAAACCCTTACAGTTGGATATCTGTTTTCAGAATGAGATTTTTCCTGTTTTTCTGACTTCCTTTTCTGACCTTATACTTACCTCAAGTTGCCTTTTGGGACATACATGCATACGTACGTCCATATCATACTTGCTCGTTGAGAGGAGTTTATTTCAGCATCATATAAAATCAACAATAATGATAATAATAATATTAAAGCAAACACAGCTCTGGTATCGGAATAGTATCGGTATCGGCCGATATCCAAATTCAGGTATCGGGATCGGATCGGAAGTGAAAAAATGTGGATCGGTGCATCCCTAGTTTCTGGTATTACATTCCAATGGTTATCATGGTCAGGTTTTGGTTACATAATGATGTATTATTTGGTCTCCACCCACTGTCACTAAAATAGTACAGAGCACAGGTGCTTATAGGGTAAACAGGCAGGCTATGCAACACATTGTAAAGCTTGACACCAAAGATGTGGTGCACTTCTGGATTGCCAATGACACTGCTTCTGCTGTACAGTGCATGGCGAGTCACTAAAATACCAAACCAAATATCATATGACAGAGTTCTCCTCTTAAGGAAACTTTGCTTCATTAGTACATAGCTGCACCTATATAAACCCATTGTGCTGTCATGCTTACTCTCATGTGTTTAGTAACTAAATATTTATTGGACAACATAATTAACTAAACTTGTGACATACATATAGTCTACTATGTCCGGACTTTTACGTCCTGAGTTAACAGAAGATGTTCTGTTTAATGAAGTTGTCCAGCCATAATCTGGTTAAGATTTGTTGGACATATTGTACAGTGATTCTTCTCACAGAGGAAGGAAAAAGTGAGTCAAACACAATGGACGGTTTGTCTGAGGTTGTTATGTCTTGGCTTTACTCATGACATGCTCATTTTTCTGCTACATCTGTGCTTCATCACTAGCAAACAAGTGTGTACTCGCCACTGAGCCACACCACTTAGATGTTTAGCATCCAAAACCTTAAAACTGAAAAAGAAGTTGTGTAAGTGAAAATATAGCTGCATCGTGAAATTAACATTAAATATAGCTTGCACGCAAAACAATACTCAAATCCACGCTATATGCTGAGATTAATGGCCTCTTTCATCGGACATGCGTGCTTGGCCACAGCTGGACAAATGACTGCCATGACATCATAGCGCAGGACACAGAGCAGATCATTGGCGCTATGCAACAATGACATTCAGTGTTTTCCTCTGTGGTCCCTCTCAGCAGGCCCCTAAACGTGGGTGCCGGGTCACAATGCTCCTCTGTACCCCCTGACATATGGCATCCTGGCACTGATGTGGCCCTGGGAAATTGTCAGGATAAATACCCGTGCCAAAAGCCTTCGAACCTTCCAAATCCTGGGATGGCATCCTCTGGGTCTCACGCTTGACTGCCTGGGACTCGGCTTGCAACACACTGAAAGAGAGACAGCTCTAAGGTGAGTGTGTTTAGCGAGATAGGCAAAGCATGTGAGAAAAAGAGACACCTCTGAAAGTTGTTGCAACTTGGCAAGAAATGCCGATCTATTTGGCTGTCAAACCAATTACGCTTTCACAATTTTGTGTGTGCTGATGATGATTTGAGGGTTTCCACACACTTGTTGTTTGGAAAAGAAATAGAAAACACATTTCCCACAGAAACCTGACAACCTGCCTTTAAAAAAAAAAAAGCCTTTCACATCACAAAACCCTCATTATCTTTTAATGTTGAAACTGACCTTCGAAGTCATTTCATCTGTCGTTTGAGCAGTCGAGCATTGATCTCAAGGTAACACCGCACCAGTCCAAAAGCCTCAATTATTTCTGTAATTGCAGATTTAAAGCCAAAAGAGATTCACACAATGCTCAGCCAAACAACTACGCCCAAGGCCAAGAAAATGGAGGAGATTATTTTGTGCGTGTGTTGCCGATGGGACTGACGGAGTCGTGAGAAAGAAGAAGACAGAAGATAGAAGAGTGAGAAAAGAGGAAGAGAAGGTTCAAGGGACGATAGAAGCAGACAATAGTTTTAGCAGGGCTGGGCTAATGTGGAGGGGAGAGAAAAACGGTGAGTGAAAGGATGAAGATTGAATTTCGTCTTCACAGGCGAGAACACTGCTTTGTGAGCAAACAAAAGGATGAAAAGATGACCTGCCGCTGTTCTCTGACAGACAGTTCTCCATGTTCCTGTTGGCAGCCCCCCCCTCTATCTCCCTCCCCTGCTGCAAGTCTACAACTGCCAGTGTCCAATATCAACTCTTAAAACAATTATTGGACTGCCAGAGGGTGGACATAGCGCAGAGTCAGCAAACAAACGCAGAAGACTACCTGTCACAGAGCGTGGAGGCAGCTGAGGAGAAGGATATACTGTAGCATGAAAAGAAAAAGGGGAAGCGGGCATAAAGAATGTATGAATCATTTTAAAAATGGAAATCTAATGACAGCTAAGCTACTTATTAATTTGGCTGACACTGGGACTTTGTGTGTGTGTGTGCGTGTGTGCACGTGTACTTGTGTTGTGCGGTCTGTCCCCTGTCTTTGAGGGAATCCAACACTAGTCACAGCAAAAGCAGATTATGAGATTAAGTGATGTGCTTCTGGGAAATAAATCAAAAAAACACTGGTAGATGAATGAATAGTTAGTACAGCGACGCTAGAAGGAAATCATTCTTAATTGATTTTTTTTTTTTTGTGGTGTAAGGATGAGGATGGGGAGTGTGGGTGGAAAGTATGAATGAGTCATGTTGTTGGGGGTTGTGACATAGAGGGGGTTACGGTCACTTTGTAATGGCTTTACTGAGAGCAGGAAAATGAATCGCTAAATCGGTAGGATTGATAATCGGCTCTGGGTGGGAAATAACCTGCAGAGAATCACAATGACTTTGCTTTTATCTCCTGTGCTTACAGAGTTGCCTGTCCAACTCAAGATTGCCTTGCAAGTACACCACATAATCCCATGGGATTAAATTGTTTTTACATGGAACATGTGTAGCATTGTGGTTGAGGAATTTGTAAACCACCTTTTTAATATGATGTCACGCTTTGATGTTAACCACTGCAGGGCCATCTATCTGCCTTTTTTCCCCACTTCCTTTGTTTCTATTGCTCTTTCCCCCCTCTCTGGTTCCCTCTGTGTGTTTAGAAATAGGATCTTATAGCCTAAATTGAAAATGGGACTACTCCACAGCACTCAACACACGGCAACAGATGTGTGGCAGTATGCGAGAGGGGGCAGGATGAAAGGAAAGTGAGGCAGAGGCAGGGAGAGACTGATGGAAGAAAGTGGAAAAGGAATAGTAGGAAGAGGAAAGATAAAGATGATAAAGGTAGAAAGAGGGAGGAAATCAACAGGACTAGAAGGGAGGAAGATGAGAGACTGAGAGGAGAGGGAAAAGGAATGGAGAGGAGTTTAGAGGCTCTCCAACACATTGCACTCCCAGCACAGCAGATGCCACATTCTGTCTGGCACTATGATCTGTGGGCCTGCTCTATTTATACCCTCGCTGTATCACTTCAGGGCCAGCACAACACTTGAAACATGCACACACACACACACACACACACACACACACACACACACACACACACACACACACACACACACACACACACACACACACACACACACACACACACACACACATCTAGCATCAGCCATTTGCAGCTCTCCTGCAGTGACTGAAACGAGACAGGTTAGAAGCTCCCTGTGAGGGGTAGAGATGGAAAACAATGTGAGGGCATAAATAGAGAAAAGATTTGTAAGTATATATATATATATATATATATATATATATATATATATATATATATATATATTCCATTTTGTCCCTGTATATAGTCTGTAAAAGTTCATCTTCAAAGATAATCTGTAACTCCCATGTGAGAGGAGATAAATATGCATATTTTGCTTTTCGTTAATGCCTGGCAGGTTTTAGTTGGCAGGCCAGACCATGAGAAAAGGGAGAGTGAACAAACAGTGGTCTGATTAAGCAGTGGGAGGGCCGGAGCCTTTTGGATCGCCCTGGTTACTGGGAATAAGAGTTACATCAGCTTTCCACCTTAACAATGAGTGGAGTTGGGCAACTCAAAGAGGAAAATCTTAGTGCGTGTTAAATGAGAAAAAGACGGGGCGGAGGGAATGAGAAAAGTATATAAAATAGACAATTTGGACATAGAAAGCTGCAGCATAAACAGTTCTATTATTTTCTTTTCTGTAAAAGTGTGTACAAAGTAAACGATACAGTATAAAGATTGTATTGTATTGTATTATATATATAAATTGTATATGAATCATCTCATGCGGGCAGAAGGAAAGTTGGATAACAGCACAGCTTTAATTTAGGAAGCAGCGCGCTGTGGTCTTTTCTCACGCCATATATGTGTAATCCCATCTGTGATGCTACGTTGCATTGTTAAGAGTCAGCACCCTTGCATGTTAAACGGCCTTTGTTGGTAATCAATCAACCCAAATGTTACAGAAGCAAAGCAGGGTTCATTACACATCCGGCTCAGAGAAACGACACCATTCTACACATCCATCAACCTCCCACACCGCGGGGCCACTGCAACATAACACTAGCTGGTTGGAAACGGAGGGCGTGCTCACACACGCAAATACAAACAGACTCGCACATATACAAATATAGATAGATGCAAACATCCACACACTCGCACATTTGTCTGTGACCTATGATGTTGTATGCAAAGTCACACAAACAAATTCTAATAGCTGAGAAGGAGGTGGCATTTAAGAGCACGAGTAATATTTTATGCAGGTGCAATAAAAAAGCATGCAGGCAATCTTTGAAGGGTCACCTTTGATATTATGAAAAATGAAAGGCTAAATCATATCTGTAATAGTTCTTTGTCTCTGTCGATGTGGGAGAGTAAGAAAGTCAAACTTCAAAGATGCAAACCACCACCTATATCTGGTCATACTGGTTGAAAATAGTGAAATGAAAGCTAAGATAACTGTGTGTGTGTGACTGTGTGTAAAGGCCCTGACACGCCAAGCCGACGGTCGGCCGTCGGTCCTAGTTGGGCCGACAGCAACCAGCCGTCTGCCTAGTCTGTGCGGAGTCTGCCTTCGTCTGCCTGTTTTGTGTTGTTGTAATGTTGAACCGGCATCAGTGTTAATTTTTGGCCCAGACAAAGGCGGCGAGGGCCAACGAGAGGCGATGCCACAGGTGGATGGCGGCGGCGGCGGTCGGCGGCTTGGTGTGTCAGGGCCTTAAACCAGTGAGTGAACACTCCAGCTGCCAGAGGCAGAGAGCTGTGCATATGTGTGCACCAGTGTGCCTAGGAGAGCAACAACAAACGTTTCCTCCTCTTTGAAGTAGACCCTATCACCTTCCCACCCCCGCTCCGCTACGCTCCCCCTCCACTGTCCATCAGCAAGCCATAAATCTAGACTCTCATCTGCCGATATGCCTCTGAAGTTCAGGAATGTCCGCATGGGATTTGAGGCCCGGTGAGTTATGGGAACGCATGAAGGGGGGGACTGGGAAGAAGGGGGGGGGGGGGGGGGGGGGGGGGGGGGTTCAGGCATCCTTATACTGTACCTATGAACAGCAACATTTTGCATGTTGACAGCCAACAAGGCTGAAGGATTAGTTGTGGTGGTCAACTGTCTTACGTTTGGGTAATATGCCTCAGAATCACGGAATAAGCATGGAATACAAGCCTGCTGACGACATGCACGCACCCACACACACACACGCACCTATTGTTTTTACTAGATGGGAACACGAGCGTGTAATCTACAGTCCAGCGGCAACTTCAGATGGAAAGGAATTGCTGAGAACTCGAGGATGGCAGAGAGGGGGGTGTTTTTTAAAAGGCTGAGGGTTAGAAAAACAGAACATGGCTGGGGTCGTGGTCTGGCCTGACTCTGTCGTTCCTGCACAGCATGCTCAAAGTCACCCATCTGCCTGAGCCTGTCCTATAGCAGAGTAGCTACATTGGCCTCCATTTGTTTGTCTTTCAGTGAAAGCAGAGGTTTGTTTAGATGTGTGTACCAGGTGTGTGTCCTTGGCTGTCTTTCAGTCTCCTGCTCTACTGCGATGTTGTGCACATACTGTATATGTAATGAGTGTGTTGAGTATAGAGCTGTAACTAATGTTGTCATCATTGATTCATCTTTTGATTTCTTTTTGAGTAATCAATTAAAGGTTAATTCTATAAAATGTCAGAGACCATACAAAATGCCCTTCACAATTTCCAGCTTTCTGTTCTCACCTGGCAAATGGTGGCAGATTCACCGCTCAAAATTGTTTTTGAAATAATGGTAATTGGATTTAAGGAAGACAAAAGCAGGCTTTTTCTAGCCAGCGACCTTCAGTTTTGCCAACTGATATGACAACTACCGCTGTCATGTTATATTAGCTGTAGCTAGCTAGCTAATTAAGCTAATGTCAGATCCATTAATTAGTTGAAATTGCTGACTTATTTTCAAATGAGAACTCTGTAAACGGGTCTTAAATATGCACCTAATTGCTATAAACATGTCATTGTCTTAAAAGACAGAGAATAAAACTGCATGTCCCCAGCAATAATTCACCATCCTCACCGCCATTGTTTTTGTATTATAAAGTGTTACCGATCGGCCAATTTCCCAGAGCCCAAGGTGACATCTTCAAATGGCTTGTTCTGTCTGATAAACAGCCCATAACCCAAATATATTCAATTTGCCATATAATAATGTTAAAATAGACATGAGTAATCAATTATCAAAATTGATGATCGACAAGTCAATTGATCGGCTAATCATTTTAGTATGTGTCTGGAATGAAGCCATGCCGATAACATGACTATTGCTCCCTGCTGCCTCTACACATGACAGGCAAAGCAGGAGGAACATAAAAGTCAACACACAGCTGAATAAATCACTTTGTTGCATTCTCTTTTCCCTTCGCTGGATATGTCTGTTTTCTGTCTTAGAGCATCTCACAGCCAATCTCTGTACCGTTCCATTTCCTGATGGGAGGCTATCAATTTGGCCATTAAAATGGACTCATATAAAGCAACTGATTTCAGTGATATATCTCAAACCCCAAGTGTTCTATAGAATAAACGAGCAGCTTCCAAACTCAAAGGAGTTGGAACCTAAACGAAAGTAGACAAAATGAGAGAAAACACTAGATATTCCCCTGGTAGACAATGCTATATTACAAAGGATTTTGGAACCCAAAAAAGATTTACTTTCTCTTTCAGTGGCATTGATTTTGTGGAAGATGTCTTTGTTGCTAGACGGTTAGCCCACACCCGCAATCAATCAATGCTCACAGGATTTCACAATGGCAATATTTGCACAGGCCAAATAGATGTGAAGAAATAGAATGAGGAAGAGTGGAGGGGAATTAAGGGAAAAGGGTGAGGGAGGAAAAAAAAGAAGTGAGGAGGCCTAATAAAACCAAGACAAGGATAGTAGCCACAAGCCTTTTTGTTTTGTTAAGCCTTGCTGATTCACAAAATGATATGACCCTCTGAATTTCATGTAACCCTGCCTTGTCTGTCAAGTGCTCTTTTTTTATTGTGAGGACAGGAAACCTCCCACATGCAACATGTCAGTTGCCAAAAGATTTAAAAGGTTAAAACACAAAGGTTTGCTGCTTGAATTGACACTCAACGTGGAAGGAAGTGAACCACTACACCCTGCATTGTTTCCCTTTTGGTTAAAGTAATGTAAGGGTGTCACAAAGTGCTAGACACTAAGCCTCACCCTGCAGTCGTGTCAAAGTATAATTGCTGTGGCTGCTGGCATAATAGGCCCGGATCTCTCAGACTTGTTATTTGAGATGAGTCAGGTTACAGGTGGGAAAGAAAAGGAATGTCTTTGGGAGAGGCAATATCTTTTAGAGCGTACATGATAACATATAATTAAACTTCAAAAGATGAGGAAAACAGCATGTCTGCATTTTTTATTAACCCTTTCATAGTTTTTGTCCACTTTTTCTGCTAATTGCAGATGGCCATATTCGCAGTCATTGGCAGCCATTCTGTTGGCCTGGGAAGAATGAAGACTTATCTTCACTTCATCTTCAATTAGCCCCAATAGCACACAGACATCCGAGCCCTTCTCTGTCTTAGCCTGCTGACTCCCCACAAACACGAATGGCGTGAAAGTAATATGTTAAGGCTCTTCTTGACTTCTATTTTTATTTGACTCAATGGCTAAAATTGGGGAATTTTAAAGATGCATTGTGGAGTTTTCTTGTAATCAAACAGAGTTATGTTTACATTCAGTGTTTCTCATCAGAACAAATAGTGTGCATCTTTAAATGCATTTCCTTCCTAATAAAACATTTGCCAATCCATTTTTTTGAATATTGTAAATGTTGTTTTGTTGACATCCTCGTTTGCGAGCATGCAGTGTTCTTCACTGCCTTTGTTGGCGTGCATTGCTACACTTTTTTTTGCACATTTACTGCCATGAAACTGTCAATCAGCGGAATAGTTTGAAACTGGCACCAGGAATGTGTGATACGTTGCCTGTGCATGCAAGTCATCATGCTAGTGTCAACAAGTCCTCCAAATCATGCGATGATATAGTTTATTCCTACCCTCTAAAACGACCCATATGAGCGCTTTCAAATGGGAGTTGACCCCTGGTCTCCTGGGTGAAAGTCCTCTGTTTGTTTGTGTGAAAGTCTAGTGTTTGTTCGATTCACCACCCCAACCTGCCTCCTTATGCAGAATGTTGAACTATTATACTTTTCCACCGTACTTCCTGCTTTGGTCACGGCATAATAACTAAGGCCACCAGACAGCGTTGCCACTATAAACGTTAATATGAGTCCTAATTGCTGCTTGAAAAAGCAAGTTATGGGAGAGTTTGTCAGGGGTAGGGCTGGGTATTGTTTAAAAAAATGTTGATAACGATACAAATACAGTGACTTTGATACCGGTTCCTAAACGATACTTTTTTCAATACCAATTTTATGAATCAAAATGAAATTACATTACACACATTACAGCACAAATCTTTTTATATCTTTTTCAGCTCCTACTACGTGAACCTTATCTCTGTGCGTAACGTAGAGTCTTTCCTGTTTGCCTCTACAACGTGTAACGTTAGACAGCCAATCACCAGCATTATTAGATCTTGGTAGAAGCATGCTGCATGCTCATTGGCTCATTGACGCTGATAAGATTTACTCCTTAGGTATTGAAATTGGGTATTGAATGACGAGGAATGTTTTGATACTCAATACTTTAGAGGCACTTCGTTCGGTGCCTAAAACATATTGAATTCAGTACCCAGCCTTACTGAGGGGAGGACAGTCTTCCAAGTGTATAAACTAAATCTCATTGTAAAAACATTGATCCATAGTGCTGCTAATGGGATAAAAAAGGGGGTACAGGGTACCTTTTATTAAGGTTTCTGCACTAACAAGTGGCATTTTTAAAGATAAAAAAAAAACTCTGACAAGGCTGCACTTTTTGTTTTAAATAAAAAAAAAATTCCACAACACAGGATTTTCTTAGGATACTTGAAGGTAGCAATGCCATCAAGTGATATTATTGTCAAGGACAGAAGGCATTCAAATGTCTGTGAGAGCTGAGATTTCCTGGCTTGCAATGCTGCCAAGATTTGTGCCCAAGCTTAAGTTTATAAAAAAGGTTGAATAGGAAATCAAATAAGCTTCATTAACTTCTGTGTATATATGTTTTTTATATATTGCCTCATACTGCTGTCTCCTGTACTAGGTAGTCCTATCTCACCTCACTAAGGCATGTCCAATCTTGTTCAAATGACAGTGATACTGCAGAGTCAGCCATAAACCCCATAATGTTTGTCTCTTGTGGGCTCTTCTCTCTTCTCCCCTCTAAAGAGAGAAGCCAGCAGGCTGGACTCAACCCAAAACATCCGCCTGCCTCTTATGCCTGTCTTCGTCGCAGCATGCCTGAGTGCCCTCGTCTTCTATCTACACTCCTGTCGACCTATCTACTTAACTGTAGTGCCATTTTCTCACAGTTAGCTTTAATCATTCAGTGCAACAGTGTACCATTACGGAACAAGGCAAGCCAGAGCATTTGTGTGGTACAACAGCCTTCTATTGCGGCACAAAGCGTAATTTACATAGAAATGACCAAATTACTGAGCACTGGCACAGCCAATGGGTGCTATAATTCAAAAGGACTACTTTGACCGCATGCAGCAGGGTACAGCCTCCAGCCAACGCTAACATTCAGAGAGCAAGTGGTCAGTTAGGAAGGAATGTGCTGTTTCAGCAGCTTGTAGGTATTTTGTCATCAAGTATCACACGTCCTCTTGCCCTTCTGTGTATCGATTCTCTTTGCACTTCAGGCACGTAGAGGACAAAGCCAAGTATGTCGGAAATGAGCAGATATTTTCATGCTGTTGAGTAGGAGTAACATTTTCCAATGCTAATTTCTAGGGATGCACCGAAACCACTTTTTTTTTAAGACCTAGTAAAACTACTTACATTTGGGTACTCGCCAATACCGAGTACCGATACGAGTACTTAATAATCCCTCTGGGGTCCGTCTGCGTTTTTGACACACATGATTTTGGCCTGCTCTGATATTGTTGTCAATCAAAACATAGCAGTGTATTCAAAGGACCGTGCCTTTTTTCTATTCAAAGCTTATGTCCATGGGCTGTCAATAAAATAAATCATATCATTCCTGATATCAAAATACTGAGTGAAGTTTAGAAAGAATGAAGAAGGCAAAATCATGATGAATGATGAAGTAATTTAAGTGCATATTAAGTAGCCATGTGGTTTTACCACTCCAGCGGGGAGGATGGTTTACCCAGCAAGTTAGTTAGTTCACAAGATATTGTCCAAATATAAAGAATCGTGGCTATATAACTATATAAACAGTTAGACTACAAACCGACAGCTTTCGTTTAAAAAAAAAAGTTTTGCTATTTGCAGAGCACCGTAGGGACCGCATGCAACAGATTGAAATACCGCTTATTTCATGTTCATGCCTGTTAAGCTGATGAGAGACATTGGGCTGACACTGCTACTCCAAATATTAGGGGTGAAGTTTACGGGCAACAGGCTGCTGATGTGCTTTTTCACAAATCATGTAGCTTTGGAAACATGGTTTCTGTGATGTAGGGACGGCTGGGAATCCCATACCTCAGCTCCAGTACACTGAGAAGACGTCAAAACCCAGTATTATTAACGACTGACAATGGCTGATTTTCAATCATGTATTGGGTAAGAGCCTCTGTTATTTTTTACAGCCCAAAATCTCCAAACGGCTGGCATTGCTCCTCTTCCGCCGTCTATACCTGCTCGACAAAGAAGATAATGTCACGTTTCTATGAAGTGGTACCAGGTGTGGTAGTATCAGAGTAATTTTACATATGATTACAAGTACGAGTACATGCGCACGGCATCGGACCGATACTGGTATTGGTATCGTTGCATACCTACTAATTTTGAATCTAAATAATAAGATGTTTCAGATATAAAGTTGTGTTTGCTAAGTGGCGCAGCATTGGCATACACCTTTTCAGAATAAGAAAAGGCATCCCCTCATTCTTACAGTATATATTATTATTATTATTACAATTTGGACCAATAAACGTATTTTCTGGCATTGGGGCTGATTCATAACCTCCCCTCACAACATTTGCATAGAAATATCTTAATTACTGCCACAATCTCAGCTAGCTGCAGGTGGCCACGAGAAAGACGCATCCAGCAGCAAAATGATAGATTATCTCCCTGCCATAAATATGATCAGTGATTTTTTTTCGCAGCAAAGGACAGAAAAAAAACAGTCATTTCCATAAGCATACTAATTCTCATTTACATAGAGATGAATCCAGATGCAAATGAGCGAAATGGCGTGTACTTGAAACAGGTCCCCCGGCTGCACCGAAGCATCCACCCAGAGGAATATCAAAAGCCGTCAAGCATGTCAATCAAATGCTCTGCGACATTTCAGTCGAAGGAAGGAGGAGAAAAGCAAGGCAAAACATTTGAACACAACAAGGTCCTTACAAGGGAGCTAACGTCATGCCTGGGTAATCCTCGGTTTGATGAACAAAAGTGGATTTTAAAGCACAGGCTGAATTTAGCTCCTTTACTTTACTGACACTTTTACTTACAACAAAGGTAAAGTCTTTCATCTAGCTCTATTTGAAGGGGGAAAAAAGTCTTTATCATTCTGAAATATGACAGTAGACTATGGTCTGACATTTTGGAGACAGAGTTTGAGGGACAATTTAAGCATAACAAATAGGATTGTATTAAGTAGTGAAATAATCAGGATTTATTTTTATGCATGCTATGACTGGCAAGAAGCAAATCGTATTAAGGGAAAATAGAGAGAATCCAAATTGAGGTTAAATAGTTCTTGTTTCAAAACCTGTTTTAATGGATTATATTCAGATCTCTGTCTACTTATATACATATTGTAGGCTATATTATTAGGCTCTGAATCTAATAACTTAAAATGATGAGGAAGAATATAATAATGCCATGTGTCTGTATTATCCAATATATTTCTGTCAACATAAGCTACATGAAAGATCTGACTCACTGGTAGTCATGACAGAGTGACAAAGTAAAATAGCTTGATGAAGGTAACAGACCTTTGTAATAGAAATCCATAATCCAGGCATGGCAGCCCTGAGAGAGTGGACAGCTGGACCGATGTATGAGTCTGCTCCCTTGTGTATGGTTTACTGTGACAGAACCCTGCAAAAACCAATTCCCCACCCAAGGACACACGTTTCTTGGCTGAAGACATTGGCCATCAGAGTTTAGGGAAATTTCTTGTTCAAGAAATCACACACATCTGACACTTAACCCATCGCTTCACCTTCTCTTCTTAACTTTTATCTTTCACTTTTTATATTTTTATTCTCTCTCATTTATCAAATGCTTGTGTGCTATCACAGCTGACTTTAAGGTAAATCCATATGGCAGAGATTAACAAAGCTGGGTGTCCCTTGTGGTGTTTCCAGGTGCACACACTTGTTAAACTCGCAGAATGTGATGAAATGGGACTACATAGCGCAAATCCAAAACCTTTAGTCGCAGCTGGCAATGGTAGAAGAAGTACTCCAAACTTAAAGTACAAGTAGTAATACCACAGTGTAGAAACACAACTTTTAAGTGTAGAATACACAAGTTATTCAGAATGGCCTGTTTCGGAATAATATATATTATTGAATTATAATTATGGATGCATTCATCACTTTAATTTTGCAGCTATTTTTAATTTATATATAGCTATATATCACTTCATATAATGCTGGGTAGCTGGTGAAATTCTCCCTGTGAATCAATAAAGTCTTGTTGATACAATAGTATCATAATTGATTTATTACTGGTAAAGTTATCAAATAAATGTAGTGAAGTAAAAAGTACAATATTTCGCTCTGAAATATAGTGGAGTAGAAGTATAAAGTAGCAGAACATTGAAGTACTACAGTAAAGCTTAAGTACCTCAAAATTGTACTAGGAAAACTAGCCAATTTTAACATCGACATCATAGATTTGACTTAAATGAATCTGGACTCACACATGCGGAGATGAAAACAGAGGAGGTCACTACACTTATCACATTTGTTTCTCCTCTTACGAGCTGAGCTATGTGTAGCCCTGTTTCTCGCCAGTCTCTCAGTTGCTCATTACCTTTTGCTTTGTCTTGAGAAAGAATGCCTAAAGGTCCTGACCTTATGCTTTCACTCCTGGTTTGGACAAAGCCAGGCTTTGTGCCAGCTCTCCAGGCACACCACAGCCCCGCTGTCCAGCCCTTACACTGCCAAAGCCCCTCCAGACGTTGCCCCGGCCCCCCAGTTTACCCTTCATGGCCCGTATCCACTCAGCTGTGACTAACTAACTCTCCCCCTAGTATTTGTGCCGTGTTTCATAAAGAAATCATTCAGTAATGCACAGGAAGTTCCCTGCACTGTGTGGCCATGAAAGAATGCCAGTTATGTCCGTCCACAGGGAAAGGGACAGTCTAAGTCAGTTAGTCACTTGGTGTGTGGCAAAACACCCAATTGTCAATAGCCTTTCATACTTTAAATCATGCAAATTAGTTGGGTGTAATTAAGCAACTGTTTTGTGTTTGATGATGATGATGACATTTTGATATTCTGGTTTGAGTAAATGATTTAAGTATTTGAGGAATAGTTCGACATTTTGGGAAATATGCTTATTTGCATTCTTGATAAGTTGGATGAAAGGATTGATACCACTCACACCTTTCTGATCAATACAGGTGTAGAGCTAGCAGCCTGTTAGCTTAGCATAAAGACTTGGAACAGGGGGAAAGCGCTAGCCTGGCTCTGACCAGACGTAATAACCAGCACCTCTAAGGGGCCATCCACACGAAGACGCGTTTTGATGCAAACGCACATCTTTTGCATCGTTTGGGCCGATCGTCCATACGACTCCTGTAAACACACTGCCTGTAAACGCACTTTTTTGAAACCTGGTTCCAGGGTGAATAAAAAAAAACGGCTCACTTTTGGCTTCATACGGACGGCGAAACCACATATGTGCGTATCGATGATGTCATCACACACCCCTCAACCTGCTGCCTTCAACCCCGCTAGTACTAAAGTAGCTGACCGCTCTAGCAGGGACGTAATGTTAGCTGTTTATAAAGTGGAAGAGAACTTATCAACTAGCTAGCTAATCTGTCTGCTTATCAACTCCTTGAACGGATTATAGTAACTTTTAGCACGGCTTATTGTAGAAAGGCTACCGCAAGAAAAACGTGCAGCTAGATTATCAAAAAGACATCGGATCATTGATGTTTGTTTGACTGCCGATGTTAGCTAGCGCGCTAACGTTAGCTCTGCTAGCTAGCTAGCGCGCTGCAATCATGTCCGATAGCAGACAGAATTGCAAAATAAAAAGCAATCCAACAGCACATTATACAATGTAAACAAAGACACGTTTTCTAGCGGTGGCCTTTAACTAGCAGTGGTGAAAGTTATTAAAGTCTAGTCCATGGATGTATTAAGAGAACTAGATAGTCATGTTATGAAGGGAAGTGGTAGTGACTGAAGACTGCTCTTCTTCGTTTTTGGTGAATTTCTGTAGCAATAACAGCGCCGCCTACAGGCCTGGAATATGAAGTAGCGCGTTGAGTCATTTACAAATGGATTCGTTTGGACGCACATTTTCTTGAAATGAATCCAGGGAAGACGGGTAAAAAAAAAAGATCGTTTTGGTACGTGTGGACATGGCTTTAAGCTCCCTAATCCCAACGTTGTAACTCATTTTTACACTTACAAAGATAACAAGTGTAAAAACGAGCAGTTTGACATGGGGTTCTGATCTTATCGTCTAATTCTCAGTAAGAAACAGTAATACAGCATTTCCCAAAATGTTGCATTGTGACTTTATAATGTTGCTTGCATCAATGTGGATAACTTTCTTTTAATGTGACCTACTGATAATGTCGTTTTTAGAAATGAGGATATAGGATCTCCGCCAACTTTGACAACGGTTTATGTACACAGCTGGGACTCCTTCCACTCGCCTGCCTGAGTGTCTGTGTGCATTTGTGTGTCCATGGAGATGATCCTTCCTGAGCTCCTCTGGAATGTTTGCAATGTGCACGAAGAAAAAGATCGGCTTGAGTACCTGGGGTCTGTGTTCGGGCCTGCTGTGGGCCCCTGGCTAGTATGACTGTCTGAGCATGTGATTCAGCCTACTGACACAGAAAACAGGCACATCTGGAAGTAACCACACACAACTGGCATAACTAACTGCCACATACATGCCAAATAGCCTACTGTGGCGTTGCCACGAGCTAGGACAAGCTGCACTCATTAGACCATGTCACAAAGTTATGTGCATGAAGATTTCGTTGCCTCTGGGTGAAAAAAAAGGGGGGGACTTGAAAGAGTTTTTGTGGTGATCTGAAATAAGCCAGGCAGGGAGAGTAAGGTCGGAACATATGTGAACAGTTAAAAGGGTGATTCAAAAACCTCTTTGATTTTCACCATTAGTGTGATTACAGCTGGCATGGTCCCTGGTTTAAAAAATGGCTTTCTTCTGCAAAGGAATGTCCCAAAAAAAAAAAAAAAAAAAAAAAAAAAGAATTAGGAATCTTCTATTTAGCTAACAAATGAAGTTGACACTGATGTTAACAGTGAAGACAAATGTGTAGCGGGAAGAGCGAGATGTGGGTGAAATACAGAGGGAGGCAGATAGTGCAAAGCAGGAAAGGAGGACGGGTTGTGAGTCTGGTTTAGACCTGCAGACCTCAGTTTAGCATTGTGTTTAATCCCTGGTGTCTGCAGCCTGTCGTAAATCTCTTTGCAGTGTTCAGCATTAACAGACATGCTTAGAGCGTGATGCCCAGCTGCAACCCCCACCCTCCTCCGAAACACACACGTTTATATACTAACCCGTACACCCGGCACATTAACATGACCTGCTTTCGCCTATACGGCACGCAGTGCACATATTGATCCCCAAGTCCCTATTAGAGCTGCAGCAGGCAGTTAGTCTGGAAAAAGCCTCCAGTTACACCTGCTTAAACCTCTGCTGCTTCTCTGCCACATATGCAGTGACCTAGTAGGGAGAAACATAAATCACTGATACTGACACACGTGCTGTAAGCCATGAAATGAAGTGCGAGTACAAATCGAGCCACTATCCCATTCTATGGAGATGTACTTAACAGTAGTGGTGTGCCCTGGAGTTGGCCATACATAAAAAAGCTGTAAAAGAAACCAGATGATGTGCAGAACGGTTAGAGGCTGGTATGAATTAGGCCTTCAAAAGTTGAATCATTTGGCTCGTAAGTCTAGAACCAGAAATCAGACACAGAGCTGCGCCCATAGTGGGTCTAAAAGGGTCAAATTAAAGAAAGATGGGGTTATGTGAAGTGAAAGCATGGGGCAAAATAATGCAGCTGACCTCCAGGCTGTATGTTTTTTCTTAAATACCTTTCACAGCTACAAATTCAACCTTTGAAAAACTGTAAACTAGGCTCTCCTCTGAGAGCGGAGCACTCATTAATTGTGGGCTTGGCCTCTCAGCAGCACATACATACACATACACCCACAAAGGGAGTTTTCTTACTTTTTTATCTGAATCGAATTAACCAAATATGCCATCCAGCCTTGGCCGTAGGTTGGCCGTTTGATATTACCAGAGAGACAAATATGAAAAGCAGGTTTTGATGACGATGTCAGTTGTCTCCTTCACTTTATCATTCTGGGTGAGATTATGAAGGGGATTAGAGATTCCTGTTGTAGCGTGCCAGTGGTTGAAATAATGGCTCCTGGGGAACAGTGTGCCAGTACAAGATAAGTTTCTACAGCACAATGAGAACACTGTAATGGGAAAGTACAGAGGCAGGCTAGGTCAATATTTGATGCACTCTAATAAGGCAGTTAAGCACAAACTGCATACGAAACACGCAGTTAAATTAAATTACAGTGTATTTATCAAAAAGGACAAGAGATTTTGGAATGTTACAATGCACGTTAAATTAGTGGAGCATCAAGTTTCCAAAACAGGTTGGCAGACAATATTTACAACCTACTTACAACATGTACAATGAGTATGGTACACCTGTGACTTTAAGGCTGAATATGCAATGCAAACACAATTACAGGAGTGCAGGTGCTGCGATGACAATGTACTGTGCAAACGAGTTTCTATTAAAAAAAAAAAAAGCGAGGCAGCGGTCAACAGAAATACAGTATTCAAGAACTTATGTTAAGGCATAGGAGTTTATCACTAGGATTTTTGAACAAAAGGCAGGAATCCAAATACACATGAAGGGCTGCGTTATGATGCCCCAGTCGCAACTTTACATGTAATACCATTCGGTGGGGTGAGCATCATGGGGTGAAAGTAAGACAGAATAGACTGGCCATTCCTCTTTGTGGGGCATACAGTGGACATCTCAACCGGGGGGCTTATAAACATGTGTCAAATATACTTATTTATAAAGTAGGCAACCCATTTCTATTCACAAGAGGTAGTTCAGCTGGATATTCAAGGGAGTTGTGTGTAATGCGCGTCAGGTAAGCACAGGTGTGCCAATCGCGTTTGCAGAGCTCATTATACCGTGCAGACAACAAACCCATCACCTGTGCGTGCTGAATGTTCACAGCTGGCTGTACTTCCCTTTGCAATGCAACATGTGTTTGTATAATCTGTCTATCCTGTCCTGGAGAACACCGGCGTGCTCGTCTGAAAGAAATCCTAATTCCAGAGACAAAGGCTCGCTGTCTCTGTAGAGCTCCAGCAGCCTTGTCCTAGCGTCTCTGCGCCTGTGCAGCTCCGCCACGCGCTGCATGGTCCTCTTTCTGAACACACACACGGAGCTCAGTACTGTATTGTGATATTTCTCCCACATGTTTAACACCCGAAAGCCGTGCACGAGTCCGGCCTCGTTGTCTATGAATACGAGGTCACCTCGGGGTGTTCTGAGGAGGTTGTTGGTGTCCCTCTCCATTACGCGCGAATCCCACTGCAGGCTGAACAGATTGCTGACGAGTCTGTCGAAGTTTGCGGTCAGGTAGTCGAATATAATCAGGTCGGTCCACTGCAGTAGCTCCAGCAGCTCCGCCGTCGTCTTGTCCCGGAGCTCCCCGAGCACAGGATGCAGCCCGCTGCTCTCCTGTCTGAGCGGCGCCGGTGTGACCACCCCGGTCAGGTTGGAGACCCACTCAGTGAGAGACACCACGGCTCGATCACTCCACTGTAAGCCACCTATGCGCGTCCTCACAGCCGCCCATTGTTCACTGTCACTGTTCAGCTGGGACAGTATGAGAGGGGGCAGGTTTGTGATGCCGAGCAAACTGGCAAGGTAATATGTCAAAGTTTCTCCTTGCACCTGATCCGCGTTTATCCCGTAACGCACACACGCTTTGGTCCCATCTGCAAAAGTGGCGAGCTGATTCGATATCCTGCCGCATCCAGGCTCCAGCTGCACTATTCTGTATGTCCTGGCTCTCTCTCGCCAAGCCTGAGCATAGTCCTCCGTGAAGCCCACGGGAAGGAGATCCTCCAGCCATTCACTCCAACATATCCCATCCTCCACCGGGGAGCCTAACTTGACCGGGCCCTCCCGCAGCGCTGACCTCTTGTTATCCCCATTCACATGGTAATCTCGATTTCCTGCAGAGGCAGTTTGATCAGTGAGGTTTCGAGCCTCAAGTCTGCCCCCCAAGTGCGGTCTTTGTGCCGCTGGGACAGCGAGCAATGCCCGGAAAGTTTTTGCGGAGAGGTCCGCTGGGAGACCTTGGTAAAAAGACCCCCCGCCCGGTACTGACAACCCCCGTTTGTGTCGCTCCAAACGGCTCTCCAGTGCGCTCCAGACATAGAAAACACTTGCAAGGGCGCACAGGAAAAGAAGAGCGAACAAGTTTGCGGAAACAGCCCTCATGGTGAAGACCACCCTTCCCCTTTTCGGAGACCCACAGCGCTCTGGCAGGTTCAAATAAGACAGCAAGAATGAGTTTTCTTCAGACCACTGTTGAGCGGGAGCGGCTGTGAGCCGTGCGCCCCGTGTCCCGAAGCCTACACCCCCCCCAAGCGCCGCGGCTCACAGGCGAACTGTTTGAGATCACAGGAAGAAGAGGGTCTCCGAAACAGTGTGCTTCTCATCTCCCGTCCTGTTCAGATGCCTTGTCACATCCCTCCTCTGCGGGAAACATGGAATTTCGGATGACCACAGCGGATATCCTCTAATGAACGTTCTCCATTATCACCCACTGGCGTCGTAGGCTACAGGCGCTTTCTGTCCGTGTGCACCTCTCCGTCTCTCATCGTCCTTTCTCTCTCCACCGGGCGCTGGGTGAGTTTGTGGTGGTGTCGGCTAGCAGAGAGACACTAGGCGGTGAGACACGTGACTCCAGTCCCGAGATGGTGGGCGGGTCGTGGAAAGGAGGGTTCAGAGAGGAGCGGAGCAAGTGCACCGCACCGCACCGCGGTGTGTGTGTGTGTGTGTGTGTGTGTGTGTGTGTGTGTGTGTGTGTGTGTGTGTGTGTGTGTGTGTGTGTGTGTGTGTGTGTGTGTGTGTGTGTGTGTGGCGTTATGAGAGAGGATTGTGTGGTATTGGCAAATGCAGCCATTATGATAATTGATACCTGGGGCAGAAATACTTTGGAAATAATGTCACCATTTTAAACAAATGATATTTTGTGTCAATGAGGGAAAGGCAGGCAGGGATGGGTGCCTGAACCCAATTTGCCCAAATCAGTGCAAAACATTTGCCTCCCTTTTTTATTCTATTTCTAATTTATGATCACCATAAAGTCATTAAGCACCAAGTAGAATCAGCACCTTTTCTTTTATTGTTTTGGCTCTGTAGCATACTCCATTACATTGGATTTGAAATAAAAGTATAACTGTTAGGTTAAAGTGCTGACTTAAAGCTTTAATGCTATATGACGGTATTAACATCCATATTGGGAAACAGTGTAGGACTTTTTACATCCCCATTTTTTTTTTAACAATGACCCAAAAATATACAGACAAGGCAACTATTTATGCCCCAATAATGGAATGCAGACTTGCCAAGTTAGTCACCTCTCTCTGACTGATCATATGATTCACTGCTGATAACCAGACTGGAGGCAAAAAGCTCCTGAAACAAGCAAGAAGTGACGATAGCTGCAGTAAAGGCCTGGCAAAGGATGCCTGTGAGTTGTAGACCTCACATTGAATGGAAATGAATGCAACCAAATAATACATATCAAATGTGATTACTTTGTTTAGGTCTATCTTAAACACCCTCAAATGTAATTGTCAGCACTTTAATTCCACTGTCATGGTTTCTTTTGAAAGCCAATGTGCTGGAGTACAGAGCCCCAACAATACAAATGTGTGACTGTTCTGCCGACAGCACTATACACTAACCTTGAAGTGATCTGGCTGCCCACCCCCCACCCAAACTGACACATTTTATGCATGCAGATAACAGTCATTTCGATCTACCTGTACAAAGACATTTTCTTCAATTTCTTGTATATATATTAGAGCTGGGCGGTATGGAGAAAGCCAAATATCACTATATTTTGGACCAAACACCTCGATATCAATACTGTAGTGTTGACTATTGGTGCTTTCACAAAATATGAGGTTTTTGACAAATACTCAGTAACGTGGATATAATGACTAAGTGGGTAAAGGCAAATAATAGAACAGCTAGAACAGTCTGGTGAATTCAGAAAATGACATCACTGTACTGTACTGCAGCCTTTAAAAATGGGACAAGACAACACTTATTACGATAGAATGATATCCAAAATCTAAGACAATGTCTAATCTTGTATCACGATATCGATATATAATCAATATATTGCCCAGCCCTAATATATCTCCAATTATATTCAAAATTAGCCTATTGAAAGCCTTAACACACTGTCCACAGAGCTTTCCTCCATATCTCAGCAACATATGGACTCATGACATACCTTGTGTTGACTAGTTCACGCTCCTGTTTTGTATTCTTAAAGCCATTATTTCCATTTCTGCTGCTAAGTATTTTCATAATGTTCCCACAAACACCCGGGGCACAACAAAGTCAACTCCTGTGTGCTTCATCCTCATCCAAGGCTTTTGCTAAACTAATTGTAACATGAATGCACACAAACTCCATACACACATCTCTCTCATTAACTCATAACTCATTAGCATCCCCCATGCTCTTTACCATTCCACTCATGTTTTCGCACTCCGTATCTTGAACCTTAGTTTGCTAATCAAATTAATTGGGTCATTTTTATAGCAACATGCCGGCATGCTAAATTGCCTGAGTCGAAAAGATAGATGCCAACAAGAATACTGAATTACACCCAGTAAACTAGAGGTCTGCTAATGTATGCTTTAAACGCTTGGAGCTCTGAAGCTGTTATCTTCATGCTGATTTTCATGTTATGTTATAGCCTGAAGAGAGACATAGTGAACTTCACGAAGCCCACCCACACTAGTATATCTTTTTATATCTAATCACGTGTAGGGGATAAATGGGAAACAACTTGGACAGACAGGTGAAATGATTCTGGCCATATTGCTCATGTAGCTCTCACTTCTGCTTTGCCAATTTGGATGTTTATTTTGTTGTTGCCATCAGAAAAATGATTTGTTCAGTTCCCAGCCTGTGTTTGATTCTGCAGTGCAGATTGACAGCAGTGGCGGAGCAGAGGGAATAAAAAAAATCCCTTGGTTGTGCACGAGTAGAGACGCATCTACAAGTCCTAGAATCTCAAGAAATGGTTTGCGTAGTGGTGCATGGCTGAGCATGTTTCTCTAACATGGTAGACAAATAAGCACGTCCTTTTTGGAGGTGGCCCATCTGGTTTTACTAGCTGTTAAAAACAAATTAGCCTTTGCACATCGCACAGTTGTCTGTGTCCCAGAAATGCAGATAGTTAGGGATCCTAAACAGGCTTACTAAATAAATACAAGTATATATGGATATGTAAATGATGCTTTCAAGTATTTTAACTAATTTGCACTGTACATCAGTGTGGCATGTTCTGCCTCTGCTTGTTCAGTAGTCCTGATATAAAAATAAAAAAACCCTGCTTCTCTTCCTTCACTTTCACTTTAAAGCTGTGTAACAGCATGACTTCTAAGGTCTAGACATAGGAAATGAAGAAGGCTTAAGTGCATTGCTGGGATTCTGTCTGATGTGTGTTGCTTTTTAGGAGTGTGGAGTGACTGTATATACTGGCTCAGTCTGCGGCAGCAGCCCGGCTCTCGGTGTCCCTTTCCCTCGAGCACAAGTGTGGGCATGTTCACATATCAAACCTATCTGTTTCTTGCCATGTGTTATCTGCAGGTCAGCGAACCTCTGAGTGCCCCCCCCCCCTCCCTCCTGCCACATTCCTCCCTCTGCTTTCCTCGTAAATCCCACAGCAGTCCCAGGAGGGCTGTAACACTGGGGAAGCCTTTCTCCACCAGTCATGACTGTCGATGGTCAAGCGCTGCAGTGACGCAAGAGAGCCCAGACCGTCTGTCATTCTGTCCGCAGCGTCACAGTACACCCATCACCGGCCCGTGTGACCCCGCCGTAGCTGTGATACAATCTCAGGTTCTCTGTGTGGTGCCTGTCTCCCTGGTGCAGATGGGAAGAGGGACGCAAAGGAGATGTAAAGGGATGGTGGACATAGAAGGAGAGTGAGCAGTGGGCTTCTGTCACTTCCCTCATAGTCTAAGGGTAGCTCACGCTGAACAATAACTCATAGATCCCTTGACACTTTGCAGCACTCTGTTTCCTGGACTGAATAATGAATGTGCAGGGCTTCCATTAGCGTTGAAAGCTACGATTATTTCACGGGGCCCGACAATTACTCATGCTCAGGGATTCAGGGACAGGGCGGGGGACGTCCATGGCCATGAATTCATCGTCTCACGATGAAGATATCTGTGCAAGAATATGTGTTTTTTGTGTGTGTGCTCGTATGTTTAGTGTGGAGCAGAGGATAAGAAGGAGGTATGGTGATTTGATTTAGTATTGGAGTGGTGAGTATGTATGCATGCTGAACTGTCAATACATGCTTTGAATCCAGGAACTGGGATAAAGCCATCTGTTCATGAAGCGCAGAATGTGTTTCTCTCTACTCAGAACGCTACAGTTTGGATGCGGTAAACTTGCATTTGTGGATGTACTATTACAATAAATACTCCAAAGACAGATAAGACTTCTTTTTTTTTTAAACTACTGGTGACAGAGACACTATCCCGTCAGCACTCATCTCAAGTAACACTTTGGAATAGTGCACAAATTGCACAAAGTGGAGCTTATAGTCAGCACATTATACTTTCTTGGCTTCTTTTAGCAGGCATACTGCATATTGCTGGTGTTGAATGTGAAAGGTTACATAGTTTAATTTTCTACCATAGTGTTTCTAGGATGATGATGCAGCAGCAGTCACCCTCATAGCTTTATCTAGACGAAAACCTGGGTCTCAGAGGCAGCACGCAGAAACAATTAGCCTCTGCAGATTCAAACCGACCATGAGAGATCCACTGCACTGCTGGGACCTGAACATGGCACACAGCCATCAGACTGCTGCCCTTTTTCCACCATTCAGAGGTTTCATTAGCCTGCCTTTGCCAATTTCCTGATACGCAGGCTCAATGTTTCTTTAAGCAATGACTGGGTTGGTTTCTATTTTCTAATGAATGAGGTATTGTTAATGAATGCTGCATTACCGTACTCTCTCAGCCATGGAGGAAAAGCAGGATGCTTAGCTTATTGATGTACTGTACTCCCCATCTCCATCTGGTTTCCATGCAGCAGAAGTTAAAGAGAGTGGGGTGGGGGTGGGGGGTTTGAGGGGGTTGAACCAGCAGAGGAGTGGGCGATTGATATTCAGTGCTACACAAGGGAGACCCTCTTACAAGAGCAAAATCGGGGAGGAAGGGAATGAGATGTACTGTCAAGCCACTCGATTAAAGAATCAGTGTCCAATCTCCTGGATTACACCCCCTGACCTGTCACGCCAAATCCCCTATTAAATAAGTCAAGAATTGAATTTGTTTTACTTTCCTTTCTGCTAACTGGGTTAGTGCTCAGTGCTTTGTGGCGAGGCTTGCCTTTAAATTGTTTAAAGGGAGAGCTTAAGAAGATCTGATCATTATTAGGAAAGTCATGACATTGAAAGCCGTGGTGTATTTATTTTTTTATTTATTTTTTCAGATGCAGTGTGCCGTGTGATATGATTTTGCCCCGGCTCTTGTGAGGATCACATGGTCAGTTAGGATTAGAGATGGTGGTTGAATATCCTCCTAACATTTCAGCGAAACATTTAGCAGCTTCAAGTTTAATGGGCGAACAGCGTGAAGTGCTTGCTCTTATCGTATCACATTGGAATGAATCTTCTGCATGTGTGAGAGAGGAGTGCTGCGGTTTACATCCATCTTTTATCTCAACTCCTCCCCGCCCCAGATTTCAAACCAGTTTAAGCAACCACTGATGAAAAACATTTAGCTTTTTTCAGCGTATGGCAGGAGTTTACACAGAGAGTGGAGGGAATTTTGTCACGTTCTTTATGAAGATGTGCATATCAGCGTGATTTATTTTAACAGAGCTACTAGGCTGAACTGACTTGGGAAAATTTGGTCTGTAGATTATAAAGCTAGTGGTAAAAATAAAGTCCATATTTTATATGGTTAAATGTGCAGTCTAAATTCACATTAAAAGGCCTGTGCAGTGCTGTATTGATATGTATTTTCCATATGGTGCATACTGTACACATATGCCAGTTGACTAGAAACTGTACTGTAGCACTAGTCTTCTTCTTTGTGCTTTCATTTGGATCTGACACTTCAAAGGCTTAAAGCTTCAGTGGTAACTTTTTTATATTAATGAACGTCCATTACTTCCAAGCCATTGCCAAATGAGTTGCTACAAAGCTAATTAAGCCTACAGCTCCACACAACTCTCTCTGTATTTCTCAGTATGGCTATGTTCAGAAGATTGTGTCGTCAGGTGACTTTCCCGCGCAGAAGCTCGAGTGAAGATAATTATCTCTTCTGAAGAGTCCATCTTGTTTTTTCAAATCCTCTGTGTCCTCCTTGGCTACTAGCAACTGTGTGGAGGAGGGGGGGGGGGGGGGGGGGGGGATTATTATGAAAGGCTTGTATCATGTGGATGCAGCAATAGTGGTGTTGTCATTACTTAGAATTCCTCATGGGGGGAGACAGAAAGTACGCACTATAGCTTTAATGCTGCTTAGATGCAAGCTGGACGTACATTTTATCAGAATGTAGCATAGAAAATCTGCTTCGAAATATAGGAAATGTTCGATAGGCTAGAACAACACAATGTAATTCTGCTAAATAAAACATAACGTAGAATATCACATCATACAAAATATCACATTCATTATTAATTTCACTTGTTTTCATTTTAAACAAATTGTATATCCAAATACAATATACCTTTCTACAGGTAAGTCTGCCACAAAAAAACACTATTTTTAAACACTATATTATAGTACCAGAATTTTGGATTGTCATCATGGAAACAATTGGTCATGTGACAAGGGCTAGGAAGAATGGCAGAACAGGCAGCCAAGTGACAGTACTCTGATCCATAGGAATTCAAAATAGTCAGATTGACAGCACTCTAGCCTAATGGATTGGGGGGGGAGGGTGGGGCACCGGGGGGGCAATCCTATTTCATGTGTGTGGGGGGGTGCCACCCCATGCCCCACTTCTAGCCCCACCCCTGTGCAGTAGTAATAGTGATGTTGAACAGAAAGAAAAAGGCCAGAATCCCGGACACAATAATGAGCCTTTGGCATTTTGACCTCTTCCTACCCACGAGGCCGGCAGTGTTGACAGGACCCTGGTGGGGGATGGGTAAACAAACGAGCCACATGGAAAAGAACTCCAGGCAACTGCTGCAAGTTAAACAAAAAAACAAAAAACCTTCAGTCGCTCATTCCAACTTAGCATGCAGTATAGACTGTTTGAGTGAGACAAATCTTGTTAAATATAAAAATAGTGCATATTGATTCAAAGAATTTGGTGTTCTTGGCACAGTGTGTCTAAATCAGGAATAATCCCTCTACTCTTTTAGTTTAATATTTGTTCATTTCTCTGAACTGTGTTGCATAAATAACAACATCCTGCTTGTCTTGCTGAGCCTAAAGTCAGCACAAGTATATAAGGTGGGCTTTTTTCCATCATTTAAAATCCCAGAGAGGAGGCTCAACACTGGCCATTTGATATCAGCTTTATTTCACTGGGAGTCAGGTATAGAGCGGTGGATTGGTCATTTATGTCTGTGGCCTTGTGGAACGAGCCTTTCCCATAGGCCCCTGATGTTGAGTGTATTTTACTTGCCTATGCTTCACTGGTGCCTGAAATCTCTAATGTGGCAGATAGACTCTCGCCACTGATAGATTTGTGTCCCTCGGGACGGGTTTGTATCACTGTTGGCTGTCAGCGCATACATTATGTCGTTTAAGCAAGAATGATCACTGCTATTAACAACAAAGCAGGCCCAATTGAATAATTTAGCGCAGTGGGTAGAGGCAGTGTCTCGTTGCTAATAAAAGAAGGGAGCATATAATTGATCAAACAGCCAACCCTAACCCAGCTTTGTGAATATATTTCATAAAATAAGATCAGAGTGATTAGCTGTGGTGCCCTGTTCCAGTCCAGTGCCTACAACTTACATTCATCTCCCACTGAGATTGTCGTTGTGGACATCTTGATTCTACTTTGATGCTTGCAATGGAAAATCAGTATTTTTCGTAACAGATGAAAGTGGGAACTATTGGATGTACTTCATGAGAAATCCTTGAAAGTTCACCTCAGTCTATACAGGTTTTTGTGACTTGCCTGCAGAAGACAAAATACATATCGTCTCTTCCATTAGGCCATTAGCGTATCCACACTTTTGACTGGTACTGTATGTCTTCAAAATCTACTTTAGATTAATCTCATGCCTCCCTTGAAAGATATGTCATGGATTTGTTGGCTCTGACTCCCTCTAGAGGGAGTAAGAATCAAGAACAGGGATCAACAACAACATGCCTTCTCCCGTAAACCCTCCCATTTGTTTAAAATAGGGCTGCACAATCACAATTTTATCAAAATTGTGATATGGACAAGTGCAATATCCAAATCGCAGGGGGGCGCAATATTTGTCAAAGGCAAAATATGTGTCAAACCATTCTGAATAAAGTATTGTGGTGCTGCAGAGATGTACAAATCCTATCCTACAGTCTACAGAAAAAAATCTTTGTTTGATACAATATTTTTGATTGATATTTTTCAATGAAAATGAGAATATTGATACACAAATGGCATTCAATACTATTCAAAAAATGACAAAATACATTCCCTTCAATATTGTGAATCATATCGCAATCAGTCAAAATAACCGCAATTACATATATTCCTCATCGTGCAGCCCTATTTTAAAATATACACCTTTAAATTCCTAGCTTACACCAAAAATTCCCATTTGTGATTCAGTTTGCACGATCAAGACGGAAAACATGCATCCCATCTGAGATGGTCACGCTTAGAGGGAATTGTGGCAATTGTGCACATTTACTCTCACAAGAACGTTGAACTCACTGATAGGAGGGCGATGTACTGCACGTCTAAATGGGTGAATATTTACACAGTCACACCACAGTCAATTCTACATACTGTGGCATGTTCTGTTGTCAGCTGTTGTCGGAGGTTAGACATCAGTATGGGCGATGCATGATGTAACAGTTCTATAAGGGCACATTTATTAGAGACAGAAACACATCCTCATCAGTAGGATTTATCAGTTACTTGAGATCATGGTGCTATTTCTGGTGAAGTATCTTGGAATAACATGTTTTCAATCAAGTTCATGTTTATGGTTATGTTACTTGAGGATTGATCACAGAGAAGTGGTCCTCTCTTTGGCATTCTACTTATTTAGTCCAGGCCTTTTAACATCATGTTTTTAACTCTGGAAGGTTAGGAATGAGAGCCATGAATCCATTAAGAAGATCAAAAGGTTTTTTAAATTAACTTTGTTTTTCGCAATGTAGTGAAATGCCAAAACAGAAATTGAATAGTGCAGAGCCAATCATGTTAATAGTGGCAGTGTGTTTTTATTTTTAAGAAATTGTTAAGAGCTTCCATCATTCTGTTCTTGTTCAGTTTAATTCCCCTCTATGTCGGTCTCTTAGTACACACACACACACACACACACACACACACACACACACACACACACACACACACACGCACACATACATTTTGGTTTACACTGAATTCAGTACATACTGCTGTGAAAAAAACAATCTTGACACATATTTTGGTGGTCTATGTGACATGTCGGTGTTACTATAATATATATATATATATATATATATATATATATATATATATATATATATATATATATATATATATATATATATATATATATCTGAAGGAGGGGGGACTTGGAGTGATACAATCCAAAAAGAAAAAAGTGTGTACGCACATTTACCTTCTCCACCACAAGCAAATTGTCCCAATATACCTAAGAGGTCGTGGGTGCCTTAAACCTCCTGTTTCCTGAGACTGCTATGACATGCGCATCGCTGTGTGGTTTGCTGTGCGGTCAGGACCTTTGCCCAAAACATTTTCTTCCATATTTGGCCACAAGAGGCTGCTGTGCACATATCATCTCTCTTGTCAAAATGTGGCTGAAATAACACTGCAATTGAGCTGTTCAATGTAGTCTGCTGTTTGTGCTCAAACTCTACATAGAGCAAAGATACAGGGCAAGATGGTGCTAGTGAAAAGACAGAAAGGAGATAAGAGGGAGGGAAAATAAAGACTATAGCCTGCAACAACATTGCACACATTGTGCTGTATATTGTATTATACATCTGCGGGTCAACTTAATTTATTAACCCCTTAAACACAACACTGTTGATTCAAAGTGCTTTGCATAACACTACGGAAAAGAACATGTGTTTTATGAGTTTAATTGAATTTATCAATGGATTCACATAATCTAGTATAATTAATGACCTTTACATTAAGCTCTGATCTTATCTGAACATGATTACATGGAGCCAGCTAGTGAAACCAGCATGTAACGTTTACAGTATATGTTAGACTTAGACCAGTATGTTTGAGTCTCTATAGCCATGGTTATGCAGTACATGAGCTTATCTCACAGAATTTGATGGAAGTATTTGATTTACATAATGTGCCAGCTCAGTTAAAAAACAGATTTTGCAAGCAATAGCAGGGTTTGTGTTCTAATAAATTACATCATTCGTGATTTTCATTCTATAATTGCAATATAGTTCCATTCACTAATACACAGTCCATGTTATTATTTTTATAGTGTTTGACTTGTTTTTTTCCCCCTGCATCATATCCAATTTAATTGCACTAATGCATGCTATGTGGTCAGGCTTAATATTTGGCACGACAGAAAAGGATGCCACCCTGGATCCACTGTTATGTTGTTGTTATATGTTGATGGCTGCGGAGCAACAAACCCTCCCATAAAACTAAATCCAAAATTAATGTGACTATAAATACACACAACAGATCAAGTATCCAAAGGGGGGAGTTCCACATCCTGAGCACAATGAGCATGATATCTCTCCTGTTTGTTTGCCACTTTAAGCTCTGTTCTGTAAAACTGTAAAGTCCTTCTGTAACGTGTTCCATTCCTCACACAAAATGCCACATCAGTCACTGAGAACATGTTGAGATCACTGGCTCCTGTCTGGAGACTGCTCAAGAGCTATAACCAATAGAAACGAATAACAAAAACACAGAGAAAGTTGGAGAGGAGTAGGAGAATTGGAGCGTCGATGACGTGCTGTAAAATGCTGGCTTTCTGTTAATGGGCTTTGGGTGGCTGTTTTTCTACTTTAAAGTTGCTTAGTGGTTCCAATTCTGGTCTCTTACACTGACCTAACTCAGCTCACCCTTTTCTCTTTCTCCCATATATCTCTCTGACCAAAGTTTTTCCACCACACTAGCACAGCCTTGATCTGTGTACGGTGACAGGAAGGGGATAAAAAAAAAAAGGTCCAAAACAAAAACCCAGTTGCCATGGCACAACAAAACAAACTCTCCCGTGTGAGACAGTTGTCTGGTTCTTTGCCTGCGTGGCTATTCTTTAGTAGCAATGACACGGCAAGGGTCAACCTGTTATAAACACAGATCAAGGGAAGGAATTGCCTAATCAACACAAGCAGAGGCAGGTCTGCAGGCACTGTCTCATGAGACCTCATCACTTCCTGTCAGAACGCAGAGCAGATGGAAAGTCTTTTACTTTCTCCTG
Source organism: Gymnocephalus cernua (assembly GCA_023631565.1). Lineage (NCBI taxonomy): Eukaryota > Metazoa > Chordata > Actinopteri > Perciformes > Percidae > Gymnocephalus > Gymnocephalus cernua. The sequence continues at coordinate 18,699,714 of CM042431.1, forward strand.
CACACTATGCTCTCTCTCTCTCTCTGTCTGTCACCTTCCATGTCCTTCTGACGTTTCCATTATAAGAGTGACATTTTATTTTCATTTTAGTGTGGTTCTGTCTTCCAAGTAGGCAGCTCAGTCGGCAATTACTCAAAGAGCTTCCAGTGCTACTGCTACCAGCTACAGTTGTTCTCCCCCCTTCAATAATTTCATTTTCAGAGTTTTGTAGCTGTGCTCATAAGACTCTGTTTTAGACCTCACAGACCTCACAGCTGTAGTATGCAGTCTGCCTATAAACGTGGATGGGCTAGACATGATTTATGATCTTGAGAGGTGTTTGGATGGTGGCGTGAGACTATTCTGGGACAAATCCCACTCATAGTATTGAAAGAGAAGATGACCTTGTCGAAACCGAGTCTCCATGTATTTTTTTTAAGGGTAGAGCTCTTATGTTTCCTTTAAAATCTCAATTAAACATTCAAAGAAGGCATATGTGTGTAATTATGTTTGCTGAGGTTTGCAAATACTGGCTTATTTTACATGTGGCCGTGCATAGAAAGCTAGGGGCTGCAGATATTTCACAAATGCTGTAATTTGGATGAAGTTGTTTCCTATTATAATATAAGTTGTTTCCAAATAAATATTTTTTTCTAAGGATCGGCTATGTTGTGATTCAGACGAAGCACACATTTCACTTCAAAGTTCCTGATTACAGATTGCCAGCAGGTTTACATTATGTTCAAACTGTGACTTAAAGCAATAGAGAGTGACTTGACTATATAGCATGTTCCTGGAGGTGCATATGGAAGAGTTCATGCCTCATGCTGGATATCAAATGGGTGTGGAGCTCATCAGGCCACACATGCATGTGCATAGGCTCAGATACAGTTTGTGCACCGTATCTCTAGCATCCTATCTATAGGCGCCCTTGAGGGTGCTATAATAATCTTTACTTTAATGTTCCTTGCTGTTGCAATCTCCTGCAGATGGACCTTTTGCTGTGGGTGTAATGGGATGTGAAATCCAAGTCTTTGTCATTTCCAGCCAGGGCAACTATAGCCGCATAGCTTTACTGGGTGGAGGCTCTGGAGGACCGATTTAGAGCGTCATGCAAAGTAATGTATAAATGTACTAGATCTGATTTAAAGATTGAGGTAAATCAAAGCCAGGAGTGTGACTTAAATCGACGAGTGGGTACATACATGTGAGCCAAAACTATGTTAGATGTTTCTGGCAAGATTTCTTGAATATAGTGTGCGTTGAGAAAGCTTTGAAGTATCTGGAATCTGATGGGCAGCGGGAGTGATGTGATATGTAATTCTTGAGGCATTGTATCTAATTTCATCTAGCAGGATTTACCTTAATATACCTAATTTACCCATGAATATAAGCATGCAGAGGAATAGGCTTCATGTTAACAGGGTCAGTAAGTTCAGGCACATGTCCTTAAGCACATTCAAATGTATACTATATATATATATTCTTCCAGTATATTTATAACATTTCATATTTTGTCACTTAATACCATGCCATTATCACTATCTATCTGACCTGTTTCTGTTCCTTCCTCTCTTTTAACTGCACATGTGTAATAATGGATCAAGAGTAGTGAGGTAAAATGGCAGACAGAGCTCTGCTCCTCTTTAGGGACAGATCATTATGCATAAACACAGTGGCTGTGCAGAGTAGTTAACCTTAAAAGATTTCATAAAAATCACCTGTCTTCATAAGTGGAGTGTTCTCTTCAGAGTGCAGCACATAAATGAGAGCATATTTGGCGTCCAGGCACTATTAAGTTACTAACCCGCCCCTTGTCGTGCCACTATGCTCCCGGCAACAGTTGTTGCCGGCTTTGCTAAAAAGCTGCTGCTGCTTCATCTGTCTTACCTGTGAAGCACACAGCCTAGTTTCCATCCACCGCATCTAATTGAGACGGCAGGTCGTGCCATGATAGAGTGAGACCATTAACTGTTGGGAGAAAAAAAGGCGCTCATGTTTACTGTGTCCACTGTGTAACCATAGTGATGCGATGAATGTGATGCCATGATTAGATTACTTCATGGTGAAACCACATGGCTCCATAGTCAGACACCTTCATTTTGTGAACTCTGGGACCTTAAACACAAACACAAGCCATTAATAATGAACTGATCAAACATTTTGGGACTGTGCTTACTTAATATCCTTTGAAAAATCTTCTGTAAGGAATGTGTAGTCAACAGTGGATGTCATTAAGTGTAATGGCTCCTAGGTAATTTGTTGAGCCCCCTGCACCACTCTCTTTGTGTACTTGGTAATGAGATTTTACTGTGGGCAGGGTGGCAATTTTCTTTGACCAGCCAAAGTCACTGGGGTGCCATCTGAGAAGCTTCTATATTGCAGCCCAGGATGAGCGTGATCTGTGGGTCATGAGAACGTGTTTCCTTTCAGGAAAATATCTCTATTACAGTAATGATGCATGAAGGTATCAACAGGGCTCTGTTTGTCTGGTAAGGTGGACAAAGTGGGCCAAATGGATGCTAATAATAACATGATAGAGCTAGACATCAGTGTATTATTGAGTTTTGTGATGTGGCATCCATTGTCAGACATTATTTTGTCGATGTCCAGTGAAAACCATGTGTCTCCAATTTTGGTCATTTAGAATTTTTGTAGAAAAACTGAATGTTTAAAGTGCTCATATTATGCTTTTTGGCTTTTCCCCTTTCCTTTATTGTGTTATATATCTTTTTGTGCATGTTATAGGTTTACAAAGTGAAAAACTCCAAAGTCCACCCCAAAGGGACTTACCATCTCCAACAGAAAACACTGTTCACAAACTGCTCAAAACAGCTCTGTTGTAGTCCAGCCTTTACTTCTGTGACGAACGTGCGTCATTTTGTAACAGACGTTATAATGCTCGTCTAGCTGCTAGCGTGGCACTCCCTCAGACTAGCTAGCAGTACTTACTGCGCATGTGCGACTCCCAACAAAGATGGTACAGAAGTGAGATGCCTCACTCTGTAGCTAAAACAGAGAGCTCAACACACAGGGTGAAAAGAGGAGTTGCAGCAATGTGCAGTACAACAAATATATGGTGTTTTCTGAAAATTAAACCACATAAACCTATTCTGGTACAACTTCTAAATACAATTAGAACCTGAAAATGAGCATAATATGAGCACTTTAAGAGCGCTTTCAGACCAAACGTGCAAGGAAATATAGTCTGTGTTCTGTACAGTGCTAAATAAAAAGCAGTCAATCTTACAAATCAGCTAATAAGCATAATTTTAACTTCAACAGAATGTAATCTTGAATCCTGGTATCTTGACCCCTCTTTGAATTTTTCTGCAACGCTTGAGATTTATTTGACTCCTGGTAGGATCAGAGAGTGTAGAATAACATAACTGTGAGACTTCAGAGATGCACAAAAGTAACTTTTCCAATATCCTCTCTACTTTAACATTATCGGTGCCATAACTTCTGGCTCCTGTCAATGACAGAATCACATTGGATGCTCTTTGTGCGTGTTTTCTGTGAAAGCCCTTCGTAAGCTAAATAAACCATTTAAAGGTCCTTTATTGTGCTAATTTTCAGGTTCATACTTGCATTTTGGGTTTCTACTAGAACATGTTTACATGTTTTAATGTTAAAAGAAAAACCATTACTTTTCTCTTACGGTCTGTCTGAATATACCTGTGTTCACCTTCTGTCTGAAATGCTTTGTTTTAGTGCCTGTCTCTTTAAGCCCCCGCCCCGAAAAAGCCCAGTGTTTCCGGTTCTTCTTCTGCGCTATTGGAGTCTCTGCACCGTCATTGCAGCCGGGAAATGACTGTGACAGCACTGTAGTGACACTGCCTACCTAATATAGTATAGTTGTGACATCACAACCGTACGGATGTCCTGACGGCTCGTTTCCTGGAAGTTGTATTCCTCTCCAACACTCAGTTATTATAAACTCTGAATGTAGCAAAATTAATGAATTTTTAAAATAATTCTGCAAAAATACCAACAAATATACAGTCTGAAGCCCAGTCCAGACCAAAGATTCACGAGACGGAGGCTCAACGTGCACCCACAAGCACGTACGGTCAAGCGAGCTAGAGAGGGAGCTCCGAGGACAAAGCCGTGAATTCATCACAGATCATAGAAATGTAACTGTTGCAAGCATCTCACTGTCACTTACCGTTATCCACATTCATATTTAGACGCAACAAATGATATATCCAGCTTCAAAAAGCCTGGAAGTCGGAAGTTAGAACGGAAGTACAAAGAGTCGTTGCTATGGAGATCATACCGTCGTCTCGTCTTGTCGCACGGGTGTGAACTGGCAGGTTTTAGAACGCTGCAGACCGGTGCGGTGAAAGTAATTGCAATTTTCAACTCGTCTCAACTCGAATTGTTGGTCGGAACTGAGCTCAATCATTTCTCAGCTACATCTGTACACTACAATGTTAGACTAAACTTGTATTATATATATTGTAACCAAATACTGTGACAGTGTAAGAGTTTACAATTCAAAATATACTTTTTTACACAATACACTTTTTTCATATAATAATAATAAAAAGAAATGTATACAGTCTATTGTGCTAACAGGGTAGACTGCAGATGTAGCCTCTCTGAAAATACTAAACCAGTGTCCACATCAACCTCAAAAAGCCTTGGGTTTCACAAAATAAACCATTAGGCATCTGGACAAACAGTCGAGAGGTGCTGAAAGGTGGATAGAGAGTGCAGAGAGGGCAGACAGTGTTTCCTTTCCCCCCTCTCTTCCTTGATTTACATTTTGTCCTGCCTCTTTTTTCCCTCTGTATCCCCATGTCTTCATTCCTCTATTTTATTCATGAACCGTCTTGATTTAGCTCTTTTTTTCAATTTCCCTACCAAACCCATAAATGCACTGCTCACGTCTTATTTCTATGGTCAAAATCCTGCTGTTTGTGGAAACTGCTAGGGATATTTGATTCTGCGGCTCTGAGTCGTTTGATCTGTATTCCCTGTTAGCGCTTGCATGCAGCTTGGAGTCCCAGTGGGCAAGGAACAAATGAATTAATTCCAGTGCTGTATCCAGCTGAAATGAAACACACCCAGGAGATCATACAAAATAACAACCGTTAAAAGAAAACAACAAAAAAAAGTATCTTGAGCAACTGTGCGGGAGAGAGGTATCAATCCTCTCACCTAAAGTCCCTTTCACACATTCACTGCAAACCTGAAATGATCCAGACATTACCCGATTGAGCTGTATGTGAGAACGCAAATGCCTGAATCAGTCGGATCGGACATTAAATGCTCCTTACCCTGCCAGCTTCCTAGTACCGGCTTCATGAAGCAGTGCAATCCGCCACCCCTCGCCTACCATACGCAGTATTATCTGATGCTGTATACGGAGACGCTGACAATCTATTGTTGTACTATTGTTGTCAGGACCTGATTCATCTGACACTGTCCGGAGTTCATATGTGAAAACGACTCAACTCTTGTCAAGAAAGTGATTATGTAAGCGCATTTCTAAAAATCTCAAACCTATTCCTATAACAACTGTACAACAATATACACAAATACTATTTTAGACTATGGTTTCCTGATGAGCCTCCTCTTCTAATTACTTTCATCAGTTTGATGCACTATTCATGTTAATGCTATCCTGCAAATTAAATGGTGGAGAAAATACATTTAGAGAGCAGTCCTGCTTCCAAAAATGAAGACTAGAACAACAGAAAAGTAGCCAGTGTAAAGAGTGGTATCAATCTTCTCACCTGACTCTGCAAGAAAGCAAACCGAAGTATTTTGCAAAATAACATTCCTTTAATCTTACAATAAATACTGACTGAATGCCATTGTTTGACACAGACTGCTTTCTAAGACCACCACATGCTGTTTTCAAGCTGACCTCAAGATTTCGTAGACATGAAAACATAAGCAGTGAAGCAGACATAAATTAGTTTACCACATCACTGTCTTGTCAGTTTGGAAGGCACATAGTTTAGAACAAACTGGTTACGTGCTTTCCATCTGTGTGTGTGTGTGTGTGTGTGTGTGTGTGTGTGTGTGTGTGTGTGTGTGTGTGTGTGTGTGTGACAACATAATGAGTTAAGCCTAAAACGGTGGAGCCTGCATTCATTCAAGAGCAGTGACGTCGTCCACTGAGTGGAGCGAGGGGAGTTTTTGGGAGACCACTGCAAGTGAAACTCCTTGCGAGGCTGGGTAATCTGAAGCCAAGAAGAAGTGAGAGAGAGAGAAAAACTTAGAGAAAAAGAAAGGGAGAGAGACAGAGGGAGGGGGAGGGAAGGACTGAAGGGCCAAGAGAAGGTGATGTCAGCTGTGTTCAGAAAGTAAACAGAGTTCCAGACTGCAGCATGCTGTCTGCGGGACGGGGACTACGACCGGGGCAAACCCATGGGGGCACCCACACAACAACCTGGACTGGCACCTTTATCTCTTGCAAGGAGGGCTGGTTCCTCTTTATCTCCCTCTTCATCTCCTTACCTCAAGTGACAGCCTGGCCCTACGGTAAGAGACTGGCAAAGACTTCAACTTCACTGCTCTTCTTTCTCTCCCTCTCGCTATGTTTGGCACAACCTCTTCATCAAGTTCTTTGTTCTCAAAACGCCGGCATCAGCAACTCTCTCCATCCTCTCTTCCCTTCTATCCTTTAAGAGCACAACAGCGCTCAGCAAGGCTTGTAAAAGAAGACCGACAGAGAGACATTCATATAAAATCCAGCTTTTTACAGAGGCTGCAAAGTAAACCAGCACTGACAAGTTTGTGCAATCTTTGACTTTACAACTCTTGTTCTGAAATACAGAGTGAGGGATTGTCATGTGTGGGTTTGTTATTGTAGTGTCCCTTTAAAAGAAAAGGGCTCTGTGATCTTCATACTCCCGTTGTTCTTTGTGTGAAATGAAAGTGGGATTGTTTTTCTGCTCTTAAATAAAAGAAGTTGGATGTGGCCACACATTCCGTTGAGGTAAAGTGAGGCGGTTGGAGTCCTAATGGGGGTGTTGAATATTGGCACTTGTTCCCCTTTGTGTGAGAGCTTATCTTTAAATGCTAAAGTGTGCTCTCCCTGAGATTGAGATCGCCACTGCCTGTTTACCCCGGGTGACCACTTGAACTGCTGCAGGAAGACATGAGTCACGTTTGAGTCAATCACACTGGCTGTGGTAATGTGTATACCTTACACCGTCTCCAAGAGTCCTAACCAAACCTCTGCCCTCTGTCTGATTCATCGTCACAAGGTTACTAGGCAGTAAAATAATACCTTCAATTTGTAATGTTGGTGAATGTGGCAAAGGGTTGGGCAGAGGACAGCTTTGTTATTAAGCCGCAGTGAATTAGAGAGATCTCTCTCTGGCAGATTTTCTTATGTTGTTGTCAGCTGAGTCACTGTCAGCACGGCTTGTTTCATAACCGTGCATTATCAGCTGATGATATATATTCTGTTGAGCAATCTGAAATAGTTTCCTTTTCTCAAAGCTGAGCAGAGGTGTTTACATACAAATCCTGTCTTTGTGGCTATGTCTGTTTATGTGTGTGTGTGTGTGTGTGTGTGTGTGTGTGTGTGTGTGTGTGTGTGTGTGCGTGTGTGTGTGCGTGCGTGCGTGCGTGCGTGTATGTGTGTTTTAGCGTCCCTACTGATGCATTTTCTATCTATGTGAGGCTTCCTGTTTAGGATCCTCCACCCACCTGAATCCTAAGACGTCCTGTTCTTCTGATACACTCTCCTTATAGTGTGTTTAGCTAAAATCCACAGGGACGTTGTCAGGGCTACTGGGTAGTGTGCTGTAGGAAACAAAGACCAAGGTTAGCACACGTAAAAATTATATTACATTGGGGAAAGTGAAATCTTGGCACAGAATATAGTTACAAGAAGAAAAACACGTCTTCTGATTAAGAGTTTGGAAAAATAGTATGTCATATCAGACTCAAGAGTTCATTCCACGATTAGGAGCAAAATGCTGAAAACACATCTCAGACTCCTGTTTGACCTTCATATCGGTGTGTGTTCATACCATTTCACCAAAGTGGGTAATAGAGTGAGAGGATATTTTATTAGGTTTGTGGTTTCCATAGTGGAGGGACGTTTATTTAAAGCAAATCTACAGGATGACCACTGGGATCAGTGCTTGGGATCAGGCTACATTCAGATCCGCAATGGCCACACAGCTCTCCTGGGAGTTTCCCTGTTCCATGATAGCAAAATCACTCCAACCTCAAAATACCAGACAGCTGCTGTGGGCAGTAGGCAAAAGGAATTATACACTCGCACATACATGCACTCACGGTTGCTATAAAAACAACTATTTTCCATTATACATCAGCATAAAATAAGCACCATTTTGTCAGGAGGAAACAATTTATTCATTAGATATATACTGTAACTTGCCATTCTTTTCACAGGGAACTTTTTCTGACATGAATTTTCACTTAATTATAGCAAGGAACAAGTATAACTTAATGATGTTGTGGCAAGGATTATGCAAAGCAGAATGGTCAAATTAAACTGGCACTGTCTGCATTGGTAGATGCCACCAGGGGGAAGTGAGAAAATGTGTTTTTTGTCATTTCGGTGAACTGAAATGGTTTGGCATTTTGGAAGATATGACTTTTCGCTTTCTTGCTGAGACTTGGATGAGCAGATTGATACCACTCTCATGACTGTTTGTTAAATATGAAACTACCACCAGTTAGCTTAGCTTAGTTTAGCTTAGCAGAAAGACTGGAAAACGGGGGCACCAGCTTGTCTGGCTCTGTCTAAATGGCACATCATGTTAACAATGTTAACAAAATGTGCCTACCAGAACCTCTGAAACTCACAAATTAACATGTTAATTCATGTATTTAATCTATACAATAACTCAAGAGTGATTATGTGGTTTTAAGGTGGGTTAGGCAGGATTTGGTATGAAGCTACCATCAGCAGATTTACCATATAGACAAGAGAGTGGCATCAATCTTCTCATCTTACTCTGAAGGCGAATAAGCATATTTCCCAAAATGTTGAACTGCTATATAACTTGGTCAAACCTGCAGAATAGAGTTATACATGTCCAACATATAGGTGACACAGTCACAACATTGTGCTGTGTTTGATAAGCATGTTCAACCCATTTTAAATTTCTCACTGGGCTCCTCTCAAACCGTCGCCGCATTGTGCTCTTTAGCTTAGTTTGGATTTAAAAACAGCTCAGCTACGATAGGGGTGTGGAGCAAGACAAGACTGATAAGATACAGTTTCTGAGAAGTGAGCAAGAAAAATGCTAACTAGACAATAACGGGTTTAAATGTCACGGAAAATAGTGTGCCCAGCTGCATCTCCTAAAACATTTTATATCAAATTAGAACTCAATTTTACAAGTTATTTGGCTCTAGATGTGAACTTGGGCAAAAGTCGATGCTGATACAAAATGACAGCAAATTCTGACCTTGGGTTGTATTTACGACAGAGGAAGATGCTTCCAAAAAAATATGCTGATGCAGGCGAGTCACTTGTAGGGTCAAATTCAGCACCTGCAGCTCATTTTGAGTGTATCCATTTATCAATAGTGCTGATTGTCCAGGGCTTGTGGAACAGCTATGTGTATCTGTGAGCTTTATATTGGAAAAGAACAGGGCTGGAGTGGACTGGAGTTTCATGCCTCAGACCGGCCCACTTCATAAAAAATGTCAAATGTAAAAATGTCAACCTTAGCATAAGTCTGCAATAGCGCTCTGTTCTCTACAGCCTTGTAATTCCAGTAATTCAGTGTATTTTTTGTAAAATATCACCATTTCCAAGTGTTGCTTCACAATGTAGATTTATTAGAAAAGTTAACATCTTAACAACAACCAAATGATGTTCAACAATATCAGAATCTATTTTCTGTGCAAATAAGTAATCACAGATATCCAAAACTTGAAATTAAATAAAGAAAAAGATACCTTGTATTGCACTTTCTAATGACACCATAATAATTTTTTTTCTTTGAATAATATTTCATATAACTTTCTCTTCCCTTTCAGTCGCGGGCTTTGTATATTTACTATCATAGTTTTGAGGATAAAGGCATCACAAGTAATATTTGGGCATAAAAAGTGATTATATTGTAACTAATCTGATCATGTTTGCTTGTTCACACACTGTGATACAACAGCTTACAGTAGATATGCCTTCTACACTGACAGCAGCTATCCCTAATGCACACTACTAGCTCTGCTTCTGACACTAAATCACATTTTATAAATTGTCATAATTCTCAGCACAAATCTCTTCTTTTTACAAAGCATTCTGATCAAGTCAAGTCAGTTTCATTATGGTAGTGCCAAATTATCTGGCATCATTAATTATCCCATGGCATTTGTCATATAGAGTAGGGCTACACCACACTCTTATTAATTCTTATAATATTCAGTCAATGAGCAACGCTACCTGCCCAAACTGGAGTCACGGGCTCATGTAGCTGGTGCTTGGTAACGTTACTGGCTCTTCATAGTCACTGTTAGCAGCAAACTGGACTAGTAGCTGCTGCTGCGGAGCTACAAGAAAAGGTTTGATTCATAAACATAAACGCTGGTTTGCAGGCAACGTTGTATTGTTTTGCAAGACCGCTAGCATCCTGCACTTCTCCTAACTAGCTAGCTTAGCTTACCCGTCTCATCGTCTTCATTTGGCGTTTCACTAAAAAAAGAAAAAGTTAATTGAACACTTTCTAGAGCTCTCCTTTTTAAATTGTCACTTTTTCAGTGCTGTTTTGCGCATTCTATTACCTGTTTAAAACAGCTTATTTTTGCTCTCGGTGGCATCCTCCAACAAGCACCAGTGACTGAAGTGTACACGGACAGTTTGTTTGTTTTTTTAGAAGGTGCCGCCGCCGGAGGACTCAAAACATATATGTCATCATTAACCAGGCTGCACTCTGCGAGTGGGCTGCATGAATGTAGAGAACGGTGGGCTGCAAGAAAAAATAGATACTGTAAATACAAAGAGTGGGCTGCGAGTGCAGGCAGCCTAGGGACAGGATCTATAATATTCAACTATGATTTCAACTCGGCCCTCAGAACGAAAAAAAAACAGACCGGCCCACCGGGAGTTGTCCCAGTGCTCCCGATTAGCCAGTCCGGGCCTGGGACAGAATATATTTTTACGGTAAAGAAAATTGATTCCAAACTGAACAATAACAAGATAAGTTTATGGATTGTTCTTGCCTGAAGACAGGGTGTGCTGTGGCTCTCCACAGGTCAGTGGGCCAGCAGGGCATTAAGGTCAGACGCAGGGTCACAATACTCACATGAATTTCCGTGAGCACATCTCTGCCCCCGGTAATAACGATGTCAGTCTCTGGATCCACATCAATGGTGTGCAGCTCAAACATGCCGACTAACCTGGGCCTGTAAAGCTTCTGATTGGGTGGGAGTGCTTTGTGACCCACAGACGTCTCCATGAGGCAACGGGGTGTCTGTTTTGATGCCCGTGTCACTGCTCTTTTCATTTCTATGGCTTCTTGACATGCCCGTTGAGGAGTACGCAGGAGCTCAACATCTGGACTGGAAAATAACAAACACCACTTACATAAGAGGGGGAAAAACCTCTGTGATCTGCTGTTAAATTGTGTTTCTATGGCTTGGTGCCAGCGTCTTCTCGTGAAGACATATTTTCGCCGTGCACACATAACTATTATTGTGTGTGCTTGGCGAAAATATGTGGACACTATTACTCATACCAAAACACATACAAATCAAACAGATTGGATGGGAAAATGTGCTAGACAGCCATGACACACAATAAGGAAGCAAAACTTTGTTATAGGATGAATTTCTTCCATGTTAGGGGGCTTCTCTGACAACCGTCAACACTTCCAGCTTGTGATTAAATACACATTAGCCAGGGACACACCACAACCACAGTCTTGGGTTAAATTACAGGTCTGGGTAACATGATAAATAGAGTGACATGTGCGTGTCAATTGTTTTTCACACATTTGCAAAAACATACATTGTGTCCAACAATTATATCAAAAGAAAGGATATTGCTTCTGATAGGCTTAATGCTCAAACACTGAAGATGAGCTCATGCATGTACTGATGTTTGCACCCTCTGTTTGTAGGCTTACTCCTGTACACATGCACTTCCACACCTGTTCAGACATTCCTAAAGTGCTGAAAAACCCACATGAAACTGTTACTGTCCAGTCTGTAGTTACCTGCAGGTGTTGACCTGGAAGCCTCGCAGATGTATTTTTACAAGGCAGTAAGCTTATCGCTGAAATGAATAAATTCAAATTGGCGGGACGCAAGCCAAAGCACAGCTAAGCCGCGATACACGATTTGCTCTCTGCGCACCTCTTAGGTAGGGCGCAGAGCAAAGCAGCGCAGGTATTCATAATATAGGGTGGCAAGGAAGCTATTTCCCATTGAAATAATATGAACTTTGAGTGCAGCGCAAGCGGCAAATCCGAACGGTGAGAAAAATAGATTCCAGCATGGGGTAGTCATGCTTCAAAGAAAAACACAACCGCCTTATCAACAGAGCTGGAGGTTAGCAAACTGAAACCATTCACAGCGAATAAACTGAAAAACGCTGCTGCCTGTGTTTATTTACCTCAAGGAGGAGCATTAAGAAAACAGCATGTGGGAATTCTGGAGACTAATCCCTTTATACATGCATGCTCTTTCATGTTATTGTCTATAGAAGAAGCATTTCCAGCCCTAGTTAACAAATACAGATCTATTCTATTATTCTGTAAATCAGGGTCTTCGCTCTAAGTGCACCGAGGGCAGTTACACCCACAGGATGTCATTTGTCTATCTAAGGACAAGACACACAGCAGTGATCCATGTAATGACATTACCAGGCCAGCTCATAAAGTCTTTTGACCCTTTCAAGTTCATGTCCTATAAATCAGTTTTCACAGTCTCTCCAGCCAGCATCCTTTACAAACCTCAGCGAGGAAGCAGAAAAGCTGTCCCATAAGGAGAGGAGATGGTGTCAGCGCCTCTCAATCCCCATGTGGCAGACATCACACCTTTTAAACCCTGTTTCCATCCAGCATTGTTATTCATTGCAAGGTATTTAAAGATTAGATCAAATTGGACAGTGAGGCAATCATCTCTAGTTCTCAATTCCCAGCCTCTGACTTTTGTAATTTAGGTTATATTGCAATCATAACAACAGTCATAGTTGTTAAAAAAATGAAGTTGCTTCCAACTGCATTCGAATGTATGTAAGTGAAAGCAGACCAGAGGTTGGATGGACTCCTGGACTCCACTGAAAAGCAAGGCTACTGTAATCAAGCAATTAGCAGCTTTAATACATCATTTCTTCCAAAGGGATGTTACTTGAGGCAATTTGAGACTACAAATTTAAAAAAGAAAAAAATAATGTCCGGAGTTGTGGAATTAAGAAGTGAGTTTACCAGACCTCTGTAGCCTGCTTCTCATCTTGCTTGAGGCAAGTGGCTCGAGCAGAGATGAGGTCGAGTTGCAGTGTGGGTAATGAAGTCGCCAGGTTTTGAAAAGGAAGAAGAATATGTGGAATAAAGAAGACGGCTAGACTTTTTTTTAAATGTCTTTTTAACTTGATTTTACGGAAACTATAAGAGTTATAAGTAAGTCTGTAATAACACATGTTTTTGTTTTTACTTGCTGTGCCTTTGTCATAACGCATATTTGTACTTGACTCACAGGATGGTGCATAATCTCAATCTTTGCACAGTGCCCTCTTCTTGTCTCAACAGACATCTCTTTAAACATGCAGGCCATGCCCATACCATGGATGTTTGCGGTCCTCACACTTGGTTAAAAGAAATCCATAAAAACAACAATCTCAACAGAAACTATGAGCTTCTCCGTTTTTGTCTCAGGGAGGCAAACCAAACCAAACAAGAAAAGACAATACAAGAATGTCAGCTTTGATTCAAATGCAAAGCTGAGGAGCTGACATTCATTTTTACCACAAGAACACTGGCGGTTAGTGTGACAGCCTGGGCGTTGTGTAATGGACTGCCGTGTTCGATGAAGTCATGGTCCTGAGATCTATTGCACCCCGTGTCACAAAGAGAGCAGACATGCTTTAAGGTTAATACACAAATCCAGCTGAGCCCATGTTATCAAAACAAACGACCCAAGGAACTGACAAGAATCTCTGTCCTTAAAAGACACTCACATTAAAGTTGAACTAGTGGCATTACACAACCTACTTTCTGTTTGATTAATGTCAGTGTGTTTGTCATACCTCACTGTCTCTGATAGGAGAAATAGCTGAGGAGAAGGCCAGATTGTAGTTGGACCAAGACGCAATTTATATCATTAATGTGGAAGGGCAGCAGGGACCACTCACAGCATTCCAAGACAGCTGCGCTTCTCCTCTCTAGTTGACCGTCTGCAAACAAATAGATGAATCGCTTCTGGTTGCTGCTTTTGTGTGTCTGTGTCTTAGATTCTTGGTTTCACAAAAGTTCTATAAAGAACAAATAGGCCAAGTGTGCAGCTGTGGCATTACAAATAAAAACAGTGTGTCTGTGTGTTTTTAGGTGAGGGAGTATCGGGAAGATTAAATGCTTGGAGGGTTGAGAGCAGAGAAGTTATTATGATTGCAGGGCTGGGAGGAGGGTACGTAAAAAAACGCTGCACCAACGTTGTGCCAAGTCTAAAGTGCAGCTTCTGTTAGTTCTCCGTCCACATCTGCCACAAGAGAATTTCCACTTGTCTGTTTTAGCTTTTAAATCCACTGTTACATAATTATAATGACTCAGGCTCAAAGGTTCTTGAATCACTGGTTTCCAGTCCAGTTAAAGTTTATTGGGTAAAAACTTTACAAAGAAGAAGCACTTTCTGATTCATTATTCGATTCTGTTCTCTGTGCCAGTGACTTTACCGTTGTGGCATGTTGTCTGATGTGTAGGCCTAATGTAGTATGAGAAAACACAGATGAAGTAAACTACTAAGAGACTTGTGGTCCCCTGAAAATGAGCTTGCAACCATATGGCAGTGGAAATAACCAGAGAGCCAGTGCAAAGTAGCAGCTTACATAAACACTAAACTCACCAGAATCCTTCCACTGCTGCTAAGGCTTCTGCACCCATTTCCCCACAAGGCCAATCATTACATTTGTCCTGATTTTCTCCATGTTTTACTCGTCTTAATCTCTACCTCTGTACACATATAAAATGCTCCATAAACATATGTTTCCTGCTTGCTTGTTCAAATGATTTGCTGATTTTGCTGACTGTGCTGTATCATTAGATTACAGGTATTTATACAACCACTGCCCAGGCCCAGACTGGAACGTTATGTGCAGAGGCTGCTGCGAGTATGACGTGATCCGCTGTAAATGCCCCCTACAGGGGACTCCAGTGGGCTACGCGGTGCCCTGCTGCCGCAACGCCATAAATGAGTGTGACCCCTGCATCATCCATCCAGGTAGAACCTCTGCAAATATTCACATTTGAATGGGTGCTTTTAATTTATGACACATAGCAAACTTCATTACCTTGTGAACAGAATCAAAAGTTGGCATTCTCTTTATAAAGTCTACATCTGCTGATTTAGCCCATAAATCTCCATTCTTGAAACTGGTCTTTCTCTAATATCTGCAGTGTAGTTTTTGCAAGACCAAGTGATGTCTATCAACTGCACAGCTGTTTAAACTGTACCATTACAAACAGTATGACAGAAACATTGAACATATTTGTGGCTGATGATCTAATTTGTTTCCTGGCTAACTTCACATTGGCTCCTTCTCTTCACTTCTTGGCAGAATGAGTGCAGGAGTGAATGATCGACATTTGAACTTTGATTTATGAACGAAATGAAAATCGGTGTGTTTGTACTCAGAGATGAGTGCATCGTCTGTGTAAGAAATACAGGTGTGTATATACAAAAATGTGCTGTAGCTCACGCGCCCACACTCCTGCTTTCTTCATGTTATTTTCCTACATGCCACCTGCCTGTAGAAGTATGTCATGTTTTCTTCACAGCTGGAATATACTCATATTTCCCTGTATAGGGGGGAAAAAAACAGCCGTTTGGAATTCAAATGACATCTGTACATAACCTTTTACTGTTAAACACAAAAATGTGACTAGCCCTGTGTTAAAATCCATAACTGTATTTAGGTCAGATGTTGCTTTCTCTTCTCCCCCCCCCCCCCCCCCCAACAATTGGATGAAGCAGTCTATAAAGTGAAAATCCATCCTCCCAGGAAGGCATTTCAGTTTTTTTTTTCTCCACATTTCTATTTCAGGACACACTAATACATTTGCGCGTTCTGTTGTAGTGAAGGACAAGCGTGATGAGTTTAGCAGAGTTGATTTAAAGGAAACATGGCAGGGGTCTGATGAGGTTGGGATTCCTTGTGGGGAAAGTGTTTCCAATTCTGACAAACAATAACAGCCCTTTTAAAATGCTCTATACAACTTGTTTGTATTGTCTGTATTCTGACCTGTCAGCCTGACTTTTTAATTACTTTAATGTCATTTTGTTTCTGGCTCTCTTTCAGGTTGCAGTATATTTGAGAACTGTAAGCGCTGCAACAATGGGACATGGGGCCCCAGGGATGACTTCTTCATTACTGGCAAATACTGCGCTGAGTGTCGGCCTGGCTGGTCTGGTGGAGATTGCATGAGTAAGTCTCTTCATTCTCTCCCAATTAGCGGATCCTACATGGCTTTACTGTAAATGATTTTCTTCTGTAAGTGAAATGAATACCATGTTCATGTGTTCTTTCCTTTCCTGCTGATTTATCCTCATCTGGGACAACTATGCCAGCTTGGAATGCTGCCATATGCCCAGGAGGTTTTCCGTGAGGAGCTGAAAGACAAGTTAAAGTCAACAATTGGGAATCACATAAAACAATTTTATATGTAACATTTGGACACTGACTATAGCGTTCTCAATATGTGAATAATCTACCAAGGGGCGCAACAAACATTTAAGTATAAGTAGAACCTGTAAAGGCAGCTGAATGCATTGTTGCCTCTGTGTGCCTTTTCGCCTCGTGTTTATGCATCTTTATGTTGTTGAGCACAACACTGGACTTTTGCAGTGGCTTTGGAATGTCAAATGCAATTGCTTTTGGCTTGAATGGTAACCAAAGCAGCTGAATGTAGACCCTCAAAATAATAATTAAGCTGTAATTAACAGCCACCAAAATTTAAAGTGCACCAAGTTTTCAAAGTTGAATTCTTTCCCATGTGTTTTTTCAGAGTGTGGGGGAGAGATCCGTAAACGGCAGGGCCACTTGGTGCTCGAGAGCTACCCCAACAACGCTCGGTGTGAGTGGACCATCCAGGTGGACCGTCCTTTTACTATAGAGCTCAGGTGAGACCATAAACCTTCTGCTTCTATAGTTAGTCTGTAGTGGTCCTCATTTACCTGCCTGTGTCATCAGAGCAAAGTTTGGAGGTACAATCACTTAGGTTACTTCAGGAAAGTTAGTGCTAATATTCACTGAGTGCAGGCATAGGAGGCATAATAGTTACCTAGCTCATGACCATAGCGTTAGTATGCTAACATTAACACTAAACAGTACAGCTGAGGCTGATGGGAATGTCATTAGATTTCAGGAATGTAATCATAAACTAGACACAATTTGGACAAATTAAAATTGGGGGACCACAAATGTCTGTATAAACTTTCATGGCAATCCACTAGTTGCTGAGATATTTCAGCCTTGACCAAAATGGTGGTCCGTCACTAAAATTACCATAAAAGATTTCTTAGAAACAGTGCCCTGGTTATTGTGAATAATCCACATACCTCGCTGTCAACAGCTCTCATTGGAACTACTTTAAAATGAAGAATCTCTATAAAATCATGGGGAAGTCCATTGGGTTAAATTGCCAACAAGTGCATATATAATAGTAGACATGGATATAATAACTGCAGCTTACAAAAAAGGCCTGTTGGAAACTGAAGACTATTGCAAACGTTTGTTTCAATAAAGTATAAATTGCCCCTGTATCATCTGGCATTAAAGCGTCACTTGGGATTTTCATTGTCCATCTGTAAAAGTTGTTAATGGCCGACCTGCCTCAGTTGAATTTCCATTCAGTTCAGATCTTTCCGCAAGATGAATGTCAGGGACTGATGGCATGTCTACAGCAAAGTTTGGAAACCACAACACCCTCTTTTTTCAGGAAAGTTATTACTTTTCAGTCAACTTTCTATTTCTGTCATTTTCTCCATTACGCAAACAGCATTTTACAGGCAAGCATTTACAGTCTGAGCGTGCCATGCATATAGTAATAGTTTGTCGTGTGCATAGAAGACATGTAATCATTCCAAGATTTTTTTTCGATATATATAAAGCGTTTCATTAAACTTAACTACATAGATTGCTAGGTTAAATGCATTCTGTGATGACAAACAATACAGAGATGACTAATATGTATATGTCATTTTATTGTGCCCTTTGTGACATAAATAAAGCCCCTACATGAAACAGAGCTGCTTTGCTCACAGATAGACTAATAGGTTGGATGTTTGTGCCTAAATGACTAAATGAATCACTGACAGCACTGGGAGCTGCTGTAAGCTAACATTTAGCATTCCTGTGTATCTTCCCTAACCAAACGGTCTGTGATAAAGGGTCAAATAAGTGCATTTGGGTGCAAGCCAGTGCCTTGTATAAAGTTCATCAGTCATTCATGTCTGTTCCAATGGCCAAGGAGATTACATCTGTAACGGCAGAGAAAGGGAAAGGAGACTCCTTTGTGTTTTTCCTAATCCAGCTGGCGGTCCTCTCAATGTCACACTCTGACTGCAACTGAATCAAACAGCTCGTGAATTAAAACTAAATGTGAATTTCACCAACAGCTATTATACTCACACAAATTCACATTAAACAGTCCTTAAAGCCAATCCTTCTGGATGTCCTGACTGTGTTGAAGCACACTCAGAGTGGTTTGGAAACGTTGACACATTACCTAGACTTTTCATACGAGTGATCGCCAGTCAAACTGGAAATAATGTTGTAAAAGCAACATGTTTGTTCAGCATTCATGGATACATTTTATAGACATTTACCAGCTGCTGATCTAAAATAACGAGATGCTAAATTAGACTTGGATATGAACTTAAAACTGTTAAAGAGGCGCATAATGAATGTTAAAAAATAAACAATCTATTAAATAAAGGGGTCTAAACATTCTTAAGATGTATCTTAAGCCTGCCAAAGCCACAAAACCAATGATAGGCATCTGCTTTTCGTTTCTTGATGTGCTAACCATTTAATTATGGCTGCCAAGTCTCAACAATTATTGTGCTTTATCTCAAATATTTCATCCTAGCTCGTATAATATTGGCAAAAGGTTAGTGCATACAGTGATAAGGTGGTCTTACTTCTATACCTGCCATGATCTTAAGTTAATTGTTTCATTTAATCTTTACTGCTACAACTTAACTCCCACTAATCCTTACATTTAGACAAACAAAAACAACAAAAACATAAATCTAAATATTTACCTGCTGTGGTACCTGGTTAAAATGAGACTCATTTCGCACCCCATTAAGTGCAGTAATCTATGCAATAGTAGGGCAAATCACCTTCAGCAGCTGTTAATGTATTCAGTAGCTATGATTACTGTTCAGTAGTTGTTTGCTGGCTGAAGATTTTAAAAGCGCCAGTTCCATGATGCCAGCTGGTGTGGCACTGCCAGGGAAAACAATCCAGGGTAACACAAATATAGTAGAAGCACAACAGAAAGTTTGACATAAAAAAAAATTAGTTTGCTTTATGTCACTACCGTCATCCATAAAAAAGTGTCAAAGTTGACTAGCAGTAAACTTAATTTCCAATGTCCTTAACTGTTTTTTAACAATATGAAGTTCATTTGTCAAACACTTATTCCTTTTTGTTTTTTAAATTCATCCTCTTACTAACAGGTTCATGATGATCAGTCTGGAGTTTCACCATTCTTGTCGTTATGACTATGTGGAGGTCCGAGATGGTGATAGCATCAACTCGCGTGTTATCGCTAGATTCTGTGGGAACAACAGACCTGCACCGGTTCAAAGCTCTGGCAACAGTTTGCACATCCTCTTTGTGTCTGATGGTTATAAGAATTTTGATGGATTCTTTGCCACTTTCCAGGAGAGCTCAGGTAGGTCAAATACCACTATTATTTAACACCAGTTTCTACTTGATAATAACATTTTAAGTGGTTTTCAATTTTTTAGAACTGGCCACTGTACCATTACTGCTGCTAGAGTTGTGACACATTAACTCAATGGTGCAAAAAACAGCATTGCACTACCTTATTTGTGGATCTATAGAAGGAATTTGATTCAATGGACCACAAACTGCAGCTGAACACACTTAAGAATGCTGGGTTTGGTCCAAAGGCCGGTTTAAAAATTGTTTTGTAGATTGAACTCAGTGTGTCCATGCAGAGGGCCACAATCAGATTTTCTTAAGATAACTAAAGGTGTCCCTCAGGATTTCATTCTGGGACCCATTTTGTTCTCTGTTTTACATGATTTGGGTAAGGACATTCAAGCAAAAATACACGTCTATAATTTGATGACATTGTGTCATTTATACGCATGCTCCCTCCATAGTACAGGCAGTGCAAGAGCTTCCGTCTGCATTTCAGTCATTTCAAACTGCTCTGTTGAGTTTGAAATTGGTTTAAAATGCTCAGAAAACTAAGTTTTATCTTCTCAAAAGCTTGCTTACACTTGCTTGATGATCTTAGCATTGTCACATCTGCTGGTAAACTCAATGAAAAGGTGCCCTTGTGCAAGTACTTGGGTATATGGATAGACCACAAGCTTTTATTGAAGGTTAATTTTGCTTATCTAGTAAGAAAAGCTCAAAGTGAAGATTGGCTTTTATTTTACAAATAAAACTTATTTTACTTTCTATGCCAAAAAAACACGTGTGAAAGCTACTTTTCAGTCTGTGGTTGATCAAGGTGCATATTGTTTCATTGAAAATCCCTTACTGTTGCATTCTTTATGAGTTGGAGGGTTGGAATTTGATTTTGCATGGCTGCTACCTTGGCCAGGTCTCTCTTGTAAAATAGATTTCTAATCCGAACAACAACAAAAATACTTGAACTATCTATACGTATGTTCTACTAATAATCGACTTATATACTTTGAGGGCCATTTGCGACATAATACATTCCCCACCCCAAATCCTAACCTATTACACTAACCACTTTCACCGAAAAATAACAGGTCTTCATCCAAAAACAGTGCCCAACAAGAGTGTGTACTTGCTTTATATACATAAAAAGTAATGTGTAATGTCAAACTTAATGAACAAAGGGGGAACTAAAGCTCTTTAGAGTGGCCTGCTAGCAGCCCGTTGAGAAAGTGAGGGCCAACCAAATGTTTTCGTTTTCCAGAAATGTCCTCATTCTTAAGGTCTAAATCTCAGACACACACACACATGCACACACAGAGACTTGTAATGCCAGTGACTAAGCCAGATCTAGTAAAAGTAAACAGAGGCTTTCTGTGTAGATATACCAACACACGTTTAGAAATGGAAAGTAAAGATGACATTTAAATGGTAACTTCTTTGAATATGAATCCCTTGACGCAGCTCAGTATAGACCGCCAGTCCTTTTGGCATACACTATCGATGGACTTTGAAACGTTATACTGCTAAAACAACATTTCTTCTTGTACCCTAATGTCATACACTTGTGTGTTTACAGCTTGCAGCTCTTCTCCTTGCCTGCATGATGGGACTTGTATCCTGGACAGTTCTTACACTTACCAATGTGCCTGTCTGGCTGGCTACACAGGCCAGAGGTGTGAAAATGGTGAGTCTGTAACAACTAATGCCTCTGTAGTATGATCACGCTTGAAAAATGCTGGTATTGTGTATGCTTTGGGGGGAAAAGGAAGTGGGGAAAGAAAGAAATGCCTAGAGGTTCTAATCACGGAAGAATAAAGCAGTCTCATACTGTTAGCATGACTTGAGTTTTCCATCTCTCCAAGTATCTGAAAGACACGTGTTTTACTGTGTTGATGCTTACGAAATCTCAGAACTATTTTAGTGATTTTCTCTGGAATTCAGACACACCTAGTTACAACAAACTTATAGAGAATTGACTTCTTCCTGAAAGCCTTTTTTTATTTTGCTGTTGTTGCTGCCCAGAGGCAGGCAGTGATTCACTGTCACAAGGGAGAGCTCTGTGGTTTAAACTGGGTTCAGGCCAGCTGCCTCCCCCGTCCGTGCAGTCCCAGATATGGTTTTGGTCAGTCAGCAGTTCAACAGTTGGGCTGTAAATCCAAATGACCATCTAACAAATATGTTCATCATGAAATTCAGCAGTATTGAACCGAAGCAAAGCAATTCAACGAGGTTTGGAAGTATATTTATGAGGCCTTATAAAAATACTTAAAACAATAACTTGTGACGTGGCTGGCAAGGGAAGAGGTGACTTTGGTTAAGAATACAGGACATAGAGCTAATGTAATGTGGTGTGGGTGTGTTCTCTTATACTCTTATACCCTATTATATGTTTGTTGGAAGAGATTGTAAAAGCTCATGTTAGAGGGCATTAAATTAAAGTAAGATACTTATATTTAAAAAAAAAAAGAAATTCAGCAGCATTGAACCAACTAAGATAAGGTAGGTGGCAAAGAAACTGACTGAGGAAAGAAATTAAAGGGGGAAAATGCACCAACAAAATGTATGGACAATGAGGATGAGGAGAAGAGATCAATACTATGTTTTTTAGAGTTGGGTAATGTCAGCAAACCATTTTGTTTTTGCATATAAACCACTGACTGTAACCATCCGGTTCGGCGAAGTGCTGCAAATGCAGAAGTGTCTTAAACCTGCATTCTATCTGAATTCCAGCAGGGGGCGACACATGCGGTTGCAAAAGGAAATCTGTTTCTGTAGAAGTCTATAAGTGACCCACTTCTCACTTGATTTATTACCTCAGTAAACATTTTCATAATGAGTTTATGGTCTCAATCGCTAGTTTTAAGTCTTCTGCAACACAGAATGATTTTTTAATAATGGTCTCGTTGATTTTAAAATCGGCGATAAAGCAGAGGGTGTTTTAGGGCGTGGCTATGATGTGATTGCCAGTGAAAGTGTGTAACGTAACGTAGAGTGTAAGCAGCAGTCTATGGCTCCTCCCTCACTCCTCCCTCTCGTCTAAAATCCGCACCCAGGATGGCTGCGCCCTTAACGGCCATCTTGACGGCTCATAGCAGATCTCCACAAACCAATGGGTGACGTCACACATGGTTGGCACCTGATATAAACTCATATAAGCTCATATAAACTCCAGACAATGTCTGACGAATCAGTTGTGGACATTTATCGAAGTTTCCCTTTCACACATGTACATTTTCATAAATTCAAAAAGTTGGGTGTAGGCGATGGGTGGTGCCTGGGTAGAGCGTGCAGGAGGCAGGACATGACACATAGCCGGGTCATGGTGATTAACAACCAAGTCTCTTGCCCCAGTCTTTGAGTTGGTCTGATGATTACGCCGTAGTCCCTTACAGAGAAAATTTTCCAGTTAGACACTTTAGCTGGCGTCTTTGTGTAAATCACCCTCCTTCTTTATCTCGGATGTTTGTATTCTTCCGGTTTTGCACCAGCTGCATGATAGAAACGTCATCAACACACCCACTCGCTCGCTGTGAATTCTCCGGAAAAAGAGCTGCTCTATTCACACATATTCGGACATTAGATACTTTGTACTAGGGAGCTGGCAGGGTTAAGTCTGTTTAACTGTTCAACTGATTCGGACGCTGATTTGGCGTTCTCACATACAGCTCCTCCAGGTAATGTCTAGATAATTGGTTGCAGTGCATGTGTGAAAGGGGCATATGTCACCTTAAATCTGTCCGGACATTACGATTATTTACAGCATACTGTCAGAGCTCCATTCCATCATGTGCGGTACTGCTCAATCAGGGTATGGTTGGCCTACAAGGTCTTTATTTATGGGTGTCTGGAACCTAACTTGTGTTTTTATATCCAATACACCTCCCTTAAGATCCCGCAAAAACAGACTTCCCGAACCCCAAAACTCACGTTTTTCTTGTGGTGTCATTTTCAGGGCTAAATACGAGTCTATAAAACAAATTGTGAAACAATTCTCCTTCTATAACACGAGCCAGCTTTTCCATTGGAGGAGACACCCATAAAAAAGGCAGGAGTTTCATTCCACACAGTGTGCATTCATCTGTATTCCCGTGAGGAATCCTCAGCTGTTAATTTTAATGGATGAGAGCTGGAATAACGCTAATGTGTGACATTTTGTAGAGGAAATATACTCTATATTTCTGCCCCAGAGTTAGATGGAGAATTTTAAGTATGAAACAGACATCAGCCATATTTTATGTCTCCAATAATCGACCTGTCACTTGTTGTAAGCCTGAGCTAAAACTCATTCTGTATAAGAGAATCTTGACACATTATCATAGAAACTCAAGCTAGGAAATAATTTATTTTCCTTTCTCTCGCTGGCACAGTTTAATCTACTCTTGAGTCTAATCGGTTTCGGAGTGCAGTGTTCAACATAGTTTCCAAGGCATTAACTAAAGGAATGATGATTTACTTACAGTATGTGTCGTTATGCATTGTATGTTAGCATTCCACCCCAGTAACTCATCTCATCATGTCTGTGGACAAAATCTGACATGGAAGATGGATCATGTGCAATACAAGGATGCTTCAAGTTAAAAAAAAAAAAAAAAAAGGAGGTCAACTACAGAGTACTTCTACTTTTGGTTTGCAAACAACATTGTCAATCTCCTAAGGGACTTAATTAAGATTGAAAAATGCCATAAGGCAAAACCGACCAGATTATAGGGAGGGTTCCTTGGTTTGGAGCTATAAAACCACAGTCAGTGCATTTCATGGATCGGACCCAACTTAAAGTCAACAACACACAGTGCTGTAATGGTATGATAACCTCAGTATTAACATATGTGTCTGTTTTTTTTTAAACTCAGTTGTGGATGTCGCAGTCCTGTACCACAACATTTGCAGTTTGAAATAGATACTATATTCACAAAGAAACAACATAACACAAGGATATGACATTTATGACAAGGATACTTTTATTCTACAGTAGGTTGTAGTAGTAGTGGTTGTCAAAGTATTCCACCACCACATTACCAATCTCTACAACCCGACTTCATAAAATACACTTTTACAACACTGGAAAATTAAACAGTTTGACTACAGCTATTTCATTGCATCTATTTTTTCCTCATTTACAAGCCGTGTGTGAAAGTCTTGCTGTGAACTACCACGACGGGTGAAATTACTCATTAATGAGCCTCTAAGGTAGCAGGCTTTGCTTTTAAAGCTCTGGACATTTGTAAATTAAGAGTAATGAGATTTTGTTTCGTAGGGTACCTGTCTGACCTGAAGGCAGAACTCTCTGAAGGTCTATTTGGGTGGTCTTTTACAATAAAATGATGTTTGAGGAATGCTAGAGATGCCTCCTAAATCCCCTATCCGCCTTGGATAATCCAGCATTCAGTTAAGAAAAAGGAAAATAAGACAACATGTGTTCATGAATAACATAAGCATTCCTGTATTTCCATCAGTGGTGGGATGCCGCAGGCCTCCAGTGCCCACCCATGGATCCACAGAGGGTTTGTTTCATCACTCGGGGGCACGCATCACTTTCCGTTGTGACCCTGGCTTTGAGGTGCGGGGGTTTCGTACTGCCATCTGCCTCAGTGATGGCACCTGGAGTGCGCCTGCCCCAGAGTGTGGTAAGATAATGATGTGAATAGGTTTTGAAATCTGGGAAGTCCATATGTGTGTTGCTGGATGCCATACATACTGCCCCAGAGATGGTGCAGCAGATTGTGGAAAAAGAATCTGCAAAAAGATTTGCAGCTTATAAAAGCCTTATTTTACTTTCCTGTCTCCAGTGCCAGTGGAAAGAGTCTGTACTTTACCACCCAAGCCAACACACGGGGACCACTTCCTGGTTTATGGACCCAACGATGTCCTCATTGCTCTACAGTACTTGTGCTACCAGCCCTATGAACTCAATGGGAGCTCCCAGAGAGCCTGCCTCCCTAACAACACCTGGAGTGGGACTCCTCCTGTTTGCACCCAAGGTCAGACAATGTGTTTTAAATAACAAGTTAAAGGATCAGAGCTAAGATGGATGAGTCAGTGCAAATAGTGCAAAGTACATGCAGTTCATTTTACTTTACTTTTTATAAGGTCAGACTTTAATGGATCAGAAAATGAGTCAGTGCCTAGAGCCATTCAGCATGACAAACCAACTTTGACCAAAATTAATTTTTTCTTTTGTTCTGTATCCACAGTGAATAACACTCTCACTGAAGCGGAAAAGGACAAAGGCAAGGCAAAAGAGACAGAAAAAGGCAAAGAAACAGACAAAGATATCAGCAAAACTAAAGGGAAAGGTCAAGAGAACACAACTGGAGGAAACGAAAGTGTTGGAGGGAGAGATATAAACACTGGGCATGAGAATACAACAGCTGTTGACAGAGAAGATAAACACACTGGTACCATTCCGGAGAAAACTGTGTCTGAGGATAGGAATGAAGCAGAGCTAGAGGAAAGAAATACTGGGTCAGAGAAACCCACTGGAGGCAGCAAAGATAAAGTGGATCGTGAAGGCCCAGACAACAGCCTGAATACAGTTGAAGAGAAAGAACCTGATGTGGGAAAGCCACCTGAGAGAAAAGAAGGCAGCCCAGACACAAACTTGGAGACGGAAAAGACAGATATAACAGGAGTAGTTGTGATAAAAGACAAAGGGCAAGAAGGGAAGGAAAGAAAAGAGGAGCAGGTGAATGGAAAAAGAGATCCTGACAAAGTCGGCCCTAATGATACCAAGATGACAACGGTCATAGCCGAGGGGGAAAACACAGTGGAGATATTTGGAAATGGAAATATACTGGAAATGACAAAGAACAGCACAATTATACATGATGCAAAGGACGCAAAGAAAGACAACAGTACCATAAGTTCTCTAGAGCCGGGGGGGAAAATCCTTCCCACTAGAGTCAACATTACTCAGTACACCATGTACAGAGCGGGAGGTGAGGAAAAACTGAGGGAGAAAACACCAATTAAACAGGATAAGACAGAGAAGGATTCTGCCGAGAAAACAAAGGAGACGTTGGTAAAGGAGAGGGAGGAGAAAGAAAAAGAAAAGGAGAAAGAAGTCAACCAAAGCTTTACCGGTAAGGGACTCATTCAAGAAAAATGTAAAATGATTAGCATCCGCTTCTTGTTGGTGTTTACCCTCTCCTACTGTCTGCTCCCCTCCTGCAGAAAAACGCTGCCCACCTCTCTCTCGCCTCTACCACGGCTACTACCAGCTGGTGTCTGGGGTGGAGCCTGAAACAGCGGAGTTCTTCTGTAACCACTCCTATGCTCTCAGCGGCGATGCTCGACGTACCTGCCAGCCAAATGGTACATGGAGTGGAAAACAACCCCTCTGTGTCAGAGGTACTGTCATGTGTTTGGTCACTATTTCGTTTTATTTGTTTACTTTGTGTAATTACTGACGACATTTCTGTAGACATTTATACAGCATTTTGTCTGATGGTTACAGCATTGATAAATAGTTACCACCTCCTATAGGTATACAATTTAATATACTGTAAGTTTAATTTTTAAGTACAAGCATTCATACTGCACACTCAGGGCCCTATTTTAACGATCTGAAACGCAAGTATCAAGCGCGAAACGCAAGTAGCTTTGTGGGCGGATCTCGGGCGCTGTTGCTATTTTACCGGCGGGATAAATGACTCTTGCGCCCAACGCAAATCTAAAATGGGTTGGTCTGAAGTAGCTAGGTGTGGTTTGGGCGTAACGTGCAATAAACCAATGAGAGCGTCATCTCACATTCCCTTTAAGAGCAGGCACGCTTGTTCCATGGCGGATTGCTATTATGACGGCGGATTTGCCTGGCGCACGGGTTCACAAAGAATGCTGCGACTTTTTGAGGACTGTACTGTGAAGTGGCTCCTGACCTATCCAAACACCTGAAGCGCATTTTCACTAATATT
The DNA here is from genome assembly GCA_023631565.1 of Gymnocephalus cernua. Taxonomy (NCBI): domain Eukaryota; kingdom Metazoa; phylum Chordata; class Actinopteri; order Perciformes; family Percidae; genus Gymnocephalus; species Gymnocephalus cernua. The sequence continues at coordinate 18,727,659 of CM042431.1, forward strand.
TTTCCTTATAATTATGTATGGTTTGCAAAAATGGGAACTGCTGCGTCCGTGTAGATGAGAGGAGCAAAGTGTATGCGCGTTGTGTACACGCTACATTATTGCCAAGCATGCGCCTCTAAAATAGCATCTGAATAACGCGCCACTGACTTTAGACTAGCGCCACTGACTTTAGACTAGCGCCACTGACTTTAGACCAGTTTTTTTCTGGTCAGTGGCGGAATTGTTTTCTGAAACTGCAAAATAGCACCAGGGAACATTTGCGCCGGAACACACCTCCTCTTTTCGCTGAACCGCCCCTGGGAGCGCAAGTTCATTCCCTAATTTACCGACGTGCGTCTATGGAGGGAAAAGTCCGCTGTGCGTCGGGTGCAAAATAGGAATGATACATGCGTCGGTGTACAAAGTCAATTGCGCTGGGTGCAAGATAGGGCCCTCAGTGTTTTATTAGAAAATGAATAAGTAATTAATAAGGGGTCACGAGTTTCTCACTTTGTATCAGGCCATCAAATTGTAGATATAAAGGCTAGTAACTAAAGGGTTCTAAAATGCCAAACAAATGCTAACGGTAAATGCTAATGGTTTAAGGATTCTTAGTACAATAATCCATCAAGTCTGGAGTTTAAAATGTTAATTAGTTCTTAATTGATTTTGGTCTGGATGCTCTTCAGCTCTCAAAAGGCATGTGATCAAATTGTCTGTGGCTCGACTCCTCATGATTCATATGAAGAAAAGGCAAAGCGTGTTACGCTGTTGGAGGATATACAGCAGCCAAAGGATTGTTTTTTTTCAACCTGGTTGGATAGTTTGACATTTTGAGAAATACTTTTTTTCTCTTTCTTGATGAGAGTTAAATAAGATAATACCACCCTCATGCCTCTCTGTTGTATATGAAGCTACAGCCAGCAGCGGATTATTTTACATTACATGTAGCTTAACATTAAGACTGAAACAGGGCAAAACAGGTAGTCTGGCACTAAAGCACAATTTTTTTTTTCTACATCCAGTTTTTGTACCATTTAAACAAAAGAGAATGTGTTAATTAGTCTTTATGCTAGGCTAAGTTAACTGGCTTATAACATACAGACATGAAAGCAGTGTTAGTCTTCTCATCTAACTCTTGCCAAGAAAGCGAATAAGTGTGATTGCCAAAATACTGAACTTTTCCATTAACCATTATTATAGACATCACTTCTATAACCATCATAAAGTATGCCATATTAGACAGTGGTGCCACTAAAGACATGTCACTCCTGTCAGTTTATAAATCCCCACTTGCATTGCTGTGTCAGCGCCAGAGTATGGTCTGGCTACACCACCTACTGTATCTATTCTGGGATAGGGGGGGAAAAAACGCTCTGACTTATTTGGATTTCTTTAAACCAATCGCAGCTGTCCTCAGTGGCGCTAACCCCCGATAGCGGAGATAGCGAGAGGGGGGGGGACATCACGCGACAGGTGTCAGGCTTCATCCCAGCAATGTACATCCGTTGAGCCAGTCTACTGTTCCAGTTCTAGCTCCATTCAGATCACAGCTGATGTTAATGGGACTTTGGTGTGTATTGTATGTGTTATGTACTGTATGTGTATTCATAAATATGTGCTTGATTTGCAGCATGTCGGGAGCCCAAAGTGTCAGAGCTGGTTAGGCAAAGAGTTTTGCCACCTCAGGTGCCATCCAGGTATGTTTACCAATGCATTATGTTATATAGCGTACATACTGTATATTATTATACTATTGCAACTGAAGAATTAAAAGTAATAAGTCGATTGTCATACAGTACATTTTTTTCTGCACATCCAACAGCATTTACTCAACCTAAAGGGCATGTCTACCTACCCCTGGCCTCTTCTTCTTTCCTCAGAAAGACACCTGTGCACAAGCTCTACTCTTCTGGAGTGGGCCGACTGCTCCAGTCTGACGGCCCCACTAAAGGGCCTCCAATGCTTCCCCAGTTGCCCCAGGGCTTCCACCACCTTTACTCACATATAGAGTACGAGTGTGCCTCTCCCTTCTACCACCACTCTGGCAGTTCTCACCGCACTTGCTTGAAGACTGGGAAATGGAGCGGGCGTCATGTGTCCTGTTCGCCAGGTGAGGGCAGCAGAGGACTACTAGTTGTCTGACCAGTGAAAAATAACCACCAGACTCTCACAGGAGAAACACTCTGACAGACATTTTCAATTCAGATTCAGACATTTACAACCACATATCAACAATGATGTGTGGATACGAAATGAAGTTTGAAAAAGCTACAGACATTTTTCAAATGAAGCAATATTAACAAAGTCCACTATGGGCACATGCAGGAGCACCTTCTTAAAATATCACCACTGCCTCTAAATGCTGACATTGAACAATGTGTTTTCAGCATCTTCATCCATCTCTTGGGCATTCCTGCCAGCTGTGGTCTTTAATACTCAGTGTAACTTCCCTAAGCTAAGAGGAAAAGCCAATAGTTACCATTTACAGCTGAGCTGTGAGATAGATGCAATGGCAGTTTAAAAGATCAGCCTCCAGGCTGTGATTAAATTGACAGCCTACATATACAATAGTCTTCACTTTCTTCATCATCATCAGCAGCAACAACATGTTATGTAAAAGCATACAGAAGATGGGACAGCTTTGTTGCAGTGTGGATCCAATCACACTCTACCTTCTCATCAGTATAATAACGTTGCTAAGGAGAATTCTAAAACCATAATACCAATGGTTGTCCACAACTTCTTCCAGACTGTGTCACTTTAAAATAGTTCTTAATTGTCTTCAGAGGAGAAGGAAAACACACTGGGCCAGCCACTTTAATTTATGTGTAGCAAACACAGTACTGGCTGTTCTTCATGGCTCTTCATGGACATCCTACCTTAATACCAACCTAGAAACGTGTTGGGTCTATGCGCTGTGTTTACCTTTAATAAAATTGGTCTGCACTGCACACATCTACACCAATGTCAACAAACCCTGGAGGTAGATTCCTTTTTTGTAGGGTGCTGCATTATATTGTGGAACAGCAGATCAGAGGTCTAAAAAACATATGCAAGTCATTTTGTAGAGGGTAGGTAAAACCGGTATCCATCTCCGGTGTGTTAAAGGACTATACAGAGATTGTCTCTACAAAACAAAAACAAAGATTGTCCAGAAGATGCACAGAGGGTTCTTTCATTAGTTAGGGACTCTCACATTTCACAAGCTTGTGTGGCTTTTGAGTGTTTTATATGTTGCTCCATCTATGCCACAGCTTTGCATTTTGGCACACAATCTAAGACAACAAGCTTATGTGCACATTTAAAATAAAAGCTTTAAGGAGGGAAAGACAAATCAAAGACAGTCCCACAGCACTAAGTGTTGACACAGTCTCAATGTAAGTCTAATTGTTTTTCCTGTATTCCTTTTCCCCTCCCCTCCTCTCCTCTCTGTCCTCTCATCACCTCCTCTTTGGCAGTGTGTGGGAAGTATCCAACCTTTGACCCAGAGAGACCGGCAGAGGCTCACTGGCCTTGGCTGGCAGCCATCTACCGCCGCTCCACCAACGGAGCTGAGACCAAGGTGACCAAGGCAGACAGCCAGGCAGGGTCCCTGAAGGGGGACGTTGGAGCAGGAACTAGCAGCCACGATGCGGCTTCTGACTGGCAGCTGGTGTGCAGTGGGGCTCTGGTGAACCAAAAGAGGGTGGTGGTTGCAGCCCACTGCGTGACAGAGCTGGGGAAGGTGTATCCTCTGGATGCAGCCAAGATCAAGGTGGTGGTAGGGAAGCAGTACCGTGACGACCACAGGGAAAGTAAAGGTCTTCAGCACCTGAGGGTAAGCTAATGGAGATCTTGTCTTTTAATGATCCCTTTTGAAACAAACTTGCACCGTAAGTACATCTCTTTCTCCTTCTCCTAGGTGGCCTCTATTGCTGTTCATCCAAACTATGACCCCCATATTCTCGACTCTGACATGGCTGTGGTTAAGTTACTGGACAAAGCAAGGATCGGGGAGAAGGTACTGCCCCTCTGCCTCTCAGACAGCCAGGGAGAAGAGGTGAGCTCTGGGCAGGGGCTTGTGACAGGCTGGTCTCCACTGCCTGATTCAAGTTTAGGCCTGGATGAGAAGGCAAGGGTTGGACTCGTTCACCTCGCCGATGTAGTCCCCTGTGAGCAGCAGTATGCTCGTAGCGGCGTGCCAGTCAGCGTCACAGACAATATGCTCTGTGCCAGCCAGAAGCCTGACTATGAACCCTCTAACATATGTCCCTCTGACACGGGGGGAATCCTCGTCCTCCCCGGCCTCTCTGAGAACCAAGCCAGCAACAACCAAAAGCCCTCTCTCAGCTTCACACAGGTGCAGGGGGGGAGCAAAGGGCTGTGGAGACTCCTGGGACTGGTGAGCTTTGGCTACGACCAAGGGGAGTGTGATCCTGACCTCTACACAGTCTACACACGTGTAGCCAACTTCAAAGACTGGATAGAGAGCAATATGAAATAACAATCCTACTGTCTGTCTCATCTTGTTCCCTCTATGATTCTAACATATTTAAATGGCTTCGTATCTTAATGTCTTTCCCCTTATGTTTGTGTGTTTTTTCTTTTTTCTTTTCTTGCACAAGGACATTTTCTTACTCAATGCAGAAGCAGTGGAAACACTGGACAACACAGTGCTCTAACTGAAGGGGGTGCTAACACATTAGATGTGCTGGGCATCAACCTTTTCATCAGACAACTTCAGTAATCAGGTCCTTCAGCCTGACGTTACAGACTTGAAAATGAGCAGGAAACCATTTCACGCCTCTGGCTGATGGTGGTTTGTATTGTACTCATTGGTATGTATATATGTTGTAATTTACTGAATTATTCTAGCAATTCATATGATGCAAGAGATGTACATATTGTATCCAAAGACGGAAGAATCGTGACGTTTTTAATGAAAGAAAAAGTGGGGTGTGGTAAAGCGTGTCTGAGTGTGATTATTTTTCATTATAGTGTCAAACTCAGTTTTCACAAACTAATATGTTCTACTGACTGATTACTGTCATTATGTTGAGATGGTGTGAAAAGAACACCTTATATTTGCTCTATGAAGCACACAGTGGGCTTGCGCTGTGCAAATGAATCCAGGTCAGAGAAGCACCATTTTCCCAACTATAAACAGAGCACATTATTCACAGATCAATTCCCTTTTCTGTGCTCAAATTAAATCATTTACTTCCATTCTGACTTTCCTCCATTATTCAGAAGTGAGCCCACGTAGATAGAGGAGCTGCAGCTTATATCGACTTCCAAAAGGGGGCAATAAAGAATACGTTCTTACTCTATCTCTGGGAGCATCAATAGTAGAGCTGGGCTCTGGTTGTTGGTTCTTTTGTTCTTAATTTGGTGATTTAAAAAAAATAATTGAAATTACAAGCTGCTTTACATGAGTAAATTCAGGTAAAACATTTCAGTACTACAAACTATGCCAATGAGACCGGTAAAATCAGGAAATTAGAGGTACAACAATGAAATACAATAAAACTCAAAATAAAATCCACAAAAACAGACATAATGGAGCCATAAAAATAAAAGTTGGGCTGATATTAATAAAAGGCTTTTTTATTGTTTGTTTATTTACAGATTTTTTTTTTAGAGCACATTACTGCATCTTCTATCCTCAGACAGGTGAGGGACCTTGACGGTGAAAGCCTGGTCACTTCAGAGAAACCCTGGCAGAGCGTCTGAGGCTTCTAGGGAAATAAGAAAATCTGAAATAAAACCAGAAGCCAGCCCGTGAAGTGCTTTAAATTTGATTAGTTAAATCGTAATTGGGCATTATTGATCTTGTATCCACTTGAAGGTAGCGTAGAAAGCTGAAAACACAACACTGACTTTTTGTCACCTAATAAGGTTGTTAAGGTGACACGTTAGCAAACCGTAGCCTATTTACACATCCAGAAGCACATTTGCAGTCGTGCCATTGGAAACCTGACCCATGTAAGTTTAATATTCATTCTCTTTTAAGCCGGTTTGGTCAACTCTGAGAAATGTCTGCCTCGTTTGCTTCTACATGCTCCACTATGTTCGTCAGCTGCTAGTTGCTAACTGTCCGTTATAGGCAGGTAGTGTTTCATGTGTTCACGTTGCGTATCAGAGCTTTTTCAAAGAGCAGCTTTCTGCTATTGGCGGAAGTGATGTTGATGAGTGGGTTTGCAGAACAGAAAGCCAAGAAAAAGAAAGACCAGTGACCCCTATATAATTTCATTCTTTATTAATGAAATAAATATATTGTAAATAAAAAAAATTAAAAACATTTTCCCAATCATATGGAGCATTTTATTAAAACATTTATAAGTGCAGCTTTAAAATCAACTCTAAAATGTACATTATTATTTTGATATGAACATTGTATGACTTTCTCAAGGTAAACCTGACACAGGAGAGAACACATTTTTGAGATGCAGTCTTGATTAAACCGTTCTGTAGACTGGACAAAGAGTCTGGGTGATAAATAAAAGGACCAAATGAAATGCTGCGAGGAAGAGAAAAGCAGGGGCGTAATTGTTCAGAAATCTATGAGGGAACTTGATAAAGTGGCTAATTAGTATGAGTATGTTTGCGGCTTTACCTTGGTGCAGTGGGGTGTCACGAGCAGTTCAGTGTCTTGTGGATATTGTCAAAATGACCACTCTTATTGCCAATGACAGACTTGGGCCTTGCATTTTGATTCATAAAATCATAGCACTATGAAGCCAGCATGTTTGTGTTAAAAGCTTTTAAAGTCACCACAGCTAGTTTTGTTCACTGCAGCCATACATTCCCCACCACCATATCCCAATCTTGAACACCCAGAAAGTGTGAATTGTTTATGTAAAGAGGGGCTGTGACCCAAGTCTGCAAACCTACAGCCTTCTACAATTCTGTCTTTGATTCTAAAAACTGATAAGAAACATCAATGTAATATGGAGTACAGTAAAATGCAAGCAAAAGTCATGTTATCCGATATCTTCAGATAAAATCTCTCATATAGACAGTCACACATTTCGTACTTTTGTTTCTTCAACTGAATTTCTTCCCTTTCCCTCTCCCAACCAGCTGTCTATAACATGGCAGTCAGACTTTTAAAAAGATATAGAGATATATATATGACAAACACCTGTCTTGGCAGTATTTCACTCTCTTAAATGCTTTAATCAATTTAAAAATGTATCCTAGTTATTATTTTACTGCAGGACTTAGACAGGGCCTAGAATAGCTTTGTCCCAGGTCTAATTTTCTCACCAAAAATCTGGAGTGCAAGTTTCAAATTTTAGGATGTGGGTTTGTTAAGTTTTATTTGCTTTTAGTTTTACTATATTGCATTTATTTACACATTTGTCAGTGTAACATTTTTCTTTTAATTACTTTCAAAATAACTTTCTAAGATCTGTTCCAAAAAGTATCTTACAATACACCATAGTTCTTTTTCTTTGTAGTCCTAATATTGTTATCTTTCAAAATAAATACCCACATCACAATTGGCTTGCAAAACCTCGACAACGAACTGTGAACGACATCTATCAAAGACTTTCTGTCTTTCCTTCACTCATTTGCTAAAGTTGAACAACAGCTGAGTACAGTCCCATGAGGAGAGTCCTGTCCTCTTGGGCTGGGAGCTTGTCCTTTCACAGGCCCTGGTTAGCTCACAGGGCATCGTCCATAGAAACACGAGCAACACTTAACCAAGTCCTGACTGTCCTGGGAACAGAGATGTAACACTGAGCAAAGTACCTGGATAATGATGAGAAAATGTTACCATGAGAATGTCATGGTTAATGCTGGAGAGGCAGAGGGGCAAAATACTTGACACCAGACTTACACAAAATGTTTAGGTTTCAGTCCAGTTTCCCAGTTAGGCTGATGCTTTGTTCTCATTGTTAGAAGAACCTTTTGAACTAAAACATTTTGGCACTAAGGCTCCACACACAGCTCTGTTGTTAGTATCCTGGTCTGACATAACAATGTGGGACTGCTAAAATGATGCCCTGAAACATTTACATTTAAAAGTCTGGATTTTTCTCGTGTTCCTACTAAAGAAAATTGGTCACAAATGTTTAAAGTGCTCATATTATGCTCATTTTCAGGTTCATAATTGTATTTAGAGGTTGTACCAGAATAGGTTTATGTGGTTTAATTTTCAGAAAACACCATATATTTTTTGTACTGCACATTGCTGCAGCTCCTCTTTTCACCATGTGTGTTGAGCTCCAGTTTTAGCTACAGAGTGAGGCATCACACTTCTATCCCATCTTTGTTGGGAGTCGCACATGCGCAGTAGCTAGGTAAGCACTGCTAGCTAGTCCGTTGCAGAGCAGGAGGGAGTACCACGCTAGCAGCTAGGCGAGCATTATACCGCGTGTTACAAAGTGACGCACGTTCGTCACTGAAGTAAAGGCTGGACTACAACAGAGCAGTTTGTTGTTGGACTTTGGGCTTTTTCACTTTGTAAACCTATAACGTGCACACAAAAGATATATAACCCAATACAGGAAATGAGAAAAGCCCAAAAGCATAATATGAGCACTTTAAGGCAAAGTTGGGCACTGTAGCTTTAAGCTAATGTTACTCAAACAGGAGTAAATAGTGCATTATTGGGAAATATTTTCACATTATTTCACACATTACAGCACTAGCATCTGTATCTGGGATTGATTCAGAATATAGTGCAGTGTCCACATTTGTTATAATGAAATAACTTGTCAACCAGTGCAATAGTGGGGCTCATTTATGTTTTTTTAATGGATGTCTATGGCACAGAGGAATAAATAAGGCTACTGTGTATCAGGCTTTGGTTACATGGGCAATACTTGTTGAAAGGATAAGTTCACTGTTGGTTTTGATATTTTGGTGGGATTTGTTGGCAGTAGGAATATTAGGCGTATTCTTAACGCAGTAATGTGTTTACTGCCCTGTGATAATATCCCTACCCTCATTTTACCCATCATATCCTAAGCAAATCATCATGCTACCACGAGAACCACTCGTATTCTAGCCCCATTAGTCCTTTAATACATACAGTATCAACCTAAACAGAGCATGGTATTATGCAGTCATTACCTGTCAGATATGGCTATATACAATGGAAGATAGCCATTCATACACTACACAGCCCTGCATAAATATACAACACACCCATGTTTCAAGGCACAAAGCAATTTTGCTGTATTGATGTAAAGCCCTGGCTGTGTTTTCATCCATATGCAGCTCTGTGACTGAATTGCACAGCCAGAAGTAGCAATATGATTTATTATAGCTGTGATTGTATGACTCCTTCAGCAGCTGTGGAAAGCTGCCATGAATTTAAGCTGCTGCTGCTGCTGCTGAACTGACTAAACTGAGAAAGAGTGTGCACGAGAGAAACATAGCGAACTGGAAAAAGTGAATGCAGAGATATAGCAAGATATATTCAAATATACAAGGCTTAGTACACAGTTCAATACTTGTATTATCCTCCTCGCCCAAGGTAACCTCCCTGGAGTATTTCTGAAGACTTTCCGATTTATTGCCCCTGAACATCCTCGTACACTTTTAGGTTTTCTTATTGCTCCTAAGAGGACGTCAACACTGACCCAAGCTCTTTAGGGTTAATGTACCGTTTCTACAGGGGAAGGTGCAAATGGTAGCTGTATATCATGATTTCTCCCCTAAACAGCTTGTTAAAATGCATAACATGAAAAAAAAATGTAAAAGATGAATCCAGTTTAAAAAGGTTAAAAGTAGCATTGTTGAACACTATTAGGTTCATGAAACCTTCAAATGTGTTTTGCTGTCCTGTTTTTATCTGCAGCTTTTGGTGTTGTTGGCAGAGCACATCCAGTGAATATCAGCAACCTGCAAATTCAAAGAAGAAACTAGTTAACTGACCAATGTGAAGGTGAGGTAACTTGCTGCTTCCTGTAGGTTGGACAAAGACTTCTCAAAGGAAGCTCGCCCAGTGCAGTCACAGAGTTCAGCTTCTCGCTGTCAAAACTAAATGTATAGCATCTTGGAAGAAGAGGGTGAAAATGAATTACCCAACTGGGTTTCCTGCTGCTTTGCATACAGAAGAGGATTCTCACATTTTCATATTGACTATCCTTCACAGTGCAGTATGGTACATCTACATGTTGGAGGCCCAGATGATTGTCTTTGTCTCCTGGGCAAGCCAAACCCTGGGGAAGGCTGGCTATTTCCTGAAATGCCATGGAGGGTTTATTGCAGCTGCATGGAGCAATAAGCCATAACTCAATTATATTATCCTAACAAGTTAACTGTAGTAATTTGCTAACAGTGAAGTGCACCGATACTCAATCGGATGGTTACCTGAGATGGGCTGATAGTGTGAGGAAAAATACAGAACAAACACATTTTGCTGTGGATGTTGTTTAACTGTCCGCTGCCCCACAAAATACTTACCGTTACATCTTATTCATCATTCTCATCAGTCACCCTGCTCTTGCGAAGCATACCTGTTCTATCTTAGACTAAGATAAAGCACATTTGTGCACACTAGAGCTTACTCACCACCGACCTACAGTAGGATGCGTTGTTTCCCACCTCAGATGTATAACGGCTGATGCCATTTCTGATTGTGCATTCATGACTGTGAAGGCTCATAAACGCCTTCAAAAGAATCCCGCACGCTGTCCTTTTTATTTGTTATAAACTTTCTTTTTTAAATACAATGTTTTGGTCCTCAGACCATCGGGTAAAACCTGTGTTTAACCTAAATAAAAGTGTATTGCAAGTAAATTAGACAGTGTGCGTGAAAAAAGTGAAAAAGCCCAAAGTCCCCCCCAAAAGGACTTACCATCTCCAACAGAAAACACTGTTCACAAACTGCTCCAAACAGCTCTGTTGTAGTCCAGCCTTTACTTCCGTGACGAACGTGCGTCATTTGTAACAAGCTATTGTAGACGTTATAATGTTCGCCTAGCTGCTAGCGTGGCACTCCCTCATACTCTGCTTCTGACTGGCTGGTAGTTCTTACCTAGCTACTGCGCATGTGCGACTCCCAACAAAGATGCAACGGAAGTGAGATGCCTCACTCTGTAGCTAAAACGGAGAGCTCAACACACAGGGTGAAAAGAGGAGCTGCAGCAATGTGCAGTTCAACAAAAATATGGTGTTTTTTAAAAATGAAACCATGTAAACCTATTCTGATATAACCTCTAAATATAATTATGTACCTGAAAATGAGCATAATATGAGTACTTTAAATCTTATCTGTGCTGCCCACACAAATACTGCCACACAACAGCCAGTGCAGCCACACACAGAAAGGCTCACCCAAATGTTAAAACGAGTGGGTCTCATGATCCCAAAATGCAAACTTTGCATTAAATCACTTTGCAAAAGTGGAATATTAATTCAGTTGAATAGGTGCTTCGCCACTCACATGGCTTAGTCAGCGTCTGGCTCTATTTCTATTTCTTGGAGCAGTTTGGGGGGATTTACTCTTATTACTCCAAATGCTCTCATTTGCTGCCCAATACGCTTTAAAGGCAAACAGAGCACTGACCCAAACATAATTGCTATAACAATTGAGTTTTACCTTCTCTGATGAGTAGTCTGACGAGCAATTCGAAGATGTGCTGCTACATCACCATCTGGGGAGGTTTTCCTCTCTCAAAAGAGCTCTCTCCTGACAGATCAGCTTTTAGGACCTGTTTGACAATCAGACAAGCACTGGATGAAACATACTGACCCCTTATTTCCACAGTCATTGTCATTTTGTACAGCGCCACTAGAATACCTTATCAGGTAAACAAAAGACATTTTCAACAAACGGCCAATGCCTTTGTTATTCTTGTGAGGACAGGGTCCATATAGAGAAATATCACCCTCAACCTGGCAATATCGCCCAGCGTCTTCAAAATATTGCCCTGCCTCTGGCAAAATGACCTGCCAACCTGTCATCCCAACTACTTTTCCTCTTTCCTTCATTTCTCCTCTTTGAAAAATCACAAATGACAATAATATGATGAGTTTTCACTAGACATGAATCAAAGACATATTGCAGTAATGTTTCCATTATTTTCCCTTTTTTATTTTTATTTCTTTTGTCCTCTTCTTTGTCCTCAACCTCACCCGACAACCATAAATGGCCAAAAAAGACTTATGGTTGGCACGTTTTGTCACTCGGAGTCATTAGTAAAGCGTACTGATCTCGTACTGATCTGAGTCCAAATTGTTCCCAAGTCTCTCTCCTCCATGGTTTGGACTAGCATTATTCATACATCTTGTGCTTTTTTTGCAGTTCACAAGTAGCCATCAATTCTCAAAGAAATGTGTACTTCAGTTTAAGTTGTGTAACTAACTGACTGACTGATTTTCTGTTGAATTGCAATCATATCACTTAGACCTGCAGTAGCCTACATGATTAGAAAGACGCTGCAGGATGCGTGGAACTCGAGCACTGACTTTAATGAGTTTCAGCCTGCACTCTAGCAACAAAATAAAGGTCATAAAACATCAAAGCCAGAGCAGTGGGGCTGAGGGGCTGAGAACCTGCTGCACACCCTCTGCATGTTAATGCTTATTTGACTTGAGGATTTCATAAAGTGAAGTATAAATCCAGCTTTTTGCACAACACCTCTTGTGAACAGGTTTTGCAACAACTTGGATATGTTTGCAAACCAGGGTGTGTTTGTCATAGTGGCTGAGAAAGCCAAAGAGAGAAACAGAGAGAACGTTATAGGCTACATCCTCAACCAACGGGAGTTGCTATTCCCATGCTGAAGAGACAAAGAGGGGGGAAACGGGCGGAGGTGGGTGGGGGAGTCCTAAAGCGCCGAGGAGTGAGGTGAGGCAGAGCTCATTCAGTGGGATTGTTGAGCTGCGGAGCTCCTCGGATTTAACGAACAGAAAAGCCCTCCGTTTGGTGAGAGAAGCGCTCCTGTCCTGGACCGCTGTGCGCCCTGCAGCTCGCTGTGGCTCTACACCTCTGAGGCGGATACGGAAAGATCCAGCAAGGGGACCAGACCAAAAACTTTTTCCATCGTGTTTTTTTTCGACAAAGGTAAGATGCTGTTTTTTTTTTGTTTGTTTGTTTTTTTTTGTTTTAGCTTGCAAACAGGATTAATGCACGCGCAATGGTGAAGCTGACGAGGAGATGCATGGCTTGTTTTGAGCGTGATTTGTAGCTTAATTGGTTGTTTATCATCACAACAAGTCACGGGTCAATTTCATTAATTGCTTTAATCGAGAAATGACATGCACGATTGTAAACCATTTAAGAATACAAGAAAACACCAGAAGATCTCCCTTAAATTCACTTTTGGGTTTGTTTCTTTGTGCAATATTCGTATTTCATACATCGGCTATAGCCTACTCATTGATTAAGCCATAAAGGTGGCAACCTGCAGTGAAAAGTCCCGGAGCGCTGACATTACATTAGCCTATATTCTGAATAAAAGAGCTTCCTTTAGGCAACTCACATTTTTATTCGGGTTTCACAAAGTAGCATACTACCTCAGACGTGCATGCATCACATACAAGTGAATTGATATGCTGCAGATGCATGGTAAATTAACCTTTCTGCCCTGCCGTTTACAGTTAGGCTACATCACTGGGAACAATTAAAATGTGTCTGTTTGACAGCTGAACGAGAAACTGATGTCAGCGCTATTGATAACATCTCCAGGACAAACCTGTTTCTTGAATCTCTGGCTATGGTGTGTGTGTGTGTGTGTGTGTGTGTGTGTGTGTGTTTACTCGTGCCCATAGCAGCATTCTCTTAACTAAACTGAAGAGTTCCACTTGCCAGCAATTACCCATGTGCCATTTCTTGGTAACTTGATGAGTGCAATAAGATCTTCGTTAGACACCAGGTGCGACTAACATTTACCTCTATGCTTCCGCATTTTTTAAATTTTTTATTAAAAAATCAGTCAACAAGTTATAGCCAGAGTTCACAAAGTGGCTCTGCTGTGACACGTTTGTGTAGTCTCGCTCTACAGGTTCACTAATACAAAATGTAGATACATTTTACACGTTTGTAAACTTGCTGGATCTGAGAAAAAAACAACAAAAAAACGTCTGCATTGTGATTTGCTGTGTTTCCTCGAAAATAATTTGGAGCCTATATGAGCCTCAGAGAAGAGACAGAGGATATTGCATATTTTATTTGCTTATGCTGTGGAGTAGTCCATGGCATTCCCTGTGTCCACTACCTCAGGTTTGTTTTTTTTCATTATAAGAGAGTGATATAGCACGAGGAAGAATCCTTACTATCGCCACCCACCTCTTGAGCCAATCGTTGCAGTCCATTCCCTCTTTCATTTTAAAACGCGAGCACTCCTTCGCGCACGGGCACGCACGCACGCACACACACACACACACACACACACACACACACACACACACACACACACACACACACACACACACACACACACACACACACACACACACACACACAACTTTCCAATTGCACCATCAATGTCACCATGGAAACCAACTCTCATGGCACCCTCAGTTGATTGCCTTCAGCATTACTCTTGGCTTGCCGCTGAAAAACGTATACAGGGGGTGTTTGTGGATGAGTCTGTCAACTGCATGTTGATGCATGAAAACCGGAGAGGAGGTGGTGCCATGCTCTCTCTGACTAGAGATCATTGTATGTGTTGGGTTTTTAATGGGCGTGCTATCTTCCACTGGTGGTCCTGGTCAGAGGAACTGGCTGTACCATGTGCATTGTGCGGCAGGGCTGGGGTCTGAAGAGGCCTTGGCCTTCAGTGTAATTGCTTGGAGAATCTGTAAAGGAAAGTGTCCATGCAGCTAATGCGTTTTGTCCTTTTCCCAGAGGCTGCTCTCTAAACTACTGTACTGTGGCATTTGCTGCCTTACATGAATGAGCACAACATACATTCAACAGAAGCTTATACATACTGAAAGGCAGGATGAGTCATTTAATATACACATGCATGTCCTGAGTCTGTAGGGGGGGAGAGGGGGGGAATTTCATTTCATTTCTTTTATTTATTTATTTATTTACAAATGAAAGTATGTGTTTATCATGTGACATGGTTACATGCTGCGAATGCAACTATAACAACCAGAATTCACATCCACATCCATAGGAGTCTGTTTGGCTCCATTATGCATTAGTTCACAAAGAAGAACATTATTAGTGTAAGGGAATTTATGCAGATACTTTTATCCGGGAGTGCTCTATTAATCCTTTTTACCTGCATGTGCCGGCAAAATAATAGAAACAAATGATTTCCTGGGTGCTTATGTCTAGCTGTATGCTGTTCTAGAAAACATATTCTGTTTAATATTCTTTTGTTGTTTTATGTCATTAGCGACATTTAAATAGACTGCATTAATCAAAATAAATGAAGCATTATATGAATTCTCTCTGGATTACTTGAAATTCCTTTTTAGATACAATACGATTTAACATCCAAGTCTCTCATTAAGGAGACACCTCTAAATCTAAATTAATTGTGTGATGTCCCTCCATCCATTTTGTAGCTGTGCTTGTTTTAGTAACAGTTCATGTTTATTACAACCAGTTTTTTTTCTTCTTTCTAAAAATGAATGATCAAAAGTCCATCATGGAAGTGTCAACCCTTCTGAGCATAAATGCATCCAAGTAATCATGCATGCATACATGCACAAGACACCATACAGAGGCAATCCCACGGCCAAACAAAACCCTGCAGCATCGCTGATCTCCCACTGGAAGTGAAACGAGTTAAAAATCATATCTCTTGGAATCTGTTATGTTAGCCATCTGCGAAGACGTTGCTTTAATTAGGGTAGACATCGCTCGGGGTACTCAGGGCAGAGAAGATTTTTGCATGAACATGTGTTTGTTAGTTGTGTTTAACTTAAGCTGTTCTACTGTGAGGTACACACATACATGCAGTTAGTGTGACGTTAGTTGTGGACATATGCGAGCCAGGTTTAAATAACAGAGAAAGGAAAAGGAAGTAACAGCACACCGGTCAAAAGAAATCAATGTGCTACCTGATAGCTTCTTCATTGACTGGTCTTTTACCAATCAATCTCAACACTTTTATGGACTGATTAAAGTAGTCGGCTGTGCTTGAGAAATAATGAGAGGACAATCCACTGGATGGATTTGTCTGTAATAATCATAGATGACTGGGAATGGTAGACCAAATGAGCCGTCAGCAGTAAGCAGGCATGAACTGATGAAAAGAAAATTACATTGGCACTGTAGAGTAAGCTGACAGATTAATTAAATTCCTATAGGATGTTAACATGCAGTGGGTAGAATGTGATAATGTGGTCTGGTTTTTATAGCGAGAATTAGCTATAATTTTATATAACGCCTGACAACTTACAGAGCAAAGCAGGCAGCAGAAACTGCTGGTCTATTTTCTTTGCTGCCTTCATATTTTCTACACTGCTCTATAATGTTCCTCAGTTCAGTTTAGCGTCTAAGAAAAGCAATGAAACCTGAAAACAATGTGGAAACGCTCAAGTTTCTGCCAGACA
The DNA here is from genome assembly GCA_023631565.1 of Gymnocephalus cernua. Taxonomy (NCBI): domain Eukaryota; kingdom Metazoa; phylum Chordata; class Actinopteri; order Perciformes; family Percidae; genus Gymnocephalus; species Gymnocephalus cernua. Next base: position 18,744,099 of record CM042431.1, read on the forward strand.
AACTGAGATTTTACACTGCCAGAAGTGTTAGATAGAGTGGGAGAGTGGCTTTAAAATGTGGGAGGGACAGAAAGAGAAACAAGGTGGGGAGGACAGACAGAAAAATATTGAACTCTCTCTCTTTGGTTGAAAAGAGAACAGCCAAAGGATGGAGTGACCGAGTGGTGTAAAAGGAAGGGTTGTTTCTCCCATGCGAGGACACAAGGACGTAAAAAGGGCAGCACAAGCAGCCTGAAGACGGAGCATATGTTACCTGTCTGGCCGGCCAAGTGAAACCTCTTATCTCGCTGCTGCCTGGTAAAGCTGCAGAGAAAGGAAGGGTGAGAAAGATATAGAGTGAGAAAAGGGAGGCGGGGAACTTGCTGGGACATGTGGAGGAATGAAAGAAAAAGGAAAAGAAAAGGACAGTACAACTGGGGTGAAAAAGAGAAGGAGAGGCAACAGGTGAAAACAGACACCAATATTCAGACAGCCACAGAGATGTGTATGTGTGTGGTTGTGGGTCTCCATTCATGGAGCTTCTCTGTGGTCTTGTTGGCAGTCTGTGGCACCGAGTGCTTGAGTAATCCTCCTGGGAACACGCTGAAGCTGCCAAAGTACCAGGCAGCTCCTCTTTTCACTCGTTACCACCCTCATGCTCGTCTATCTCTGTCTCTCTTTTTCTCACTTTCTCAATACTCCTTTTATCTCTTCCCTTAGCTGTTTCTTTCATTTCAGTCCTTCCTAATTGCCTTAATATCATCCAATTTCATTTGTTTCTGCACTGGATTTTCCCCGTATTCCTTTGCTTTTCAGGCCTTGAATTGCAATTTATCTCCTCCTCATCACTTTACTCCTGGTGTGAATCTTCCTAATATGTGGTATTCATGCTCTTTTTCTTTTTAAGTCTTGCCTATAGAATCAGTGTTTCGGTTCTCAGAGAGCAGAACAGAGTGAGGCCTTTCCCATGGGTTAACCAAACAAAGAGCCTGGTTCCCTTCACTTCTGTATGACTGCACAGGAACAGAAACACAGGCATTCACTAGCGAGTCTGCTGCTGGGCGGCAAAACGATAGATCTCCCCTGGCCATGGTCAAGGCATTTCTTCAGTTTCGCTATGAGACTGCAGCGTTCATTAAACTGCCCATATAGTCTGTTTTGATGTGTAAGGGATGGAACATCACCTCCAAAAGTGGAACCATGTGAATATGGTGAATACAGATGGATATTGAGTTGGGTTGAGTTGACTTTATTACCACAACACATGTTTTCAGGAACCTGCCTTGGTGAGCTCGTAGTGCAGGACAGGCAATGTTCCCCTTGCATATTAAAACAAAAAAACAATAATTTAATAAAACATTCAAACAGACAAAATAGCATGAATTTCAAAGATAGGATGAAAAGAAAATATTCCTTAAAATGCCAACGGTTTACAAGTCAACAGCCAAATCTGTTATAATATATGCAAATATATATACAATATGTATATATATATATATATATATATATATATATATATATATATATATATATATATATATATATATATATATATATTTGCATATATATATATATATATATATATATATATATATATATATATATATATATATACAAAATATCTTAAATAGGAAAATAAAGACAAGAACACAATTAGCCGAAAACAAAATATACTACTACTCTGTGATTTATCATGTGTGGGCTTTGCAAGCAATCAGATTGCTTTATATGTTTTGTATTATTAAAATGTCAGAAGTTTTATTATGATTAGATGTTATTTACTTTCTAGAACTTTCCAGTACTTTGTGTAAAAGTGAAGTAAAACATTTTGAGATACTAAAGGCTGTGTAGCCAATATAAACACCATGTGGGAATTTTGAGTTTGGTCTCATCTGGTACACACAAAAGTCACGTGTATGGATTTCTTACAGATTCCACAAGTTGAACAAATTTGGACTTACTTAAACTGGTTAATAGCACATTGTTCTGTTCCAATGGTTTCCGATATTTCAATCTTCAGTCCTTCTTTTCAAAAGGTACTCAACAGAACACATTAACATTTACATACTGGGCGGGGGTCAGTGTTTACTGTGGTACAGTGAAGGCCTCATCCCACCCAAGCCCTTCACCACTGCTGCTGTCCTCCTCTTCCCCGAAAACCCCTAACCACCCACATCCCATTGGCACCTGCTACATCGGAATTCAGGTCAGCAGAGGGAGTCACGAAATTTCTCTGAGAGTGATTGGTAAAGAGGAGAGGGGTGGGACCATTTCTCTTGGCACCATAGGTCTTGGCAGCAATGACCATGCCATTGGGCCATTGAGAACAATCAGTCCATTATGGACAACAAAAGAATCATAATCAAAGCGCATTAAGTGACTCGTTGAAAACAAATAGAAGACTTCATTTGAACATTTGTCACAAGATGCATTCTGACAGATTCACACTGGTTGTCAGATGGAGCTACCTTTGGTTTACACCATTGCTCTTTGAACCTTATGCCTCAACACAGACAATACTATCTTAATATAAGACAAGTAAGCAGTAAGACCTGAGATATATTATAAATGTTTGAACATTTCAAATACTTGAAATTTGACTCTACATAAACATAAGACCGTTTCAATTATACTTAGAAAATATAAATAGTTATAGTTTCTGTTTTACTTATCCTGTAGGAGCTGCTCTTGCTGCTTTTCTCCTCACATCCTTCCTTTATAGAGTAAAGCTTTTATGACAGTTTCATAATGAGGATAAAGGGAGGATCAGTGCATGGGGAATAAAGAGGGAGAGGATGAATAATGAATAAACAAAATGATTTGATGATGCCTAGAGTTTCCGTATGGTGACAAAGATGTATCTAGATATCATTTTCACATTTGACCCTCCTGCCATTAGCAGAGTACTGACCTGACCAGGAACACAGAAACGTTATGTAATAAAGTTAATCTAAGTAAAACTAGTGTCATTGCCCTTCACCCACTACCCCTCCCCGTCTCACCCACCTTCCTCTTCCTTTGCCCCTTTTTACTATTCCGCAAATCCTCAATTAAGTGCGTAATGGGCCTCTGAGGCAGGTTTGTGTGTTTCTTTGTTCAGCTCTGGGGGATCGGCGGGCATTAATGTTCCCCTTGAGTATGTAAATAGCCTGAGCTGTGGGAGCGCAGAGCAGAGCTGCCACTTGTCCACTTAATCACGGAGAGCTCCATCGCTTTCAGACATTTTAGGGAGCCAACACGGGGCATGCATGAGAACTCCGGCAACAAATACAATGCCCACACTCGGAGGAGTAACCTCAGCACCCATGTCCACCTCCCACTTCTTCCGGAAACCCTCACCCCCTCCCCCCAAAACAGCCCTCACCCCTCCTACCTCACGGACCCCCAACCAATCCTCCCTCTGCATGAGTGCTGCTCCCCACTGCTCAGCCTATCCCATCCCGACGAGCCCAGCTGATAGACCCTATAGTCTCGTTGTGTTTACCTCACCCACTTATCCAGCGGAACACACATCAACCCCTTCATTGCATGTTTGTCAGACCGCTTTTCAGAACTAAAAGAGGAGAGAAAGAGGTGGGGGGTTACAAAAACAAAAAACGAAGGAAACAATTAAATTGCCCCTCCTCCCCATGAACCCTGTGCTAGCGGTTTCCCAGCTCAAGAGTCTGTTAACTAACTTGGAGGCCTGTAAAGTGGCCCATTATTCTAGTAGGGGTGGCGTGTTCCAAGAGTGGCTTGCCTCAATGGCTGATGAACACAGAGAGGGTTTTGTTTGAGGGTTTTGGCTCACCACATTATGCACTGGTTAATTAGGAGCTACATCTATCTATCTATCTATCTATCTATCTATCTATCTATCTATCTATCTATCTATCTATCTATCTATCTATCTATCTATCTATCTATCTATCTATCTATCTATCTATCTATCTATCTATCTATCTATCTATCTATCTATCTATCTATCTATATGTCTGTCTATCTAGCTATCTCCATCTGAGAAAGAGAAAAGCTCATATTGTCAAAGTTTTATGTCAAGTTGAATTCATTAAGATTTATCTAGTATATTCAAATCCGTTTTACACACTTTACACTGTACAGAATCCTTTTGTATCCAAACTGAACTTGACATCACTGGGAATCCTGGCTCCTCTTACTGTATAGCCGTAGAGGATTACAGTGAACCAGGATTTTGGGGAATTTGTGTTGTATGCTTTAAATCTTGACTTAAGGGGGTTTACCATCCTCTGAGTGCTCTAAGATGAGTGTGCTCTGGGGAGTTGGCTGTGACTGGGATGAAACAGTGGAAATGTGTTAAAAAAAAGCTTTTCCCCAGAGGTTCTGATAATGATTGACAGTGACTATAGGCAGGCTGTCATAATTAGGCGATGGAAACAGCCGAAGTGAGCGCATTCACTCTCAATGGCATTCCAGTGGTACGTGTGACTGAAGAAATATTGACATAGTTTGATAAAGTGTGCAGTGAGTAGTGACGCGGAAAGAAAAACAATAAAGCGAGGAGCAGCAGAGGTCCCTCTGTGGCTTTTCGTGTGTAACAACAGTCAGTAATAGATTATTTTAGCTCTTATTTTTAAAGCATTTAAGGAATAGGGTTAGGGTATGTGTCATGTGGTTCTGAAAGAACAGTGTCAGTGAAGGGGTCCTGAAAGGAAAGCAGGCTGGCAGTGTTAGAAGTCTACTTAGGTTTATAGCACAAGCTGAACTTTTGCTTTTCTAAAAGGGTGAAAAAAAGTAATTGTTTAAAGACAAACCAAACATATTTCTTGGATCCCTTTCAGTCTTTATTTTTGCACATTTAACTCATGATGTTTTCGCTTCACGCATCATTGGATTTGTTGTTTAAAATTCAGTTTGCTGCACTAAAACAGTTGGCAAACACTCAGGCTCACACCACGTAACCCGTGTGCTTCAGTGCCTAGAAACAAGACCACGGTTCCAGATATCAGCCTCTGCTGAAAATGTTTTTTTTGCAAAGCAGATGTAGGCACTCTTTTAGCTACTGTAATACAGTATGTTGTGATAGCAATGACATGTGGTATATGTGTGAGTGAGAGAGAAGGAGAAAGACAAACAGAGAAAAGGAGGGAAGGATGTGAAGGAGAGAGTGTAATGAGGAAGAGAAATGCACATTGTAAGAGAGAGTGAGAGTGTAAGAGACTGTCAGCTCTGTCACACTTCCGTGCTTTCCTGATATGCTTCCACATCGTTTTCTGGTCATCCTTGATGTGATGCGCTTTCCTCAGTGCGATACACAGATAGAGTGTTGCAATTAGAAAAAAAAACACAATGCATATAAAGACCTTATAGAAATGTGCATACGATAACATCACCATAGGCAATGTCTACATATGTTTCAACCTCTGTTTACAGTAATAAGCATTGCATGGCATCCAGCCAGTAGAGACCATATGGCACATTAGTTTGTAATATACAGTATGCCCAGGAATTGCTGTTGGTTGTATAGAGAGCAGCCAGTGCAGTAGATGACTGCAAGATTTACAGTATACAGTTACTATGCTTTCAGTACTTTTGTTTAAGGTGCACTGTACTGGGAATATAACATTGTTTACCTGCAGTAAACAGTTACCTGCAAATAGGAACCTCAAAACTCTTGTTGACATTAGTTTTTTTTTAACTGTATAGAGCTTCAACTTGTCTTGTTCTTCACCTGACCTAACACACCCTATAACCACTATAACCCTATAATGCCCTTTCTGTCATCACTGCAGGGTGGTGTGAGGAGAGCTTCTGCAGGCTATGCTCAGTCCCTACAGACTCCTGTGTTTAATTAGTGAGAGAACATCCATCCTCCTTGGCCCTCTTATTGGCAAATCCTTAGTGAGACAGTAAACCCCTCACACGCCTCAAATACCACAGGACTGGACCAACTGAGATTTATGACCACAGACAGTCTATGTGTGCGCACATGCTTGCATTTACATGCATTGTACTTATACACAAAATGTGAGCGAGAGCGGGGTTTGACAGTGAGATTATCGTCAACGCATATTTATATTTGAGAGAGTGTGGCAGGTGAGTCTAGTGATGTATGAGATGTGATTTGTGCATTAATCCCTGCTTTCCCAGCTGCCCAACACAGATGTCAGCTTTTCATGTATCCACAGATAACATGATAACACAGAAGCCACTCATATACTGTTTATGTAGAGACATGTTCCATCTCATTCTTCACTTCAATTAATTGCTTTCATCTGACCTTCGTCCAACGCTTTCTCTCCGTCTTCACTTATTTTCTCATCTGTTTGCCATTCCCTTCCTTTGTCTCCATCCTTACCTTCATCAGCCACACCTTCCTTTTTCTACCCTCCCCCCCTTTTCCTTCACCCTTCCCCCATACATTGTTACACATCTATCTTTATTTGGCATTCTTGCCATTTCACTCCTCCCACCCTTCCCTCTGTTTACTCTCTCTCTCTTTGCCTATCATCCCCCTCTCAGCAATGTAGCGGGTATACCGTAGCGGTGATTGTAGTAGGGGGTGGGTTGGTCCTGCCTTACTGGCAGATTTAATGAGCTCCTGTGGGGATCGGACCAAAGCCATCAAAAGCTGCGTGCTGCCATATAGGCAGCTCTGTTAAACAGATGCGCCTTTGCTAATGATAGTAGCATTGCTTCATATGCAGCAGCCATGAACACAGGAGCTGCTTTAGGAGAAAAGAGATGAGTTTGTCTGCATTAGGTGTGCAGCCCCTCATCGGATAGAGGAGGTCATAGGGAGGTACAGTGGGAAAGTCTCACTTGACTATGGATGATCTTCTTTTCTCCACTGACCTTTCATCTGTGCAGCTTTAGGCAAAGATGGGGGCTGGGATAGGAGATACTGGACAGGCAGTAACAAAATCCTTTTGGTTGCAGCTTTGAAGGACACCACTGAACATGATGGAGGAATGACTGAGAATTATACAAGCTGAGACATATAATATGAATGTCAGAGAGTTGCTAACTTTAAATACAACAAAAAAGAGACCTAAATGCAGAAAAGGAAAGACGTATGGGAATGAGTATTTCTTTATGATTTAGTATCCAACTGTAGCTCTGGTTGTGAAGTGGGTTGTGGTTGGATTGGATGCCATCAAACTAAATCTCTCTGCAGACATCCAGATAATAGGGAATCACCCAATTCAGCCCTATGACAACCACTCCCCTAGCATAATGGAGCTGTTAGCACATAATTACAGTGGGATTGGTCACATCTGAGAGACCTATGCAGACTACAACACTAGCCTCAGGATTCCCAGAGGCTCTCTCTAATGACTGCCTCATTATGGACACAAAGAGTTGTGCCAAATAAAGGGAAACCTTAGAGGATGCTGAGGGACAGACACATACAATATGGTTCAATCATGTGATGCACCCTGATTGTAAAATAGGATGACAATAAGATGATGAAAGCATACAGTGTTACAGCTGTAACACACAATATGAGAAGCATTTACCAAATTGCTGCACATGATGGACAGTAAGGAAAAAGGAGATGTGTGTTCTTCAGTAGAATTGTTACAAAAAGGCACACAGACTTTGTGTGTGTGTGTGTGTGTGTGTGTGTGTGTGTGTGTGTGTGTGAATGCCTGTGAAAACGGTATCTCCATCGGTCTATAGTTTGTAGAATATTGTTACATGCGGATCATTTGACAACAGTGGTACGTATGACTTGTGAGGACTCTTGGTAGCTTCAATGCCTGAATGCCGCTAACCTTACAGTATGATCAGGGTGGTACAGCAGCTCCTTTAGCACTACAGCTTAGATCAACCTGAGTTGAGGGCTGAGGCTGTGTCTCTGACCGTGGTACTGAAGGCCTGCCCTGCTACTCCATATATGTTTGGAAGGGTTAACCCCCAAACACATCAAGGGTAGCCCTTTTTATACCATGGTCTGGGTGAATACTCGATTCTGATTGGCTGCTGGGTGTCTATAAAAAAAGTATTTCCTTTGTTTTGCTCCATTTAAGCAAAAATAGAGATTGTAAATGGGCAAAATGTTTGGTATTACTGATTTATTTCCTTAAGAATCAGTTCTTTGCTCTCCAGCTATTTTATTCAATCCAAAAACCACTGAGTGGCAGTATGGAATTGACTTGAGTGAATATCAGCAAATATCTGCTTCATTCAATGTGCAGTTCATTCGACTGTGTGCCTCTCTGTCTTTGATCAGACTGTATTCTCGCTGCTAGGTTCACTTGGAAGTAGTTCAAGATAGCTTTCAAGTGGACCACTGAGTGACTCTGCATTACATTTGTTTGGGGTCACTCTCTTACATGTCAATTAACCATCAAGATGATAAAGAGTCTGGTTCCCTTCCACTGATATTGCCTGTAATAGTTATAACAATAACCCCAAATCAGAAAAAGTTGGGACAATATGGAAAACACAAATAAAAAAAGAAAGTAGTGATTTCTAAATGTACTTTGACTTGTATTTCATTACAGACAATACAACAGCACATCATTTAATGTGTTCCTCATGATTTTTATTGTTTTTATTTTCTTCAAAAAATAACAAAATTCCTATTTTGGTTCTTGCAACACATTTCAAAAAAAGTTGGATTTACCACTTTGTAATGTTGCCATTCCTTTTCACAACACTTAAAAGACATTTAGGGACTGAAGACACCAAGTGATGAAGTGTTTCAGGTGTAATTTTGTCCCATTCTTGCTGCGTCTTAAGGTGGGCAACAGTACGGGGTCTTCGTTGTCGCATTTTGCGCTTCAAAATACGCCACACATGGTCGGGACTGCAGGTAGGCCAGTCAAGTACCCATATCCTCTTCCTCCGCAGCCAGGACTTTGTAATGTGTGCAGAATGTGGTTTTGCATTATCTTGTTGAAATATGCATGGACGTCCCTGGAAAAGATGTCTTCTTGTAGGCAGCATATTGTGCTCCAAAATCTCTATGTACTTTTCAGCATTAATGGTGCCATCACAGAAGTGCAAGTTACCTTTGCCAAGGGCACTGACACAACCCCATACCATGACAGACCCTGGCTTTTGGACTTGTTGCTGGTAACAGTCTGGATGATCCTTTTCTTCTTTGGTCCGGAGCACACTGCGTCCATTTCTCCCAAAAAATACCTGAAATACTGATTCATCTGACCACAGTACACGTTTCCACTGTGTGATGGTCCAGCCCAGAGAAGTCGACGGCACTTCTGGACACTGTTAACATAGGGCTTCCTTTTGGCACAGTACAGTTTTAACTGGCATTTGTGGCTGTAACTACATATTGTGGTACTTGACAAAGGTTTGCCAAAGTAGTCCTGAGCCCATGTGGTAATATCACATATAGATGAATGACGATTCTTGATGCAGTGCCGCCTGAGGGATCGGAGATCACGGTTGTTCAGCTTAGGCTTGCGCCCTTGTCCTTTACACACTGAAATTCCTCCTCATTCCTTGAATATTTTAATTATGTTATGCACTGTTGAAGGTGAAATAAGCAAATGTCTTCCTACCTTTCTTTGAGGAACATTGTTTTTAAACATTTCAATAATTTTCTCACGTATTTGTTGGCAAACTGGCGATCCTCGGCCCATCTTTGCTCCTAAAGGACTAGACCTTTCTTGGATGCTGCTTTTGTACCAAATCATAGGCCTAATTACAATCACCTGTTGACATCACCTGTTTCAAATCACATCATTATTTAACCAATTTACCTGATTACTAGCCCTAAATTGCTCCTGTCCCAACCTTTTTTGGAATGTGTTGCAGGTCTGAATTACAGGAAAGGATGGATATTTACAAATGAAATTAAGTTGACCAGACAAAACATGAAAAATGTTGTGTTCACATTGTCTGCAATGAAATACAAGTCAAAGTACATTTAGAAATCACTACTTTCTTTTTTTATTTGTGTTTTTCATACTGTCCCAACTTTTTCTGATTTGGGGTTGTATTAACACCAAGGTTTGACCAAGTGTGCTTTTGATGAGTAGATTCAGAACTGGTGGAGATACATGAATATGTGCAGACAATGGACACATACATTTCCAAGGGATGTATTGACTGAGAAACTGGTAGGTCGATTTCCTTTAGACAGTTGTATGTTGGGAATAACATGAGTATTGATTGTGGCAGCTTCCCGATGGGAAGGTTTTTTGCCATGGCTACTCTACTCATTGGAGATAATATGTCTTAGCAAGTGGCACTCTTAGAGGGTCCTCTGTGCTTTGTTTTGCTACTGAAGAACAGTAGGTTACACTGCTGATGGAATAAACCAGATTTGCATGACAGTCCACACATCTCTCTATCACTATCTATCGCTGAATGCATCCATCCCGACAACCATCTAGGAAAACATAATTGAGAGGCGTAGAGTGACAAAGCTTCCCTTTCTTCAGATGCTGGAATTTATCTCCCACTTTCTATGCACAGCACAACCTGAAGTGTTTGCTGAGAGCTTCATTTTGGAGGGAGGGGGCTTTTTCACAGCTCCTAGGCAGCCAGTATGTGTGAGCCCATTTCTTCCCACTGCATGGCAAGTGGCTGTGAGGCCCTGGGGGGACCAGATATATCCGGAGCCTGGCTTAGCTCCAGTTGTCTTTACCTCACAGTATATTGTGATGCTCCAGTCATGAGAACGGGCATCGGGCCCCTCGAGAACCCAGTGGGAAACCTGTATTCTCATTTACATCTTCCTCTGTGCTATTGCATGAATCCCAACAAGCTGAAATAGGAGTATGACCATGCAACTGGTCACTCCAAATGCAAACTTGTTAATTATTATGTAATCTGCTAATCTTTCAAGCAAGCTGTATCCCATCTTTATATGATGTGTGTGCAGGCTATGTGTTTGTATGCTGTGTGTGTGTGTGTGTGTGTGGGGCTATGAGCTTCCTCTTTCCCCTTTATTCCCTTCCCTTTAAGCCGCAGAGTGTTGCTAGGACAACCCCTCGTGGTCCTTGCTGCATCGCAGAGGTCCTCAATGCCAGCACTCAGGGAACCTCCTCGCACTGGGAAGGCAGCATAAAATCGGGATAATCGCCGTCGATTATGGGACACAATGGGCTGGCGCTTCTGAAAGATTCATTCATCCTGAAAAAAAGAGACTGCGGAGGGGGAAAGAGAAAGGGGTGCCTTGGTCCCTCCACTGCTCTCCCACGGTGGGCACAGGCATGACATCAGTGGCCTGAAAGAACTGGCATTCTGGACATGCACACTGCCCTCTCCCCCTCTCTATACCCTTATACCCCCTCCTATTTGAACGCCCTCCCTTCTTTTCTCGCCCCTGCCAGTTTGGATGCAGCGCTTGGCCGGGCGAGTCGGGGCCACTGCTGCTGTTTGCGTGTGAAACAAAGCCCCACAGAAGGAAGAGAGAGGAAGCAGAGAGCTTCACATGGTACCAGCCAAAAGCAGGGATGGCTGCCTCAGCCTTCCCCTCACAGGCCCCTCTTTTGGCTGAGAGGTGCTGGTGTGACCCCGGTACCCCCTTCTCCCCTAGTGTCCCTCTCTTGTAACCCCTTCTTCTCTGTCCGCTCTCATCCCGAAAATACTCGCTCTTTGCTGAGAGGGCCCTTTCAATCAGTATGACATGTCAAGGGATTTAGGATGAGTGATTTCTCATGACACAACCTTTGCAGACAGGGATGGGATTCCTCTGGCCTTTGTTGTGCAGTTGGTCATTTATTTGAAGAGGAAATAGCTTTCCAACACATTTCCCTAATTAGAATAATGTGATACCGCTCAATACGATGTGAAGTCCCATGCTGCTGGGAGACTGGAGGGAAATCAGCATGACACCATGCTCACATGAATCACGTTGGTCATTTGTGCTTTGGAGTTCAACACTTGGAATTTTGTTGAATAGTGGGGACACATAAATCTATATTATGGAGTGTGTGTGACTTGAATGTGTGGATCAGAATCTTTAAAGACGGATATTTTGTAGCTATCTTCCGTTTTTAAATGAATATTTATTGATGTTATTAAGGACCGTATATATATATATATATATATATATATATATATATATATATATATCTATATATATATATATATATTGATCATATCTTTGAATCTAATGATTTGGGCCTTGTGTGTGACGTAACCATTTTACAGAAATCTAACTCTACAGTGACATATTATGCCGTAGCGTAAACAATAGCCTCTCATCTGCTGTCCATCAGAATGACCTCGAATCTCCCAACCGGCAACATTATGACATTAAATCTTCCATCCATCATTCCTATGTCGTTTATTCCTCTCTAAGCAAAAGAGCTACTTACAAAGTAGCACTGTCCGCATTGTGCCATTAGCAGGCATCGTCATGCTCATCTTCAGCAGTCTGGCCTTTCCCTCGCTATCCCACGTAGCTGGATGAGCCTGGGAGAGTCCTCTCTGGGGGGATTATAGTGTCCAGGGAATGGAGGGTCCCTGAGGGATTTCACTCTTAAGCTCACATATTGACTCCACCCTCCACTTCTTTTTAGTTTTTTTACAATGTATTTCTAGGTATGTTGGATGTGTGTGTGTGTGTGTGTGTGTGTGTGTGTGTGTGCGCCTTGGTGTGTGTGCGCCTTGGTGTGTAGCTGGTTGTGGGTGGTGGTGGAGTCAGGGGGTGGGGGCTGAGGGGTTTCTGCAGACTTCAGGATGGGGCAATTCAGGTTGCTGTGGCTGTGACTGGGTCTGTCGTCTGGGCTGTGTTGACTCGCTCCTCTCTGGATGCTTTGGAAGAGCTGGTGGACAGCTGAGAGCTGCTAGCTGTCAGCAGAGCTGTACCTGGGACCTTACCTGCTGACATCTGGCAACAGTTTTGGATGGAGCAGTCGTGATCCTACTAACAATTTCTTGTGCTGATTCACTCTTTAATTACCAAAGGCTGGAGATTTGATCCTGGTCAATGTATATAGCACTTACCTCAACTCCAACAGAAATGAAGTAAGTACTCGCATCCCATTTACAGTTGTAGGCATAATCTACTTCTTAACTCTTCTTATTGAGTCAATGCAAGCATTTTTATTTTCATGTAAGCGTTCAGAGTAAACATGAAATGCTGTTGTAATTTTAGGAACTACATAACTTTATAAAGTGTAGTATGTCAGCAAAAACTAAAAGACAATACAATTGAAAACATTTTAACATCTTTCAGTTTAGATTGTATATCACTTGGGTATGTATGTCACAGGTGTTGTTTTATTAAGACTGTCATTCTTCGTGGCTTTACGGTCTTGTAATGCAATTAATCTGTGTAAGCCCTCGGCTAAGATTAACTGGTTTATAAGAGGATTCCATTAGAGACTGAGGACAAGAAACTGTGTGTGTGTGTGAGAGTCATGACTTTTGAATTATGAAGTTCCACCAATTTCACAACTAGCTATTAACATATTGTTGGCCTTTTTTTATAGTCAGTTTCTAAAAGAAGCATCTCAGACCCATTTAACTCAATGGATCCTAAAAAATCTTCAAAGCTTTATATCTCAGATGTATTCTTTATGGTAGAGACAATCAATTATAAACTCATAGCATATCAAAGCTACCATTATGTACAGCAAGGAGAATTTTCCACTCAGTAAAATAATTCTGTAGCATTATTTTACTGCGTGATGTGAAATGACAGTTCTCTGCTGTAGTTGATTACTCTTTGCTGTACATTTTTCGTTTTCATCTATCACTGGGTCGCACAAGCCCACTCTCCCATCTGTCTCTGACGTGGTGAGAGAAGTGCTAATTAGAGGATCATGACAGAATAATATCCGACCTCGGTGACGTCCAACGGCTGCTTCCTCTCTCTCCTATTGCTAAAAATAATGAAAGAGTGAGAAAAGGGGGAGGGCAATTCAATTAACAGCACTCATAACTCTTATGGAATGGGATTACATGGTAATGGCCACATTTTTCAGGGTTTTATTCCTGGGGTTTTACTAATTCATTCAGCTATCATCTGAAGAATGAAATAATGATGGCTACTGTTTGTCCGCTGTTTGCATGTATTTGCTGTCTTTCACGCTTCACTTTGAAATTAATAAATGGAGACAGGACTGGTCCATCTGTGTGCCTGGAAGCTGACCAGGTGGTCTTCCTATAGCCACACTTACAAAGCAGCAATACACAAAGCTGGGGGAGGTGTGTGTGTGTTGGTGTGTGTGTGTGTGTGTGTGTGTGTGTGTGTGTGTGTGTGTGTGTGTGTGTGTGTGTGTGTGTGTGTGTGTGTGTGTGTGTGTGTGTGTGTGTGTGTGTGTGTGTGTAAATGTGTGAGTCTGTGTGTGTGTGTGTGTCCATGTGGAATTAATAGCGACTAACTTACACAACAATAACATCATAAAGAGCCTTTGTTTGCGAGGAAGTTTTCCAAACGCTGCCTATTGATTGGAGCTCCCCGTCTTGCCTTTGATCAAGTTTAGATTTTGAAAAGAAAAACTTGACAGCCAACATGATTAATTTCTATGAAGTGTTCTGACTTCATAGTGGACTGTCAGGGGAGGGTGTGAGGACAGAAACATTCACTTCACCATTGAGGCTTCCTTTTGTGAGTTTTAGGCCATGAACCCCAGGGGTTGGGTGAAAGGTCAGAGTCACATATTTCTTCTTTGCTTTTCTTTGTAATGCCATCACAGCAGGCATTTCCATTGGCTTATTGGAGATGAATAGGAACACAGAGACATCTTTATTTCCTCTTTGACAAAAAAACGTCAAACCTCGCAACATAATTTGATAGATTATTCCTGTGACTTGAGAATTGAGAGTTATTGAACACCTGCCTAAGTGGCATGTGACAGGCACAGCTGGCTCTCTTCTACGTTCACACTTCACCCTCATTGCAGGAAAATGCTCTGTGCTGCCTGTGATCGGAAATCACCTTTTCATTCAAATAGGGTGCGTGACCGAGGCCCCTAGTCCTGCTATTGTATTTGAGGCTTTTTGTGTTTCTAAATTTATTGTCACACAATCATAACTGAGAGAGAGATTCTATCGAGGGGGTAAACGTCTTAACATACATTTATTGCTTAATTTGCTCCTCTTCTCTGTAATTCATCAAACTTTTTCATCTGTTTCCCTTTTTATCACTGTCTTAAGTGAATATCTAAATACATTCACTAGTCTCTGGTTGTCTACACTGTGAACCACCCTATACAGTTTTTTTTAAAACATACATGGCATGATAATATATATAGGCCTATATATACAGTATATATACAGTATGTATATATATATATATATATATATATATATATATATATATACAGTATGTATATATATATATATATATATATATATATATATATATATATATATATATATAATTATTTAGGGCTGTCGAAATAACGCGTTCACTTCGATTAATTAATCTGAGAAAAATGAATGAATCCATTCCATATTGACCTTTCACCCGGAGCCATTCTAAACGCTATACAATGAAGGAGACAGACCATGGATGTAGCCTATTAAGAGAACAGAGTGCGCAGAACAGAAACATTGCTGGCTAGTTAACAGCTTAACAACTCAACAGCAGCTAACGTTAGCCTTCTGCTAGCTAGTAGCTGGATTAAACACGGTTAAAAAGCTGACTGCTAATGCTAAAGTTTGACGGTTGAACACAGACGAGAGAAGGTGCGTTCAATGAAGCTGGTAATCTACAGCCTTGTAAAATACCCTTTTGAATTTATTTCCTCAGCATATTAGGTCATATTGTTGATTATATATATATATATATATATATATATATTTGAACAGTGAAAAATAATAATATATTTTTTTTTAACTTTAATGTCACTAATGATGATTATTCATTTGAATTGAAATATTTAAAATACTTTCACAGCAAAAATGATGTATGCGATTAATTTAGATTAATTAATCACAGAGTCTGTAATTAATTCGATTACATTTTTCAATCGATTGACAGCCCTAATATTATTGTAATTTTCCATAGTTTCCATAATATAACTGGGTTTGAAACTTGTTTTCAGAATCTAGTATAACAGTATTTTTTCAGAATTTTAAATTCATGCCATTTCTTTATGCATGATAGGGTAACAACTATCCTGGAGGCTATTACAGTCAGTCAAGTTGCATAATGTACACATGCCAGTAAAAACAGCTATTATTTTATCAAAATACAGAACTTCTTTACATAAGTCCTTTTAATAAATTGACTTGAGATGCTATGTGCCTGAAGTATCGCCCCCTGCAACTTGACTAACAGCAGCTTGTAGTCGGCTTCCATCTGTTGGATGCTATAGTAACCAGTTTTGGAGTGACAGCTTGAATGCTTCATATTTTTCATAATATACTGTTTTCTTTTTAAATAGAGATATATTTTCAGAGACATCATGCACATCCAGTCAACACAATGCCTTGTTCTTTCTCACAGTGACCACACCTGACAGACTAACCACACTG
This sequence comes from Gymnocephalus cernua, assembly GCA_023631565.1. Lineage (NCBI taxonomy): Eukaryota > Metazoa > Chordata > Actinopteri > Perciformes > Percidae > Gymnocephalus > Gymnocephalus cernua. The sequence goes on from CM042431.1 coordinate 18,760,452, forward strand.
TATTTATGCTGTGGAGCCAATAGTGTGTTTTTAAAGGGGTTAGCTTGATGCATTTTGTAAATAACAGTTGCACTTGTTCTTTCTCTCTGTCACAGTGCCAACAGTATGCCTAAACAAGTTGAGGTGAGGATGCACGAGAGTCACCTGGAGCCCATTGAGGCCAGGCCTCAGTCCAAATGTGCCAACATCTGCTCCAAGATGTTCAAGAACCTTCTGCTCACACTCACCGTCCTCGGTAAGTCACCTTGTCGCCAGCGTATTTTTTTTCCTTCTTTCTTTCTTAGGGATATAAAAAAAAAAGCAGGGCACGCTGAAGATGGGCAGCAACCACCACTGAGCTCAGTGTTTTGTTAACCCAGAGCTTGATTATTCAGCTTCCTCGTAATATGAGGAGAAGATGCCATCTGTGCTTGCTCAGTGTACCAGACAGTAAGATGACTGGGTGTCCTGACCTTCCCCTGCTCCGTGCCACCTGTTGCTGTCAAACGCTCTGTGCAGCGCTGGACATCCAAACAGCCTAAGGTGGTGCATGAAAATATTGTGATTATAGTGGTGGCTCACCGTGCCATGCCCCCCCTATATTTGCTATAAGCATAGGCTGTGAACCAGGTAAAACTGTATGAACAGCATATATGTGTGTCAAATTAATTTATCCATATATTTCTATCTGTATCCTGCTTGCATGGATATGTCTTTGTGTGAGCGTGTGTAATGTGTACATCACACCCAACTTGGCAGGACTCTTGCAAAGCAAGTGAGCCAGCATGATCATTCATCATCTGTCACTTGGCAGATAAGAGCTTGGATGGGAACTTGCAAATGGGCCAAAGAGAAGGCACAGGAAATCAAGTGCCATCCAAAACCATTGGTTGTGCAGAATCCACAGGATGCTGCAAGACTGGAGGATGGGTTGAAGAACAGAGGAACGCTTAAGATCATAAAAAAAAAAAAAAAACTGGAGGGCTTTTGATTCCAGTGTGTGTTATTAAACAGCGTCTCGGCCTGTGTGATCTTTGGCAGTGGTGTGGTGGCAGAGGAAGTGCAGCCCCGGGGTGGCATGGTGGAGTTTTGTGTGGCCTAAGATGGACAGACACGGAGGCCAACAACCAGGCCTGGTACTGTAGGCTGGGCTGCAGGGGGGGGGGGGTGGGGGGTTAGAGCACACTGAGGTCATCTTTACTTTCAGGGGCAGAAACACTGTGTGGCAGGAAAAGAACTGTCAGTTGGAAGTGGCATATGTCAAGGATCAACAGTGGCTTTGTTAAGGAGGGGGCTGATCTTTGAAATGACAGATTTCAGGCATCTAGAGAATGGAGTGGAGGCCTAAGGATAGGTAAGGTAGTAAAGAACCCACTGGATGGCAGAAGTATCCCAAAGAGGAATCAGGAGGTAGTGGAAATCCACTACCTCTTTTTTCTCCCTTTTATTGAATCCTTGTGTTAGTCTCTTTTACTTGCCCTGCCACAAAGTAAGAAAACATTTAGGGTTTTCAGAGATTACAGATGCTTCACCAGGGAAGCTGACATGCTGCCTCCTCCCTACTGCTTCAAAGAGATCTCATCTTAATCCTCCACGAGCTTTACTCTCTCTCAGCAGGTGTCCATTTTTTCCTATCAACCCACTGTCCTCTTTAGACAGCCTGTTGTACAGCTCCAAACAACTGAATTGATATGACAGGGATCAGTTATTAAGGCTTCTTTAAGGAGACAATAATTTCTTATTTCATAGATTATATCGGAGATCTTCCTATTTGGCACATAATACACCCATAAGAAATTAAATTAATGTTTATTGTTTTTTTTTTGTAATGTTAAATTTTCTTCTCTCTGACTTCTCAATATATGACTTCATTTCAGATTTTTGTCTATTTTGCCATCACACACTCTTGCAGTTTCACTCACTCATACTCCTCCTTGCACTTCAGGTGTGATCTTGGGAGCTGTATCAGGGATGTTGCTTCGTGTAGCCTCCCCGATCCACCCAGATATTGTCATGGTGATTGCTTTTCCCGGAGACATCCTGATGAGAATGCTGAAGATGTTGATCCTGCCTCTCATCATCTCCAGTTTAATCACAGGTGCAGTGTGACTAATTACTATTTGCAAATACATATATTATTACAAGAATATTTGATATTTTTAAACATGTTACTGCTGTGTTTGCATTGCAGCACATGTGCAAGTTGAGTTTGATTACAAGGGAAAATAAATAAATGTATTTATAGTATTTTAAATAATACGCCATAATGCAAGCCCCCAATGGCCTTTGCATCTAGCCATCATGGCCCGCAGTATTAGGTCAACATTTCCATTCAATAAGTCCAAGTAATTACCAGGTAAACACAACCTTGCTTGTTTTGTCTGCAGGTCTGGCCGGTTTGGATGCCAAATCCAGCGGTCGCCTTGGCACCAGAGCTATGGTCTACTACATGACCACCACTATTATTGCTGCTGTCTTGGGAGTCATCCTGGTGTTAGTCATCCACCCTGGCAACCCCAAACTGAAGGAGCATCTGGGCGAGGGCGAGAAAAACGATGATGTGTCCAGCTTAGATGCCTTCTTTGATCTGATCAGAAACTTATTCCCAGAGAATCTGGTGCAGGCCTGTTTCCAACAGGTAATGGAGGATGAAGATAACAAGTTAATACACATGATTTAATGCTGCAGTTTGACTGTCAGTGCAGGTGCTAGATGCTTAGAAAGTCTGTGATATCTGAAAGTCACTGTTAGTCTTGGATGATTGGCATCACTTAATATGGAATATTATGTGTAGCCCATTATCTAGTTAGAGAGGCTCACAAGCTTGTGTGTCTGGAAATAGGTAGGTTTGTACAGAAAAAGAATCCTTTGACTGACTTAATATAGTTTAGGGTTTATTAACTGAGAAATCTAAACGCACAATGGATTGTGAAGACGCAAATTTGCAAACATAATTTTCCAACAGAAGGTGCCATTGGGAAACATGGAACATCATATCTGATTCCAGTAGCCTATTGGTAATCAAACTCATAACTAGTATCATTTCTTCCTTTAACTCAGATCCAAACCGTCACAAAGAAGGTAGAGGTGGTCATTGAGGAGGATGTCAATGCCACCACCATGGAGGGCCTGGTGGCTAACATTACCAAGGATCCTCAGTTCATTGTCAAAAAGTCCCTGCAGTTCAAAAGTGGCATGAATGTTCTGGGTATGTAACCATGTAACCATCCGAAAACACGTACAGCGTATGTACAATTAACATTGAACAAGACTAAGCTGCTAGCGGCTCTGTGAGGCACAGCGGTGCTTTAAGTTACATGCTAATATAAGCATGCTTACATGCTCACAATGACAGTGCTAACATGCTGATGTTTAGAAGGGATAATGTTTTGCATGTTCACCATCTTAGTTAGCTTGCTAACATTAGCTTATTAGCACCAAATGTCATGGCAATTCATCCAATAGTTGTTCAGATATTTCAGCCTGGCCCAAAGTGGTGGACTAACCAACCAGCATTGCTGTTAGCATGGCTAAAAATAAAAGCAATATTTACATTATTACATTTACAGAGTTTCACAGTAGCAAACATCTGAGTGTTTTTTGGCTGTAAATGTAAAACTTTTCATCTCCTAAAAATAATCCCCTCATGTGGTAGTCATCTCACCTGTCCACACTAGTATTTCAAAGTTTGATACATTTATGATTTTTTGTCACAGGTCTGATTGGTTTCTTTATTGCATTTGGCATCTGCATGGGCAAGATGGGAGAGAAGGCCAGACTCATGCTTGAATTCTTCAGTATCCTCAATGAGATTGTGATGAAACTTGTCATCTGTATCATGTGGTTAGTATCACTAAAGAATCTCATTGACTCATTTTGAAACTCAATTATTTTGGGTCAGAAATAACTGTGAATGCCAAGTTATTTCTCCAGTCATGACAGCATTTTAGAAGATCAACCCATGTGAAACAGAATTTGTGTCTTGGCAAAGTCTGTGTCTTCTGTATTTAAAGTAGCTATTAACTAAAGCTTTTTCGTCTCGTCAGGTACTCTCCCTTTGGTATTGCCTGTCTCATCTGTGGTAAGATCATCTCCATCAAGGACCTGGAGGTGGTGGGCAGGCAGTTGGGTATGTACATGGTGACTGTGATTATTGGCCTCATCATCCACGGAGCAATCTTCCTGCCTGCCATCTACTTTGCTATTGTCAGAAAAAACCCCTTCACCTTCTTCCTGGGCATCTTCCAGGCCTGGATCACTGCCCTGGGGACAGCCTCCAGGTCAGCATAAACATAAGTGGATAGTTGTTTCTTGGAATTTATACAGTAATACAAAGTATAACCTACCTTCTTCTGCTTTTCCCTCCAGTGCTGGTACACTGCCTGTCACCTTCCGTTGTCTGGAGGAGAACTTGGGTATTGACAAGAGAGTCACTCGTTTTGTGCTTCCAGTCGGTGCCACCATCAACATGGATGGAACTGCTCTGTATGAGGCGGTTGCAGCCATCTTCATCGCCCAAATGAACGGCATCGTACTTGACCCTGGTCAGATTATCACTGTCAGGTCAGGAAACGCTCATCATAGTTTATCCTTGTACTTTAAACATATAGCCTTTTGGCGAATTCTGGCTTTTTTTAACCCATGGGAAATCATGTGTTTTATTAATTTGCACTGTCCCCTTTCATAAAATAAACTAAATATATCTTATTAGTTGATGTAATTTGCACTGCTAAAAGCCTATGTATGAAATACAAATATAATGTTGTGAAATGCTGAAACCTTCCCTTATGTATTTCAACAATCCCTGTATGAAAAAAGTCTTCTTAAATGGACTCAATTTGACTGCACACAGAAGTCAGACTGTGGTTCAAGAAAAGCTATTCTTACCAATAACACAACAGTAATAATTGTAATTCCCACTATTAAAAGGTTTGAATGGAGCCCTGATGACACACAGTTAGCTCTTAATAAATCAGGACAAACACAGCATCCGTGTACAGGAGTTTAACAGTGAAACAAAAAGCCTCTGTGGCTCAAAGAAGCAACTTCAGAGAAGACATTTTCAGTGGAACAATAAACCACCAGGAGGAAGCTGCAGCATGTGCCAGTGTCGTGCCTCATGCTAAGCAGGATGACCAACACCACCCAAGTAGCCTATCTGGAACAATCTTTCTCCAAACGCTCTTCTGTTAATAGAGTGAGTCAATGATGGACAAACTTAAGCTTGACATTTACAGGGCACATCAATTCACGAAACCCTCAAATTAAACATCCCGTCTGTCGCATTTAAACCTCTCTTCATGTGTGATGGAGGACCCACTCTGGCGCGCTTCAGCTGCTGCTCTCTATACAAGTGTCATAGAGAATAAATGTCTCCATCTGTAGCTATATGGTGTAGCGATTTCACATTTGTTAGTGTCTGAGCAGGGTTGGTTGTGGAGGATGTGGCTAGGTGTAGTAGGTTTGGAGCATGTGATTGAGTGCTGCTTTGCTCTGTCTTCATCCAGCCTGACAGCCACCCTGGCCAGTGTTGGAGCAGCCAGTATTCCCAGTGCCGGCCTGGTGACTATGCTCTTGATCCTGACCGCTGTAGGCCTGCCAACCCAAGACATCAGTCTGCTGGTTGCTGTTGACTGGCTGCTGTGAGTTTGACATGACAAACACATATAGTTTGTTCCCTCAGCTTCTACATTAGGTTTTTGTTTTTCATGCATCTGGAAAACCCACCTTGAATGGTTTCCTCATTTAATGATTTGAAGTGTAGCAAATCATCTTTTTATCCTGGTTCCTCTCTCCTCAGGGATCGATTCAGGACATCGGTGAACGTGGTGGGTGACTCCTACGGTGCAGGCATCGTGTACCACCTCTCCAAGGCTGAGCTTGATGAGCTGGACGCACACGCGGCCAAATCCGACGACATTGAAATGATGACGAAGACCCAGTCTTATTACGATGACATGAAGAACCACCACGAAAACAATTCCAACCAGTGCGTCTTAACCTCTACCGCTACCGCTAGCACAACCTCTACCGCTACCGCCACTGTTAACAATTCTGTCGTAGTAGATGAATGCAAGGTACAATTAATGCTTTCGGACATAGAGACTTCTATATAACCCTCTTTGTTGTTGCATGCTCACCCTGCACGTTTGCTTGACTGTGTTTTATTCATTGCATCGCTGTACATATTAATGTAAATATACCCTGTGTCTTTTTAAGACAGAAGTAAAGCACAGGAACAACAGATGCATGTGTATGTATGTATTTTCTTTTTCTGGAATAGCAGCTTTTGTGTTGAACGAACATCCAAAAATTGAAAGCGCTCTTGCCAAAGTTTTTTATTTTTTTTTATTTCACAAACTAAAAAAATAATTTAAGTTCAGTGCGTGCAAATGAGGAATCCTGCTCTATAGTTAGCCGGATCTGATGACTGTAACCTGTTGGGGATTGGCTCTCTCATTTAAAAGGCAGAGCCAGATAATCCTCATCATGACCCGGAGGAATTATTTAGCAGCCCTCTCATCTATCAAAAGTTCACACTATATCCGTTTTCCAAAAAACAAAACGCCTCGATAAAATAATGTTTTCCCTTTTCTATAATCATTTTCAATCATTTTCCTTTTGTTCAGTTTAACGTATAGTGCGGTAACTTCTGTTTT